>CAJQZP010001547.1:1200000-1519349 GCA_907164705.1 Parnassius apollo | reverse complement strand
GACATTATTATGAATATACATGACTTAAAATGATTTTTGAGAAGATTTTAGGGTCAAAAAATCCAGCGTGCAAACCTATGTTTTTTAAATTATAACCAACCTTTCTTCAACATGCTGGTTTCCTGAAGATGTATTTCTTCAACACCAAGCATGAAGTAAATTAATAAATAGCATTGCAATTAACAATTCTGTCAGGGGAACAATTTGGTCATTGTACATGAACAATTTATACTCTGCGCTACCATAGCTTTCTTGACTTACCTTTATCATCATCATCAGCCCATAAAAGTTCAATACTGGATATAAGCATCTGCCAGTGTAAGGATTTGCCATAATCATAACGATTGGCAACCAGGTTGACGACCTTTGACGATTGATCATCGCCAGTCTGAGTATTTAGACTGTAGAGAGTATTACGACTAGCATAACTGAGACGAATTTATCGGAAGCTATAAGATTAGTTTGACATTTTCTCATTTTCACCCACAGGACGAAATAGTCTAGTTGATTCTCTTACACGACATACCTTAATACAAAGCTAATCGGATCAATAGGCACCGCTTGTATTCTCCATGATTTCGGCTTGTCATTGAAAAGTACATATTTGATTTCATGTCCAATGCCCATTTCCGTCTCCAAATCAAACAAATGCTCCTTCCAGGGGAATCTTTCTGTAAACTCTAATATCTGCCCTGAACCGTGCACCTCGAATCTCCTTTCTAAAGCAGATTTAACGAAATCCCTTGCTGGCAACCAAACTGATATGGAATAGTTGACTGTATAAAGAAATTCTTTTAAAACCAAATCCATTGCTTTTTTAAAAATTTCATCGACGTTAATTATTTGTTTACTATTCCATTCTGGATTTAATCTACCAACTTGTGCGCTTAAGTGTGTACGGATTTTGTACAGCGGCTCTTCTTTAGTCATTGGAACACCATTGTCTATGCCATCTATCTCCTCTATTAAGTTTTCATAAACCTTTTTATAAATGACTTTCAAATTCTCATCAGTTAATGGTGCATCCTTAGGTTCAACAGTGCGAATTACTCTTTCACCATAGTAAGCATACACAAGACCTGCAGAGCTGAGTCTGAAATAAAATTGAAGAAAAAATTACTATAACTGGTACCCCTTCAATCTCTAAGCGGTCGAATTCGATCGCAGCGCTATTCCGTCAAAATTCAAGCGGTCGGATTCGACCGCGCACATCCACAGCACTTTAAACCATTAAAACTTATATTTAGAGACTATTTTTCTATGAAGAAGTTTGGCATTATAGAATTAATATGAAATTTTCTATACTCTAGTGTAATAAAAACATTTATTTATAATCTACGTTCATTTCGTACGCCATTTTCGCGTGAATGTTATTGGGTTGATTTTTGGATTTTTCTTGTTTTATTAGTGTTTTATTAAAAAATTGTAATGAAACTTTTGGTGTGAATGTAATTTATCTTTTTACGTAAATAATTTCGAGTAATATATATAGAAATAATTGTGATTTTCACGCTGCCGACATTTGCTTGGTATGTTTTGTTATCAAAATATAATAGACTTTTTTGTAATGAAGTAAAACTTGACTTTTATTTAGAGTTTTGTATAGATTTTATAATGCCAAACTTCTTCATAGAAAAGTAGTCTCTAAATATAAGTTTTAATGGTTTAAAGAGCTGTGTGAGAGGTGCGGTCGCATGCGACCGCTTGGGATTTGACGGACGCATGCGACTGCATGGGAATTTTAAGGGGACTGAGAGGACAAACCAATTTAAAATTGTGTCTGATACTAATAATAAATTACTAATAAAATATACTACTGATTATTTTTACACATGAAGTAAGAAAAGCGAGAAATAATGTAACAGCAGCGACAAAAGTGAGAGACCGCAGATATCTAATACTACGATGGTCAATGCTGCCTGTCTAGCATGACAATTAAAACAAATCTTTTCTAAAATAGAAGAGGCCGTTCTCCAGCAGTAGACTTTTACAGGTTAACGAAGAAAATAGAATACAAGATGATTCGATACAAATATACTCCTTTCTTTTAGTTTACCATATATAGGCAGTGAAAGAATATCCAATACTCCATATCAACACGTGGGCACATAGGGAAACAAATCAAGCAGCAATGTCTTCCTACAACAACTAAACAATAAAAAACAACTAAAAAATAAAAAACCGCAGTTTCCAACTTACTTGGCAAACGTGGCAACTATGGCAAATATTCCTCCTGTGAGGCAATAAAGGAGGTCTATGTTCTGCAGTGTAATTAAATAGGCTGTAAAGGTAGGGTTGTAAACTCAAATCTCTCAAAAACAACTGTTTAGTTATTATATTATTATTTCTACGTAATTAAGTCTACGTAATTATTTTTTCTTATGCTATTATGTGGAAATTCAGCTCTTACATTTTATTGAAAGTTTTTAGTGATCAGTAATTTCTGTAAAACATAGTGTCACATGTGTAAAAAACATCTGCATGTGCTGAAATAGCTGTTTACCTATAAGACTAGTAGTTCTTTTGTCATTATAATATTACATTATAATATCAACAAAATACCAATAGAAAGAAAATAATATGGATTCTATAAGATCACTCAATACTTACAGCAATTTGTTTTAATAATGTGGTAACTTTTACTCAAACCCTATTAGCTATTTCAAAACAAGTCTTTTCATTTTATATTAATCTAAGTACCGAAGAGAGTTTGCTCGACGTTAGAAAAAAATATTATCTCTGGAATAAAGCCTATCTAGATAATCTTTGAAAGTAAAACATTATCTTAATACAAAATCTCATATAAATTGTTGGCATTGTTTCAGAGAAACAATACGGTATTACACCCATTTTCAAAAATTGTTTTAAACAAATCCTAAAGTGATAATGAACCACTATAATTTTTATATAATTTTTAAAACTGAATTAGTGCCATAAATATTACTTTTAATCTATCGTTTTAATTCGCGTGAAAACGCTAGCCGCCATGCTGTTCAACTCGTGACATCACCACAATCGATTTGGCCAATTTTGCAAAGGAATAATATAATGAGTTATCATCTAAATCATTGTTGTGTTCAAAATCATCATCTAAATCATGTTTGTGCACAAAACATCATGGGGTAAAGGGTATCGCAAGTCAAATTTTGTAATAAATTACATGGTTTTTGGTTCATTGTTTTTGTATAAACAAAAGTTGGTAATAGGTATTTATATCAATGTTTTAACAATCCTGAACTTAGCAGAATAAAAATTGGGATTGCATGCAAAAATTTTTGCCACCATCAATTTATTTATCCTTGGTAGATTAGTACTTTCTGCTTTTATGAATTCATCTTCCATGATGCCTTTTCAATAGAATTCGGAATAAAACTCAATAATCGTAATGATAACTTGAAAAACTTCGAAACAACACAGCACCTTAGCTAGTTTTCTTAATTAGTGACACAGAACACTAATATTAGGCGGCATCAGTGACGTCACAACAGTATCTAATATGGCAGACAGCATTTTGCAGATGTGAGGCACTGATGAAAAAAATATTTTTAAAATTGAAATATAAAATTTTAATGCAATTTTATAAACAGAAATCAATATTTCTCCTTTACTTTTTATAAAATCTATCATGAATTTTTTTATTTTATTTTACATGGTGTAAAATACCTGGTTTTACATGATAAAGGTGACAATATGTGTTACATGCTGCAGCTATATTATGGTTAAGTCGTCTCGGCCGGGGTAAGACCACTCTCACAGAATACCAGTATAAAATAGCAGTTTAATGCTGCTGTCTTTCATATGGTGAGTGTAGAGGAAAGGAGACCCATTTTATTGATAATCAGGCATTTCATCTTAGTCCTCAGGGCTGACAATGCATCTGTATTTTGATTCTTAGTTAAGAATAAATGTAGATTGCTGTGTCACAGTATCCACTTACCATCAGGTGGCCTGTGTACTCGTTTATCACCCTTATTCTATATAAAAAAAACATGTATACAAAAGCTATGATGGACTACGTTTAGCATTGGACTTTGATAGGCTTTAATGATGATAATGAGTGTATAGGATAAACAAACTTACTTGACTTTATACCTCTCTCCCAATTCTGGTTTCAATGTACTTAAAGTTTCATTAAACTCTCGCTGGTGATGATCATAACGCTTCTTCGAGTGATCAAAAACGGCGCCAACGTCAACAACTATGTCACAATCAATTAACTTCGTCATATCTCTGGTCCGAATTATATCAGCATCTTCATACTCAGGAAGACGTTTAAGCATACAGCAAGCGAGAACTTCGTCACAATGAAAAACACCATCATGAGTACCGATCTGAAAAAAAAAGGAAAAAGCATATTATAATCACTTTATTCATAGAAATGAAACAAGACAAATTAAAAAAAATTATGGTACAACTGGTGAGCCAGAGTCAATAATATATAATAATACACGTTAAGTCACACATTGTCAGATTAATTTTTGCTACGAAGTTTCCATGGATGGGGTGATGGGTACTCTATGTTACAAAGATAAAAGTTATTTTCAGACAAATTCAAATAGTTTTAGAAAATTACCTAAACAAGTATAACAAATTTTTTTTATGTGGTAGAGCCATGCTGCAGTTATATTAGTAGTATAGTTGTAGCACAAATGGGTCGGCTCAACCGGGGAGGGACCACGCTCTCACAGAATACCAGCATCAAATAGTAGCTTTATGCTACTGAGTTTCGTATGGTGAGTGTAGAGAACCGGTGACCCTTTTTACTGGAAACGAGGCATTCCATCTTAGTCCTCATGGGTGACAACGCATACGCATCTTGATTCGTAATCGAGGACAGATGTAGATGTCTATGGGCCACAGCAACCACTTACCATCAGATGGACTGTGTGTTCGTTTGTCACCCCATCCTATAAAAAAAATGAACATAGGGTGGATACCATCTCCCCCCTACTATTATTAGCCATTTAGTACCAATTTCAACTTTCAAAATTCCTACTACTTCAAATAAATATTTTTAACCTTTGTTTTAATTGATAAGCTATTTATCCAAAAAAGTAATGAATGTTTATTTACAATTGTATTATTATGAGAATTTTAAAAACGACGCTAAGCTAAAAATGTTATAGCTCAAATTTCAGCCTGCACAGAATATCGTCCTTTTGTATACCTAATGCCAGCATAGCACAAGGTTGTTTTTGGTAGGTGTACCCATTGTTGGAAAGTTTTAGAAGCACAATAACAACTTTTAATTTTGAATCATGCACACCACAAGCATGGAATACATATTAAATACAGACAACAATTATTTTATTTTAACATTTTACTACTTACCTTACTGTGTTTTAGTTTTAAGCAGTTTGATCTTTCTTTTAAAACTAAACAATAAATTAAAGAAAATTATGAAAAAAAAAAATGAAGCACATCAATTTCTTATAATTTAATTGACATAGACTGCTGCAATCAAGACCACAACAAAAAATTGAATGCTTTCCATTGAATATGCATTTTGATTTTTAAATTAAAACTGTTAGATTTATAACTGTGTGATAATATTTGAAACATGCTTTCCTCCAGTTACAAATAATTTTTAGATAACAATATTTGTAGAGAAGACTACTAGAAACCTTATTTACGAAGTAAAAAGGCGAAAGGGCTTGAATTAGGGGCGTGGCTGGTATTAGGGACATCCACACTACTCGTAAGTGGCAAAAATGTGATAACCTCATTTAAGGACTGCTTATTCACTTACTTTTCCCTCCTCCTTTTTTGTCAAAGCAATCAGATTGAGGAACTTGTTTCCCCAATTAAGAAGATTCAAGCTTACTTCCAAAACTAATTAAAAATTAATATTTAATTAAATATTGCGTTTCTACTTAATAAAGGTATATTAAGTAGAATGCAACATTTATTTTCTGTCATAAGGTTAAGATTTACGAAAGAAAAATATATGGTGAATCGTGATGAAAATTGAAAAATTACAGTCAATTATATCTTATATTGTCTAGTCAAAGCTTAAGTTTTGCATAGATAACAAGTGTGCCGTAATCTTATTCTACATATAACTGATGTTTAGATTCTAGGATTTGAAAAACAATGGTTTACATTGGATCGGGTTGAATTTCTACATAATATTTTGTTATAGATTTTACATTTTATATATATATATATATATATATATATATATATATATATATATATATATATATATATATATTAGAATTCCAACCTGAACTTTGATGGACTTTCTCAAGAGAAATAAGGGCATGAGTTTAAGTTGTTAAATGCATTAGCCTTGTAGGTAGATGCTTAATTAGCCAAGGTATCAAGTTTCTATGTCATCTATGTCACTGTGACTTAGTAGCCAAGTGAACTTTAAGTTAATATTTTAGCAAGAACACTAATACAGTATATCCTTTGCTTTTTTTCAAAATAATTAGGAATATGGATTTCTTTTCAAATTATATTATTTTATTTTTGTTAAGAAATATAAGTCTGTAAAAAATACATTATTTTCTTTAGTACACTTTTGCGCAAAAAATTGCTTCTAAAACAATAACTGCTTCACTGAAATTTTATAGGTGTCGGTAAAAGGAGTAAACCACCCTATTCATTTTATCTTAGTATGGGTAATAAAATTTTTTGCTGAGACTTAAAAGAATCCTTAGTCATCCTAAAATAACAAGTAAATAATAACACAGAGCTTCAAATGGATGCTAACAGGTCTAATTTCGAAATATGGGAAAGTGAAAGGTCGAAATCAATGAGTTCAGTATTTTAATGTTCTAACATAGGAGCTTAAAAGAATGCAGTTTAGAATGAAGTGAATAGAAGTTATTTATTTTAGGAGTTATGTATTTAAACTTTAGCAAATGAGATCTAAATCTGTAAATTTAAGGATAGTCCCAAAAAGAAATTAACTTTATACAAAAAAATCAACTCTCTTAAAACTAGTGAGAATAAGTTATATTCTTTAACCACGTTTAGCTTATGTTAAATTTTAAAATAAGATAAACGTGGTGGTTTAATTTTTTTGTAAATCACATCATTTGACAATGAATAATATTAATAAGCAAAATATTAATGAATATAATAGCAGATAAATTGAATGAGAATTATTGAATTCGACGTTAACCTCTTAAACCAAACGATTATAATTTACACACCTTCATATTTTTTTTATGATTGTAGAGACGTTTGTTATTAAAACAACTTGATTTTGCAATTTTAAAATGAAAAAAATTACTAATATTATTATATACAACTCTTTTAATCATAATATACCAGCATTATTAAATTTTATTGACACTTCGCTTAATTAACCCTTTAAAGCCCGGCGTCTCCATATGGAGACGTCAATTAGGGATATTCGATGATCATCGATGTTCGATGAACATCGATGTTAGAAATTAAAACATCGATGTTTTAACATCGATGTTACCATACGTTAAACATCGAAACATCGATGTTGCCACATGTCAAACATCGATGTCAATGAACCAATAATCGATTAATAAGAACTTGTGAACAATGCGAACACGCGAAATCAATATCAACTAAATATTTTATCTCCTATAAAAGGTTTAAAATTTTTAATAATTAAGGATTCCTAAATGCTGTCAAGTGAGAACTGTAATGTCTCAGTTGTAACTGCTTTCGCTTTGTTTTTTCCCTTACTGTCTATACACACATCATTTTGAAACAATATGTATCTACACTAATATAATTATATTTAGCTGTTTTTTGAGCTTCGGATAACAAGTTTATTGTTTGCTTGAAGTTTACGAAAGTAAATCACTGGGCGATCGTGAGCATAGACAATTTCAGTGCATAGTGCATTCTATAGTGCCTTTTATAAACGGCTGTGGATACTTACTGCTTGGGCTGCCTGATTAAAAATTGTGTGAAAAGTCAATTATTTTGTTTTTGTGAAGTTTGTTAATTTTCCCTCTATAATCATTTTTTTATTTCGCGATAGTAGTTAATATAAAACCTACGTCTAAATCGTAAATTAGGATAGTAAATTTTTAATACCAGATTTAAATTTGTATAGGAACATTTAAATATCAAAATAATAATATTCATCATTATCGGCAAAAAATATAACAAATTAACTAAGTATTGTTCGGCTTTTTCCCATTTTTCAAATTACTGTTTCACACTAAATTTTTTATTAATTTCTTTAATTTCATTAATAATAAACCATAAACAACACTACTAATTTTTTGTTCATTTTTTTTGCGCCCGAAGCAATTAAAGGGCTACCCTATACGTAGGGAGGCGGAAAATGCATTACGCATACCACGATAGCCGGTCTATCGTGGTTATGAGGGGCTCACTGTCCTACCGGGGACCCTAAGTGATACCCTCTAAAAACCGCCTTTGGGGACAGGCAACCGGCTGATTAAGCTCTATTGTGCCTTATCATGAGCGACCCTCTTTTGGGAAAAGAGGGCGCAGGCGGCTAAGTGCCGCTGAGGGAGTGCCTACGAAGGCAATTTAATGTTAGTTATTACAATAATTTTATTTAATTAGAGTTGGCCTGAGCCGCCAGGAGACAGTTCAGGTCGTTTGAAAGTTTATTAGGCGGGTCCGAGAGAGAGTTTCTCGGCCTGCGGACACGATAGCGATAGCGGTGGGGCTGCATAAGAAGCTGCCTCACGAATTAAATGGTTTGGGTGCGACTCTGAGGCTTTGAAGAAGTTCTCAGAGAGTATTTTAAGAAATTGTTGGATTGTTGGGAGCTCTAAGTCCCGATGTAGGTCGGCATTACGGACGTACCAAGGTGCGTTCGCAGCTCGACGACAGAAGAGGTTCTGAACTATTTGGAGTTCATTTAAAATATTAGGGTTAGCGTGGGCAAAGACGGGGCCCGCGTAGGACATGACTGGTCGTATACAGACCTTGTAAAGGGTACGCTTGTTTCGAAGGGACATTTTACTGTGTCGGCCCAACATGCTGTTGAGCCTACTCAGATAAAATCGTGCGTGACGGGTTACTTTATTGACGTGGGGCTTGAAAGTGAGCCCTGTGTCTAGAGTGACACCTAAATATTTGGCGGACGTATGCCAGGGGACAGGGGTCCCTAGCATACGTATTGGTGGAGTGTTTTTGAGACGGCGTCGTTTATAATCGAAGTGAACGGCGGAGCTCTTCTCCGGATTCACATCGATGCGCCATTTTTTGAACCAAGCTCCTAGGTCATCAACTGACTTTTGGATCTTGTTCCGTATAAAGGGTAGTGAGACACCTTTGCAGTAGATGGCAGTGTCATCTGCAAAGAGGGAGAGTTGAACACCTTTCGACGGGATGGGAATGTCGTTGGTGAACAGGATGTACAGCAGAGGAGCAAGTACTGAGCCCTGAGGGACACCAGCCTTGATAGTTCACTGTGAGGATAGCGTGCCTTCGTGTCTAAAACGAAAGGTACGATGTTTTAAGTATGAGGCCACGAGACGAACTAGACGATCGGGGAGACCTATTTTATAGAGCTTGTAGATGAGGCCTGTGTGCCAGACTCTATCGAAAGCTTTAGCTATATCGAAAAAACCGCGATGGTCCTATGACGACGAGGATAGAAACCGCTGAGGATATATTCCACAATGCGGTGGACTTGTTGGGGACACTTTTTGTTCATCTAATTTTAACCTACTAAATAGGTACATGAGCTATAACATTGATAATGGCCAACATCGATGTTTTGAGTAGGATAAACATCAAACATCGATGTTAAGCTATCGATATCAACATCGATGTTTCTGTAACATCGAGCATCCCTAACGTCAATGTCTCCTTGTTAGACTGCGCCAAAGAATATACTAATATTTAGAGGGACGCCTTAGAACCAAAGAGTATATGATCACTAAGTTTACTCGAAACCATAGATAAGATTATAAATAACATTTAAAAATAATTATATTATTATATAGTTCACATATAAACTTAAAAAGTTGGTAATATTAAGTTGCTGATAGACACGCTCTACTTAAAAATTATATGTGTGTTATGATATTCAGTGGAATCTCTATAACTCGAACCTCGTTAAGTTGAAATCAGTAAGTCGAAAAAAATTGCCATTCCCTTCCGCTGAACCCCTAAATACGCGGTATCTCGAATTATTAGACTTTGCATGAGAAATATTGATAATAGATATTTATACTCTATCCGCCTTATTAATAAAAATTGCTTATTCCAAGCTTAATTCGAAGTTACACTTGGACTAGCTAATCTCAGAGTAACTGACTATTTACTTCGTTATTACAATGTTATTAATAAGCATGGAGTAACCTCGGACTAACTATACATTCCTTACGCCGGGATTAAGACTTGCGCTATGGCAACCCACTTATTTTAAAAGTAAAAAAGAGTGAGTCAGTGAATGATTAGTGAATGAATTCAATGCTTGATGATGACATTAATGACAGTGACAGGCAATATTTTGAGTTTGACAAGAGATAAATGTTACGGGTTGTTCCTTGTTCCTCGTGTTGTTTTTGAAATCGGTGGAAAAACTAAGTTCTAAATATAATAATTTTTAATATTATTTGTAACGAAAATTTAGAATTAAGAAAAGAGCGTGAAGGGCAAAATTAATTAAATAACCATTTTTGTTTAGTGTTTTGGGGATAAATAAAATCTTTTGTACTTACATGTAATTATTGTATATTTATTTAAAAAATCGTTAATAGTGCTGCCCGAACAGAATTTCCTCTAACGGAGTTATTTAATAATTGTGTGACTGATATATTTTCATCATCTCCTTATACTACATCCTCAAGCAGATCTTGCTTTTGCATTGCAATGTATATATGGTTTTGTATGCTCTTATTTAGTATTTAGTCCTCGCAGTAAACACCGAAACCTTTGCTTCCCTCCAAAGCATTGTTCTACAACGACGACGTGCGACGATAATTAAATATTCTTGAGTCATGTGTGCTGCCTTGCCAATGTGCCACTGTATCCATGAACTCTAAATTTGCATTTGACACAACCTGGAACAAATCACTCATAACTTCTTTAATATGAAGTAATAGATTGAGGTGATTGTATTGAATCTGAGAAAATAACTAAAATAAATTGAACTGTATCCTTTCCTGTTTATGTAGTATTGTCCGATGTTTCCAGCGACTTTCGTGATTAGAATATGTAGCAATCAATAGCCCCAATCACTTGTCTAAATCCACATAATGAATAAAAACCTGCAATCACTTTGTTCTGCTCCACATCACTTCTTGGCATTTTAATCCATTATGCTGTTTTTGTTACTAGTGCTTACAACTTATGAATTTAACACGGGTAACAACGCGCGTAAACGTAAAGTTTTACAAAATGTCAAAATACGCGACTAGTCAATGCTTACTCAGTCGTTAAACTAGGTACCGCCAAGGATTAACTTTTATTTCGAGAGTAGATTCGGATTAGTTTACTCCCTCCTTACTCTATGTTTATTAATACTGAAATTAGATATTTTAAGCTTTAAACTAGGAGTAAAGTTAACCTTGCTCAAGTCTGTGTTTATTAATAGGGCTGTATAACTCGAATTTCAAAAATGAGACTCCGTAAGTCGTAGTTAGTAAACAATAATGATGTCTTACTTGGAATTCCCCGAAATAATAGCAATAAAATCCGGGTTCTTAATCATAAAGTAGCTGCCGCGTCACCTGCCGAGTGTCGGCCGAGCTCGGCGGGTGACGCTGGCAGCTATGCGTGACATGAAACGTCCTATTACTCAAAAAAGTATGAATGTTAGAAAAAAAAGTTTCAAACAAAAGTTTTGGAAAATAAACTGATCTTTCAAAATAAATTTATGTATTTTATTGATTAATCTAATATTTCAAGAGTTATTGGCCGCGAGATAGAAAAACCGGTTCATTAAATGAGCCATAAATCGTAAACGATAAGTTTTACAAAAAAGTTTGCTGGAAACAAAAGATGCGAAATTTTATTTTCTACAATAATTGTTTGTATAACTTTTGCCTTACAGTGCATAGTTACCGAGATATCGGCTGAAAACGTTTTTTCAAGATTGCGCTTGAAGCGCCACCTGGATCTGTCGGCATTTTGTGATTTTATGCTGAATAAGTGATCCTAAACCTCATAAAAAATAAAATTGAATCGGAAATTTCATGCAATGTTAAATTCTATTTTTACTGTACTATTTCAATAAACATATTATTTGTCAACAACGTCTTACAATCATTTCTCTAGCGCTCACGTGACAAATAATTCGATATTTTAATTGTTGATAATTTTTATTTTTGGGTAAGAACATGGTAATGACTCTAAGTTATATTTACCTTCATTTAAAAAAATTGTCTTTGGCCAAACCTACTATACTCTTTGGCTTGACCATAGGTCAGACTAATAGCTCCATAGACTGACGGATATCACGAGTGGTTAAAGTACAAAACACGATCAGCGATCACGATATAGGAAAATTTAAAAATTGTAGGGCAGGCGTAGACAGAGAATTCTCTGCACAGAACACTTTCTCTGTCTACGTTGTAGGGAGTAGGGAGCAGTGTTGCCAACAGCGCTGGCCGTAATGTCGCCGTTTCTCATGCATGAAGTAGCTTAACATCGCCGAATTTCAGTTGCAGTAGCCTAAAGTAGCCTGAACACCAAAATATCAATATGAATAAAATAAAATATAGTTTTTATCAATTTGTTTATAATATATTCATAACACACTGATAAATAGTCATAAGCTATCTTTAAAACACGTTAATGAAATTAAAGTTAATATTTTAAAAACTACATAAACAAATAAACAAAAATTTGGATTATTCTGATTCGTCCTGTGCTAGCAATAATAAGGCATCACCAAGACTTTCGCCGTCTTCAGTAGTAGTTGATGTGCTAGTACTGGCGCAAGATCCACCGGAGACATACATTTTTCGGCCAGCGTGCAAACTCACCATGTGATTGCTTGGTTGAAAGTTGTTACAACACAAACCTATTACATTCATATGGGTACGAATCCTAAGAATTGCGATCAGCATTGGTAGTTGCATGCGATACCTTAATTTTGTTTTGATTGTCCCCATTACGCTGAAAATTCTTTCAACGACGGTATTACTCAAAGGTAATGAAAGGCATCGTATCGAAAACTCTGCTAGTTCTTTAAACAACAGGCTTCCACCAGCATTCTTTATTTTTAGCACTTGTATCCAAAAAATTTACAATGTCATTAGGAGAAGCAGCTGTTCCGATTATCTCCTCAGTGCGCATAGTGCTTAATACGCGCCATTGGTTCATAACAGCTTCTCGGTCAATATTGGGATCACCTAACTGCCAGGGAAAATCTTTAATGTTGGGTTAGCCGGTTGAGAGGCATACGCGGCTTGGTGCAAAAAGTTCAATTTTTTCCACTACCGACAAATTCAGCGGTAACCTATCAACTAATTCTCTTACTAAGCGTACAAGAAAAGCAGAAAATCGTTGCTTCACTTCTTCGGCTTTGTCGGCAGAAACAGTCTTTTTTTGCAAGTAAATCATTGAACTTTTCTCCAAAGTCGATTGAGTCCAGTGGAAGCAGTGAATTTTCAAATATAGCTCCGACTTTTTCTAAAGCTCGCCTAACAGCTGCAACATCTGCTTCATGGAGCATTGATACAGAGGCATTTTCACACAGACTTTGACTTCTCAGAAATATTGGTTTGAAAACACGTCTTGCAATGGAAAGTAAAAGAATCCGAAGATCGCTATATATTTTTGTGATATTTGTATCACTTGCTTGAAATATAATATTCACATTTGTTACTTCTTTTAATATCGGAGACAAAAACAACAAATATAATAAATTTGTATCATCATTATACATGGCAGCAAGCTCCCTTGCTGTATCAACATCAACATCTTTCTGATGATTTCACCACATTAAAGTGAGTTTTTAGCTCAAGCCACTGATTGATGTTTGTTTTAACAGCTGAATGTAACGCCAGCCGTCTAGTTGCAGATAGCTGAGTTAGTTTCAAGGGTTTTTTTACTATCATTAATGGTTTCAAATAAGGTTTCATTCGCAGTGGACTGTGGGCAAACCAATTTCTGGTTTCCCTAAGTATAACATTAAGTATCAACATAAAGTAAATATTCCAGACAAGACGGTAATTCCGTGCACGGTTTGGAGGCACATAAACTAAGGGAGTGACATACACATTTCAATAGCTGTAAATGGGATATATCTGCTTGTAAGAGAGTGAAAAGGGAGTTACGTTTGCCACAAAGGTTACTTGCTCCATCAGTTCCTATTGCAATTAGATTCTGAAGATTCAAACCCATTTTAGACATAAAACTCTTAAATGATGTATATTGGCCGCCAGCTGTTGCTTCAAATTCTTCTTGAAAGCCTAAAAAATCAACAACTATTTTTTCTAGTTTTGAATTATAGTATCGGATGCAATATGCCATGTACTTTTCTGTTGTTACGTCAGTGGATTCATCCAGTATAATAGAGTAGCTCTGGTTACCAACTTCTTAAAGTTCCTTGATCATGGCTGGTTCTAGAACATTTTTTATAATGGCCGAACACTTTGATCTATGTAATCGAATGTTTTCAAGAGGACTCCCTGTCCCACAGGTTTTTAACACATCTGTCAGATGATCAATGCTGCGTATGGAGCTGTGAGCAGCGACATAGGCAGATATTTGTGTCTTTTATTTTTTCTTTTGATGAACTGTTACTAATTGAGGAGTAGCCAAATGATGTAAGCTTGGGTTGCTTTTTTGAAAAACTTAATTCTTTGTATATATGTGTTTTAGTTTTCATGTGTTTTTCTAAATCCGTTTTGTGCGCACGGAGTGGTGTGATACATAATTTACAAAATGCCTCACCTTTAGCACTATCCGTCAGTACAACAGGTGATCGACTAAGCCAATCTGTAAAAGAAATTGAACTCAATAATACACTAGGCAGTAGGTATACATATATTGTATGTACCAGATAGTTATGGTACTAGTGGTCAAAGTATTATTAAATTCATTGCAAATAAGCTTAAATAATGTTCCATACAAAAAAATCTGGATTATTTTGGTATGAAAGTGATGGAAGTTTTTTTTACTATGTTACTTCTAAACTTCTCCAAGCGATGTGCATTTACTGGAACAAACACTACTTTTTTATTTACTTGCTTTTTGTGAACATAAGGTAATGAAACTAATTGTCCACAGTGATCAGAGCTCAATTTTTGAATAATACATTTATTGAACGGCTTAACATTTGTAAAAATGTTATCTATACATGTTGCACTAGGTTCAGCAATACGCGTTGGCTCCAAAAATAAATTAAAAAGACCATTAGATTTAAACAATGATCTTAATTTAATATTGGTGGAGGAAGCTTCTAGGAGATTGATAATACAGTCTCCACATATTACAACAGATTTATTCTGTTTATTAAGCATAGCAAAAACTTCCTCCAAAATTTTTTCAAAAGTATCATATAAAGAACATGGGGGTCTGTAAACGCTCACAACAATGAGGTGCTCAAACTCAACACATGCTATTTCTACAGTTCGCTCAACAGAGAGGCTCACAATATCTTTACGTTCTTTACATGATAATAATTTACTAACTAAAATTAAGGAGCCACCTCTCAAAACCGTTTCTCTATTGAAAGAACTGACCACCTGGTGATTACTGAAGTTAAATTATGAGTTTTTAACCAATGTTCAGTAATACATAAAATATGAATATTGTTGCTATTTAAGAACAATTCAATTTCTAGCTCTTTGCCTATCATGCCTTGTATATTCTGATGCAGGTGTAAACAATTTTTATTATCATTTTGTGGAGTTATACAATTGCAACTATTAAGAATTTGTAAGCTACATTCTAAATTATTATAACTGCTAGAGATTACCTATATTGTCTCATTTTCTGATCATCATCCCAATCGGCTGACCTGTAGTGCCAAACATGGCGACAGCCTGCAGAATGTAACTGCGATTTCAGCGTGAGTGGCATCACACTCCGGACAAGACAATGGTCCGAA
The DNA here is from genome assembly GCA_907164705.1 of Parnassius apollo. Lineage (NCBI taxonomy): Eukaryota > Metazoa > Arthropoda > Insecta > Lepidoptera > Papilionidae > Parnassius > Parnassius apollo. The sequence goes on along the minus strand of CAJQZP010001547.1, from coordinate 1,503,361 downwards.
GAGCCTAAAGGGGCGTTGACGGAAATCTGATATCCGTCCGGGTGAGAAGTCAGCAGAAGGTCCAACAGGGAAAGTGCATGATCCTCCACATCTGGAATCCGCGTAGGCGAAGTAACCAGTTGTGTCAGACTATATGAAAAAGCCTGGTGGCGGAATTATACACAATTTCGCCCAATTGTGAAGACTGTGGAGTTACAGGAGACCTACATCATTTAGGGCCTTGAATATGAACAAAACTGACGTATTTACGTATCATTATATTTTATCCCAACCAAATGACGACATTGCGAAAGTTCTGTTCGAATCCTTGGCTCACGTAGTATAATAATTAATATTATTTGAGTTAGTGATGTAGGTTAGGGTATGATGGGACTGGGATACGATAAGCGGTAAAAGTCCCTTAAATGTTTATAGAATAAAAAAATAAAATAACGAAGTGCAATTTTTTATGATTTTTTAAAGTTACATGGGTCCCACTACTAGGAACAGGCCCCTTTTCGTTTCTGAGAGGGTTTTACGCTCGTTTATTTAGATACAATGTTAGGTATATATTATTTCTTTCCGTAATCTTCCCGTCTCTTTGAAATGCCCATTTTATTATTTTAATATATATAAGATTTATAATAATTAAGAGCGGAACGTCAAGAGTACTCGGATACCTGGACGTGCATGTATGAAGAAGATAATGAACCTGAAAGAAGCGAAAGAGGTATGTAAGGATCGTGACACTTGGCGATCTGTTCTCTTTGGCTACCTCGTTAGGGATTGTGCGTGAAGATAAGTAAGTATAGTAATTATAAATATAAAACATTTAGAGTAATAATCGCTTCTCACTAAACAATAAAAGTTGAAGGCTCTATGTACATACTAATATAGACGCGCTACAGTAACTGTTATTATGTATTATGTTGCAACACGAATTGCTCATCTTAACGTGTTTGATATCAAACGTTTAATTTTTTGATCCCTATGAATGAACAAAGAAATATCACAAACACAGGGTAGCAAATAGCATTTAGAATTTCGTTTAAGAAGGTAAATTAAAAATATACCTCATATTTTTGACACATTTTTTGGAAGAGTCCTCTGTAGAGTCAGTACTACGTATTTAATGAAAATTAAATATTAAAATGGGTTTGGATACAATTGGCCAAAATGAACAGAAGCGTAACATATCGTAATAACACATTTAAATTAAGCGTTTTCTCTTTTACTTAAGTCGCCTAAACCAAAAAAATTACTAGATAAATATTTGATCAAGGTATTCATAAATTGAAATAAAAATTATTCCCTTCTTCGGCTTTTAGTTTGCTTAAACAAGGTAAAATCCTTTGAAAATTAAAATAAGGGTGATAATCGCTTAAAAATTTAAAAGCGGTCACGTAACGTACCTGCTAATTGATGTTCATTACTGATTTCAGCAGACAAGATGCCTTCGCCATAAGCAGATCACAAGACAGTCAATGGTACACCTCGTTACCAGCCCTAGTGCTGTGCAAATTGATAAAAATTAATCGATAAAATTTTCTTTGATATGTTATATATATATATATATATATATATATATATATATATATATATATATATATATATATATATACATTATACACGTTATAATTGATAATTTACATTGAACGACATAAATCTAAAGATATTCATCTACGAATAGAATATTACATTGTCAGTATAACTTACATTGATTGGTATAAAACTGTGGTCGCTGTCCTGCCTTCCAATCAGAGCAGGATTTACGGCAGCGTAACAGAGTAGACATCCGGAGGAGCAAGGAAGGGGGCACTTGGTGTTGATGGTGTCAAACTGCACTTGAGAGCGCTCATTTTCGAAATTAAAAATTATGAAAAATGGACTTAACCACAAGAATACAGAACCGCCTATCAAAGTTATCTCTTTTGAGTATTGAAAGTGATTTACTCCGAAAACAGAATTTTATCGAAATTCATTTTATTTCTTGGTAGCCCTAGGGCATCGACAGCTTTAAATTCGGCCCTGCCGCCAAGCGTGGCAACTATGGCTAAAACCCCTCTACGAGGCAATTTATGAGGGACGTCTATGTTCAATAGTAAACTTTTATAGGCTATAATGGATGAATGACCTATATTGAGACACATCTGCACGTTTTGAAGCTAAAGCTTAGAACTAGCGCTGTAGGCACGGAAACCATTACAGCAATCTAAAAATTTTAATTTACAAATATTTACCCTGGTTGTTTGTTCTATGAATATTGAAACGACTATGAAAACAGCAAATTTGTCGTAAAACAGCGGTACAGCAGAAGATGTCATGGTTTTATGACAAAGTAGATAAACTATATACATATTTAAATAATAAATTTTCGATAAGACGCCCTCTTGGCATCACTACATATATTTTATCGTTGCCCGAAATTGGTAAGGGACCCGAAGATGCCTCATCGGAAAACTAAACACGTATTACGCCGTTTTTATCGGTGTAGAGTCGGAAGAAAAATATTTTGGCATTTTGTTTTGTTAATGGTCTCTATATCTTATTAAGTGTGGATACCTATTGAACATTTTATGGGCGATCATTGTAGAATTACATTTCAAGACTAATGAATGGTTAGATTTCGAATGTTAATAATATACCACGTACGAGGTGGTTCATGGGTTGGTTCGGCCCGGGTAGGACCACACTCTAACAGAATACCAGCGTGAAATAATAGCATACTTCTGTATTTCGTATGTTGAGTGTAGAGAACTGGAGACCTTTTTTACTGGAATCGAGGCTTTGCATTTTGGTCCTCAGGTTTAACATCGAATCGGCATATTACTTATCTTCACGCACAATCCCTAACGGGGTAGCCAGAGAGAACAGATCGCCAAGTGTCACGATCCTTACATACCTCTTTCGCTTCTTTCAGGTTCATTAACTTCTTCATACATGCACGTCTAGGTATCCGAGTACTCTTGACCTTCCCCTCTTCGAGTAATTTTGATTCCCCTCTTCGAGCATATTGATTTTTAATAGAGGATAAACGTAGATATCTATAGGTCGCAGCATTAATTTACCATCATGTAGACTGTGTGCTCGTTTGTCACTTTTATTCTATATAAATATTAAAAAACATAAATTTTTTTATTAATAATAATTTATTACAGTTATTGTCAAGATCAATAACAAGAACCTTGCGCGGATTTCATCATTGTGAATAATTTACTTAGTAATAACGACCGTATGGTAAAGACCTTGGTTGTTATATTACGAACCCTGGGTTAAAATTTTAGCCGCGAGCAAGATTTGTCCAAAATATTGTTGGTTTGCTTTAAACCCTCATGCCTGTCACATAGTTTTTTTTAGTAGGTATAGAATACGAACTTCCATTTGGCGTGATCGTGACACACCTCTTTCGATACTCTCACAAACATAATATAATATTATCTACGCATACATGGTCTTCGGGTAAGGATGCTCCTACTTTTGCTTATCTTCCGTATATCACCAATTTGGTCGATAAACTTAGTGTTAATATTTTTATTCAATATAGTTTTTTTTTAATTTATTTAAGGCAACAAACAGTCATGTAATAAGATAGTAACATGGATAAATATTAATATAACTAAAGGCCTATAGTGCCTTTAACTAAACTTTTACAATATTTTAAACTTATTGAGCCTCTTTTAGGACTAAAGGACATTATAAATTTATTTATTTATTAATACACTAAGTTCTTTACTTATATATAGTTTATATTAACCCTCACAGAAATGGGAAGAGGCCTGCGTCCAACAGTGTGACTATATATGCTCTAACCTTACTTTACTTTCACTCCATAATTATAATTGGTGATACGCCACAGAATCCATCCAGCATTACCATCAGGTGGGCAGTGTGCTTCCCTCACTCCACTCCCATAAAAATATTCTATTTTGTTCTTACATTGTTGACTCTCAGCGATTCTACCTTAGCATAATTTAATAATATTGTAAAGTGATTTCTTCAAGGCCAGTACTGTGGTTAGTGTATGACAAAACACAATTAATTGAAAGGAACGATGAATGATTGGGTGGTTAGAACGGATGTTACGAATCTATTTTTTGTTTATAAATTATTCACTCTACCAATGTTTAGCTGTATTTTTCATTTATACTTAAAACTAATATTGCACAAAATTATACTTTTAAACATTAATAGAAATGGCCTTTTATTACTGGATATTTCAATTTAAAAGGTTATTATTAGCATTGATGGTGTAAATTAAACATCTCTGTATATTTAACTAACGGTTGTGTGATAATGAAGATTATTCTGATGAAACAGATAGCAAATAGACAAGTATGTATTTACAAACAATTACCTTAGTTGTTCGGGTATCTTTCAGCTTTTTAAGCTGGGCCCGTAGACACGGGCCAACGGGACATGGCTATTTATAAATTTATTTTTTAAGCTGGGCCCGTGTCTACGGTTATTTATAAATTTCCTTTTTAAGCTGGGCCCGTGTCTATGGTTATTTATAAATTTCCTTTTAAGCTGGGCCCGTATCTGTGGTTACTTATAAATTTCCTTTTTAAGCTGGGTCCGTGTCTATTGGTTATTTATAAATTTCCTTTTTAAGCTGGGCCCGTGTCTATGGTTATCTATAAATTTACTTTTTAAGCTGGGCCAGTGTCTATGGTTATTTATAAATCTTCCCGGAGCTTCGGTGCTTCACGTCAGCTATATGTTCATATGTTCATGTGGTTGACTTCAAGATATTGTAAGCTCGTTCTGCTTAGATCTGATCAAAAATTAATATTCAAAACCCTGAAGGTAGCCGGGCTAGCTATATGAAATCGATACTTCAAATACCTCAGTTTCCCCGTGACCATTAGTACTGTAAAGCACCCGAAACGTCGGGCATTAAAAAGGTACAGTATCCGTAAAATAAGTTTCATTTAATGTGTAGATATGGCCGGCCCATTGCCATTTCAGCTTACTAATCCGTTGGGTTATGTAGGTTACTCTGGTTCAACTACGGAAATTATTTCATAACAATCGTTAATATATAGTATAATACCTAACTGGAGTCAGGTTTTTAATAGAAGTAAGGGTGTCAAATGAGTACTGTCCACCCTTTGGTAAGTGGATGGTGTGGCCAATAGACATTTAAAGTTTAAGAATCAACGGCTTTACTCATAACAATCGACGTCAATAAAAGAAATGATGAGAGTCCTCTCTCTCTCTTTTAAACCAATGACAATAGAAAAAGACGGCTATAGTGTGATATTTAATACATTATTTATATAAGCGACAGTCAGCGATTATAAGTAAGGCCGCAAAATGCAAGTGCGTTGTCAACCCTGAAGACTTATACAGGTTGTTAGTGTAAACACCGTTATCCTTGAAACCAGTAGTTTGGTTTCATTTATAGAACGTTAATTCAATTAATAAAAAAAACGCTACTTTCTTTCATAAAACTTAAAGAGTTTCTGTCCGCCACCGGCCGTAAATTCATGGATACCCTATGCGCCCGAGTGACGTAATCACTGTAAAGATCACCACACAACATTCCAATAAAAACACAGTAGGTACACATAACCTATGATGTAACTTTTCCTTCATACTTTCATCCTGGCTTAGGACAGACAAAAATTGAGGAATTAGGGAAAAATTGAGATTTTACTTTAAAAAAATGTTGTTATTTTTCATTGAATTTACGTTCTATAAGTGAAACCAAATCACTGGTTTCAAGGATAACGGTGTTTACACTAACACCCTGTATATTGTTACGTGCCGGGTGATTAAAATTGTCGATTAGGATTCAAATTGATGTATTTATCCACACACATAGCAATTATACAATTACGTCAACCAATATCGCTAAGCTTCTTCGGTGAGGTCCTTAATTATAGCAGGTGTCGTAAATCAAATTGTCGGCTTTCTGAAGTAAAGTTCACTTTCGCGTTCCCGAAATAACTGACTCTCCGCTTTTTTTTTTTAGAATATGGGGTTTTCGACTTTTCCCACTAAACACCACCTTTTAGGAAATGCTTTGAGTCCCCCCCTGGCACACGCTTTTATACTCGATAAAATGAATATAGAACTTTCTAGGTCAACGGATTTAAATAGGACTTTTCCACCGAAACATCCAGAATATTCCAGGCAAATACCGGTCCCCGACCGACCAGGTGCAGAAAGTTCGAGTGTGAAGCTTTCTAGAAAGTTCTTCTATTCGATACTAGATAGCCGCACTAACCTCTCGAGATCGATCACTTTCCCTTTTTACAGTTCGCTTACGGCAGCTAGATCGAAGATGGCCCCTTTCCCCACAGCCGTAGCACCTTGGGGGGTAACTTGTATTGTGGTCACGAACTGTAGCTGCTGCAACCTCCCTAACGTGAGGGGAACGATGATCTTGCCGCTGCTGAGCGGTGCCGTTAGCTGCACTACCCCTTCGAGATCGATCACCTTCCCTTTCTACAGTTAGCTTAGGGCAGCTGGATCGAAGATGGCCCCTTTTTCCACAGCCATAGCACCTAGGGGTGTATCCTTTATTGTGGTCGCAAACTGTAGCTGCTGAAACCTCCCTGAGCTGCGTTGCACGTGATCTTTAACCTGCGCACGAAAGACGTGTTCCAGATGAGTGTCGCCATATCTCAAGGCCTCAAGGAGCTGCTCGTAAGTCACTTTCTTACCGAGAGCTTCCAAAACAGTTAGGGCTTGGACGCGCAGGCCTAGGGTGAGTGCAGTCATGGCCAGACTTTTATTCCAGCCGTTCGCCTCCATGACAGCCTTGAACTAGATTTTGTATGCCGACCAGGAAGAAGTCCCGTCGAACGGTTGCACTTTGAACCCACGTAACGAAGGTGTAGTATCTACTACGGGAGCTGTAGTTCCATCCCCAAGTTTGAGTTCGTCCAGTGATTTCTTCATGTCAGCCATTACGTTGTCAACCCGATTGTTCACTTGGTCGATTCGGGTTTTAGCGTGCAACGCAACAACAAAAACCTGCAGCAGTAAGCCTTAGAGGTGGAGAAGCTGGTTCGAAAGGCATACCCGTCTGTACCTGCGTTCATCGAAGGGAAACTGGTGCAGACATTCATCGACGGCATCTGCGACCTGGAAGTCAGGGCTGTTGTTAGACTCGGGCATGACGTAACGCTTAAGGGAGCCTTGGCCCATGCACTGGAGGTGGAAACCGTGCGGCAGGATCATCGTTCCCATCGCATCAGGGAGGTTGCAGTAATTACAGTTCGCGACCGTAATAAAGGATACAGCCCTAGGTGCTATGGCTGTGGGGAAAGTGGCCATCTTCGATCCAGTTGCCCTAAGCGAACCGTAGAAAGGGAAAGTGATCAATCTCGAGAGGATAGTGCGGCTAATAGCACCGCCCAGCAGCAGCAGGAATATGACTTTCTGATCGAACACCGCAGCGGGAAATTGCATGGCAACGCAGATTTATTGTCAAGAAGACCTTGTCCTGAATATTGCAATCATTGTTCTTGGCAAGAGAGTAAGGGAGTGGAATATGTGAGGATGCTCAGAACAGACCACCTAATCAACGAGTGGAAGGATAGCCTACAACATGCACAGCAGGAATGAAGGCCAGTGCAGCCACGGAAAGCTATTGGGACCAATGGGACAGATTGCTAATTCAGAATGGAGTTCTGTGCCGTAAATGGGAAAATGGTAGGGGAGACAGCTGTCATTTGCAAATGGGTCCCTAAAGCTAAAGTACCGCATGTTCTACAGCTGTACCATAATGGTTGTTCAGGAGTACATTTGGGAGTTAAACGACCTCCACTGAAGATCCGAGAATGGTTTTACTGGGTTCATTGTCGTGACGATGTCGAGGATTGGTATCGCAAATGTACAAGTTGTGCGGCTGTGACCACTAAAAGCTATTGGGCCTTGGGACAGCTTCGGAAAGGTGGTGTATTTGAATGTTTGTCCCTTAAATGATGTAGGAGGATCTGGGAGTGAGAGGTGGTAAGGACCTCAGAATCGTAGTAGAGGTGCATTGAAATTGTACAATGATGGTGCACCACGGTAGAGGATAGCCTTTGACGTTGCGGAGCCTTTTCAGACAGATGCAAGAAGTTTACTCCTAAGATCGTCTATCGACTGGCGCGTTATTATGGGGCCGATAATGCTCGGGACGTGCATGTCTTAGGAGGGGGCAGTGTTGCGCGCCATAGTTGATGCGAATAAATGCCACTAGCGCCATTTAGTATCGAGTAGCGGGCATTAAGGAGCGTTCTAGAAAACGCCATGCTGAACTTTCACTCAGCGCTGAGGGCAGAATTAGGAGAGAACTTTCTACACTTAGTCGGTTGGGACCAGTATATGCTCGAAAATTCAGGATGTTTCAGTGGAAAAGGTCCCATATAAAGGCGTTATGGACCGCGACTGAGGGAGATTTGAATTGGCAATACAAGCGAAGACTTCGGGGCGAAATAAAGTGAACTAAAGTGTTAAGTGTATTTAATTATTAGTGTGTTTTAAGTTTTAATTGGTGTTTGGTAATTAAAGTGTCAATTTTGGTAATTCAATCGGCAGTTTTTATTGTCACGAATCCTAAGCTCGTAACAATATTATTCAAATCATTTTTATTGATTTTTCTGCTCTGAGTCTTAAGACTCACGCCATATTAAAGAAGAGTAGTTTCTCCGGCTTTAATTTTTTATTAGATATATAGTATTCGGATCCATAATATAGTAGGATATTATTCTATGAGTCCGAATTGCAGTGAGGCAGTGTGCAGTGTGGTCTTTGACACAGTGGCGTTAGAATCTTGTCACCCCCTCTCTTCTCGTGGGTGTCGTAAGAAGTGACTAAGGCAAAAAACCAAAAAAAAGAACAAACTTTGGCATCCGAATGATAGCGGAATAACCATTTCAGTTCTCTGGTCAGGCCAAAAATATCCAGATCTGTGACGGGCAGCAGCATCACAGGTGTGACGTGTCTGATACTACGATCGACAACCCGCTTGCCCAGCGTGGCGATTAAGGGCAAAACTTCCAAATGTTAAGCACCCAAAAAACACGGCCCCCAGGTCCATGCCGTCCCTATGTAGCTGGCCGTGGTGGCGGTCATGGCAGCAGTGGAAGAGGGGGTGCTAAGAATCCCCGGGAGAGAGCAGGATACCACCACAAACTGGACCTGGCCACGTACAATGGACGAACTCTGCGGCACGACGAGAACATTGCAGAATTAGAAGTAGAGTTGCAAAATGTAGGATGGCTCGTTCTGGGGTTGAGTGAAGTTTGAAGAGGGGGAAAGGACAAGCTAATCCTAGTATCAGGCCACCTACTCTACTATCACAAGGGACATGATATTTTCCAAGTTGGAGTGGGCTTCCTCGTCAATAAAGTTCTCTGTGACAAGATTTTAGTAATATAATGAGAGTAGTGTATCTTGTTTAAAACTGAAAAATATACTGTAAAGATTGTACAAGTTTACGCACCAACTTCGACACACGGACCATGTGGATTTGGAAGCAGTAACCACAGGGGGCAAATGCTGAACAACTTTCTCGGAAGGAGAGGCTTCATCTAATGAATTCCTATTTTCAATAAAAGCCCCAAAAAGTCACCCAGCGGGCGATGGAAAGAGCTATGCTCGGATTTTCTCTGGTGAATAAGATTACCGACGACACCGACGTAGCCTTCTGTATTTGCAGGCTGAATGCATGGTAGGTGGTATGGAGGATGGTACCATGCCTACCTACCCAAGGCATGGTAATGGGCTGTTCACATTTGTCGAGTAGAGTAGAGTAGAGTAGGCGTGTCATAGAGTGGAGACCGCATTTAGGCATACGTAGTGTGGGATGCCCCCAGGCTAGATGGTGCGACGATCTGCGTAAGGCAGCTGGCAGCTACTTGATGCGTAAAGCCGAAGATCGGGCTAAGTGGCGCGGCTCGGAGAGAGGCCTATGTCCAGCAGTGGACTGCCGCAGGCTGATGGTGATGATGATACTGTATTACGTTCCCAGCCCTAATTGTTACTCAACTGTCCCAGAACGTAAAATTTTTCGGGGTGTATACTGTATATGTGTATGTTTGTTTCTGTGTGTAGGCTTGTCTGAATTCAAAATGCGTGCTATCTTTATATTAGTTTTCATCTGAATGATTTTTTTATTCCATATAGATTAGATTGCATATTACTTATTGGAAGTAATTTTTTTATTTACCACTGGTTCAGAAAAAAAAACCTCTATCCTGGAAAGAACCAGCAAGAAACCCAGCGGAACTTTTTTTTAAAATATGTTTAAAAAAAAACAAGTTCCGCTGGGAAGAACCAGCAAGAAACCCAGCGGAACTTTTTTTTAAAATAATATGTACAATTTTCGAACGTATTTTTATAGAACCAGCATGGTGGCGATCACCTCATTCCTAGGGCTATTTTCATTTATGTATTTTTTATAATAACCCTTTTTGTAGAATTTTTCTTTAATAAAACATTTAAACATGTTAAATGACAAATTTTGTACATTTTCTGGGAGTTTGTTGTAAAAGCGTATATTATAATTAATAGCTTATTAGATATTATTGCCCCATAAATGAATTACTAATTCTGTGGAGTCGAGTAACTGATATTACAAGCTTATGTTTGTTCCTATGAACATCTTTATTGTTATGAAAGCTATTTATGTTTTTATGTACATACATTACATTTTCATAAATATATATTTCTTTACTTTTTTCTCAAAGGGACTCTTTACAATTTAAGTTATAATTCGCCCGCATGGCTCTCTTTTGCAAAACAAATATGGCTTCAATGTCAGTCGAATTACCCCATAGTAAGATTCCATAAGACATTATTGAATTTTGATTTAAAGTAAGCTAATCTAGGTGTCTCAATATTGGTGAAACTTCTAATCTTTCTTACAGCATATGCTGCAAAACTCATTCAGCCCGCTAATTTAGATATATGGGGGCGCCATTGAAGCTTCGCATCAATAGTAACACCAAGACAAACAGTGGTATCCAACTCAACTCAACAAGACTCAACTCTTCCCCATTTATGAGCATATTGGTATTTGAATGTTTAACATTAGGTATTGTAAATTTAATACATTTTGTCTTATTGCCGTTTAAGGGTAAATTATTAGCGTTGAACCAATGTACTAATTTCGATAGAGCATTATTTACATTGTCAAAATTAATTGATTGTCGTTTGAGTTAGAAAATTAAAGAGGTATCATCAGCAAATAATACTATATCGTGATTGTTCCCTAGAAGATAAAGTAAGACATTAATATAGACTTAAGACCGATTTACACTTAGCTTTTCCTTTGATGAGGGATGAAATCTCATCATTGGACACAGAGATAGGTTCGGAGGCTGTAAGGGGTGAGTTCCGGCAGCGGACCTTATCCTCCACTGCCTGGACGTGTGAGGGGTCGCGCAAAGCACTCAGCCTTTTCCTCGTCCTCGAAGGCAACCGTACCGTCGGGAGAGAGGGGGGAGTGTGGGTGATAGCGTCTATGCGGAGGGCTCTAGCCATCTGATAGTACGCTGTATGAGATGAAAGATATTCTCCATGAGTTTACTCTTTTCGAGGTCTCGAAATTCAGAGAGGCGGAAACGGAGTTCTCGTTGAAGACGATTGGCCGTGCGCCTATATTCGGGGGTGGGATATTTTGCTGCTCTCCGGAAAACAGCTTTCTTGGCTTTTAATAGGTTGCTAATATGTAGGGGAAGCCCACTATTGTTAGCAACCGGGACGACCCTTTCGTTCTCCAGGGAGGATTTAATAAGGGTGGAGAGTGAATCGACCGCGGTTTCGATTTTTTCGGGACTGTTAAGTCCGACGGCAGGGAGATGGTAGAGTCCTGTGAGTCCAGAGCTTTAGCTAGGGACTCCTTGAATCCCTTTCCAATTAGTGAAGGTTTCCGTGTGTGTTGGGGGAGGCGGCTGATGGCCAAGAATGAGGGAGACTGGTCGGTGATCGGATCCTAGATCGTCTAGTGTCTCGATTGACCTGAGGTTGAGAAAAACTCCTTTGAGTAACGCAAAATCTAGTACATCGGGAGCGTGATCGGTGTTATCGGGAAAGTGAGTAACACCGAGGGGACTATGGACGGTAATATCAAGAGACTGCGTGATATCGAGCAGTATCTTGCCACTAGGGGAGGTAGTACGGCATGTCCATTCAGTATGCTTGGAGTTAAAATCTCCAAACATAATGACTGAATTGCCTAAAGATAAAATAGCCTCAAAATCTTTTTTGAGGGGATGGGTTCCTGAAGGGATGTAACAGGAGGCTATGAGGATGGACTGATGTCCAGTCATAGCTAGCCTGCATACCGTGGCTTCCATGTTGGTAAGCTGCGGAGTAGAAATGGGCGAGCAGTGAAGTGTCTTCTTGTAATAGATGGCGGTTCCGCCGCCTCGGCGGTCGGGTCTGTCATTAAGAAGAAGTGAGAAGTTTTTAATAGAAAGGCTTTTAGTGTCCTTAGTTTTGAGATTAGTTTCCTGTAGGAGGAGGAAATCGGCTTAACGATTTCGAAGAAAGAGCTTAAGCTCTGGGAGGTTATTTCGCAAACCGCGAATATTAAAGGATACAAGCGATAAACCCTTAGGTTTGATACGACCGTGAGACTTTGATAGAGCAAACTGCTCTGTCATTGAAGTTAAATTAATTAAGTTAACTTAACTTACAACGAGCACAATAGATTATGATGCTCTGTAAGAGCGAGGAGACGGTCCTGAGGGGACCTCGCAGCGCGCAATTTCAGTGCTAACACAGCGATTTCCCCAACGTCGATGTTCCTAATAGCGGAATACAACATTTTTAGGTCTTCAATTGAGGGCTGTGATTGTTGTGGTGTGGAGGTTGTCCGCAGTGGGTCTGCCTTATTGGGGCCCCAGGGAAAGACTGGAGGCTGCATAGGCTTAGAGAAGCCCGGAGGGAGCCGAATAATGCCCTGAGGGTGCCTAGGGGGAGTTGAACGGGATAGCCGGCCGACCTATTTATCGGCGAGTTAAGTGCGAAGTGCAGCCCTCCCGCGCATCTGCCGCCACCCGCAACTAAACCCGCCGTTCGCGTAAACGAGTGAGTTTAGTTCAGTGCATAAGTTGACAGGACGCAACGTTTGCGCGCCTAAACGTACAATTGTACTTTTATAATGTAACTCGCCACAAAGTTTGTACGATACTGTTTATTGAATATTTATACGTTTTATATTCAGTTTTAATAATAAAATGGACAGAAGATATCACGTATAAATTCGTACAGGAGTATTTAGAACACGAATGTTTATATAATTATTATAGTAGAGTGGATTATAGTAGAAGTTCAAATTGTAAAATTAAACCTGCTCGAGATGCTGCACTCACGAAAATTCTTAAAAACTTCTTTAACAACAAACATTAATACTTTTCTGACTAGATCATTTAACTCTTGACGTAATCCTTTTTTTGGGGAAACCCTGCGCGTGATATGTTTCAGGGGGGATCCCTCTTGTTAGAACCATTTTAAATGAAAACCGGAAAAATTCTGTAGTTTTGAAACGTCATGCCCCAGCGAACTCTATGAACTAATGTCCTTAACTAAACTCGCCACGAAGACATTGTTTGAACGCTACTGCCCACTTAACCGTTTACTGTCAACTGCCCTGTAACTAAACTCGCTACTGTACTTGTCGATGTGTAAATCGGTCTTTAGACTAACAACTGTATACGAATAACGGCTTTTTGAGTTCTGTTATTTAAATATGAAATAATAAGTTTAAGCGCAATATTTTTGACACCGTAATGTTGTAGTTTTCTGATTAATATCTCATTATGAACACTTGTATATATTTCATAAGCTCGAGATCTGCGTCAGTCGTCGAGCACCCTTTGTGAAACCAAATTGGTTTATATGGAGTAATTTATTTTTATTAAAAAAATTAATATAAAATAAGTTTACTAATTAATTATTGCTTTTCCTTACATAAAAGTAAAGTTACAGCCTCATTTCTGAGAGGGTTTTAGGGCAAGGAAGTGTCCGCCGCGCTGCCCCGGTGCGTGTTGGCGAACTTCACATATTTTTTTTCTTATTCCTCAGACATGCACGTTTCTTCACGATGTTTTCCCTCACCGCTCGTGGTAAATTGGCAAGTAAAATTGCAATTAACAATTTCATTGGTGCCAGCGAGGATCGAACCCGGGTTACTCGCGTTCTGTTATATTTTTCCTTGTATAATTTTTAGTATTAATTTTAGTTTTAACTAATTTTCGCACTATTCTAATTACTTTCGTTTCTTATTGTCTTTTTTTTCTTTTAGTCTTTGTTTCTTTTTTTTCTTCGATTCACTTATTTCTTCTTAGCGGGTTTTTTTTTTTTTTTTTTTTTCGTTGTTTGTTTTTTTTTGTTTTTTTTTGTTTTTTTTTTTTTTTTTTTTTGATTTGGTTTTATCAGTTTCTTCAAGCTGTGGGTTTTCCACAGGGTTAGTTCTGAACGTCGAAATTTACAGAAAGAAAACGTTGAAACCAAAAACACACCATTAATCCTTCGAGCTGTTTCTGCAGCACGGTAGAGCTCGTACTCTCAAATATACCGATATTTCATGTTTTCCATTGTGCGGTATTAAGCGACGTCAAAGAAAATAATGATGAGAAAAAAACAAATGAATGACTGTTTTCAAAACTCAAATATACCATCTAAATGAATTTAATGAATTTGGAATTCTTAACCAGGGAGGAGATATTTCAGATCAAAGTACGACAAAACGCTAATTTCATATGTAAGGGCCCAATACTTATTACTTACACTTCCTTTTCATTGGCAGCCCTTTCTTTAAGTAACAGCTCATACAGTTTCCTGGACGCCTTGAGTTCTTGTAGTGCAAGATGAAGTTGATTCTCCATCTGGCGCGTCTTGGCGTTGTGAGTATTCATTTTACTAAGTATGTATTTTAAATAGTAAAAGAACACAGACAGGAAATCAAGGGAGCAGATTAAGCAAATATCTAATTGTAAGCACTCTAATTACAGATCTCAAATTAAATTATTAAGAAAACAATTCAAAATAAAATCCAAAAACAACAACAACACTTAAGAGATATGTCATAAATATTAAAAAGGATAACAAGAATTACAGTAACTTTTGAACGATGTTCGTTACCTGCGGTCACTTTGAGTTGTGACACTAAAAATTTATTTATTTAGATATTACCATGAAGTTTCGAGAAGGAATACGTTGAAAGCGTGTGTATGAGTGAAAAGTCGTCCGAAATAAATGAACTAGTACTTCCGAAAGAAGTGGAAAAGGATAGGGATGTAGATGAAATAATGAAAGCAATGATAAGCACGAAAGCAGGTTAGGCAGCTGGATATGATATAGTATCACTCGAGATGCTAAGGGCTGGAAAGGGAGTGGTGGCAGGCCTGCTGTGCATCTCGTTTAATTTATGTTGGGAATTGAAGCAGGTACCGGAAGACTGGTGTAAACCAGTTATAGTTCCAATATATAAAGGAAAAGGGTCACAACAGGACTGTAAAAACTACCGTGGTATTAGCTTGCTTAGTAGTGTATGCTAAGGTGTTAACTGATAGAGTTATGAAAGAAAGTAACGGAAAAATTTGGGACGTGCAAGCTGGATTTAGTAAGGGTGTACAGATCAAGTCTTTTCCATGAGAATGATTGTGGAGAAGTTTTTGGCCTGTGGGGGAGTTATATGATGTGTGGTTATTAATGTACTAGTTACTTATGCCTGATAGTCCGGTAAATGACTCACAGAAGGTGCCAAAGTTGCTTATCGGGTTCAGTAATTAAAATCTCATAAGTCACTGATGTTGTATTCATAAATCACAGTTTTACAGATTAAGATATTTGTTATTGGAGATAGAATATACTTCCTACTGGTTAGCGGCCTAGCGTGGGCGGTGACGGGAAACGACTGGCGTTCGTCGTCGAGCGCACTCAATTTAGTGCAAAGTGTCAATTTAGTAAAAATGTATGCAACTACTGTGTCCCTACCAAAACCAGAAAGTTTTTGTGCGTTCATGGACTTGGAAAAGGCTTATGATAGAGTAGACAGGACTGTGTTATGTGTATATATACTTTAATGTATGGTAATGAAAGTTGGGTGCGGCAAAAGAAGCATGAAAGTGGAATAAATGCTTTTTTTATATAGAATGAGGGTGACAAACGAGCACACAGTCCACCTGATGGTGAGTGGATGAAGTGGCCCGTTACATTATCCTCGATTAAAAATCAAAACGCAGGTACGTTGTCACCCCTGAGGACTAAGACGGAATGCCTCGTAACCAATAAAAAAGGGTATCCGTATCTCTACACCCACCATACGAATACACAGCAGTATTAAGTTTCCGTTTTACGCTGGTATTCTGTGAGAGCGTGGTCCTTCCCCGGTCGAGCCGACTTATTCGTACTACAACTATAATATAGCTGCAGCGTGGTTCTACCACGTATAAAAGTGCTGTAGAAATGTGGTCTTTAAGGAGTATGCCAGGGCTAAATCTGCATGACAGTGTGAAAAATTGTGTGATAAGAGAAAAATGTAGTATGCAAGATGATGTTGTGCCCAGGATTAAGAAAGGAATGCTTTGGTGGTTTGGTCATGGAAGGAAAGAATGAACGGGGAAAGACTGACAAAGGAAATTTATGTTGCAGATGTGAACGGTAAAGTCGGGAAGGGACGGCCTAGACGAAGGTTTATCGACCGATATTGGCAATAATTTGAAAATGGACCACATTAGGAGTACCGTTAACCGACGAGCGTGTATGTGTACTCGGGTATATGGATGTAAAGGAGGCGAGAGAGGTGTGTCAGGATCGTGCCAAATGGAAGTCCGTAGTCTCTGCCTACCCCTCGTTGACAGGCGTGAGTGTTTATGTATGTATGTATATTACATTTATTTATTACACAATACAATTTGTTCGTAATAAACAACTATAACTTAAACTTGAGGTGGAAATCATCAGTTACATTATTTATTTTTACGAAATTATTTGGGAGCAAATTATTTAACTACTTGTTACCGGGTCGCCACAGAAAAAAAAAGAAAAAAAGAGACTCTAATGTGTCAGATAATTAGATCATCAGCAGGATTTTTTTTTAATTTTTTTGTTATTTCATCGTAATGTAATAAACATTCCGTATTTATTCAAGTATACGTGGTAGAGCCGTGCTGCAGTTATATTAGTAGTATAGTTGTAGCACAAATGGGTCGGCTCGACCGGGGAAGGACCATGCTCTCACAGAATACCAGCGTAAAATAGTAGCTTAATGCTGTTGTGTTGTGATTTATATTATTGTGAGTGTAGAGAACTGGAGACGCTTTTTACTGGAAACGAGGCATTTCATCTTAGTTCTCACGAGTGACAACGCATCTGCATTTTGATTGTAATCGAGGATAGATGTAGATGTCTATGGGCCACAGCAACCACTTACCGTCAGGTGGACTGTGTGCTCGTTTGTCACCCTATCCTATAAAAAAAAGTGTATGTCGGACTTAGCTTACTAAGTCTACTAGAAGAGTTAATATTTTCTAAATACAAAAATAATCTCTTGTCCTATTTAATTTGCGTAAAAGCAAAGCCTCCTTGCTTTTTCTGAAGTGTCTGTATTTATATATCTTACCCACTCATACACTAACAAACGCTTTATAAAAATTTCACATTCACCATGAACACAGCCGCAGCATCTTTCAAAGAAGTCAGCGGTCCAATGATTATTTACTACTTACGGTAATTACGGTACAGCGAACTTAACCATTCAAATCGCACCGAACTCATTGTATTGCGCCGAGAATTCGACAGTTTTTGCGTCCTCACACCGCAAACTACTATTATGAATGGACTCCATCTCTCCGAGCGGTGATTTTGAGTATTTTTAACGCTCTGCACATACGTTATTATTCAAATTGCGACGTAATGAGGTTGGATGTTTTCGGATGATGACTTTTCTAATATGAGTATCATTAAAACGTTGTAATGTGGGGATTAAGAGCATACCGAGTTCCATTCCTGCCGGTACTAATAAAATTATTTGTTACAATTTAAAGCGCAGATTGTTGAGTATTAAATAAAACAAAACCGTCATATTTGAAAAATTAAAAGGTCTATTATAAACATCTTTGCCATAAAACCCTCAGAAATTAAAGGAGGTCTGTGTCCAGTATCAGAACATGTTACAGGTTATTACTTCAGTTTAATACTGAATGCCATATTTATAGAGTTGTATTTTTAAGAGAGTAGGTACGCAGTTTGATTATTAGTTATTGTGATTGTGATAGTGTCATTGTTAAACCCGGAGTTCCTTTAAAAAAGCTGAAGGTACTCCGGGTTTAACAATGACATCGGGACGTCAGTCATCATAGTCCCCCGTGACCATGGGTGCTGGAAAGCACCCGAAACGTCGGGAATTAAAAGTCATATAAATTAAACGCGATAAAATCCGTAAAAGCAGTTTTAATTAATGTGTAGTGTTCGCGTAAATATCATCAGTATAGAAATCATTAAATCTGAATTATAATTAAATTTCATCAACCGTGTGCGGAGAAGGAATATTCACTACCCCATATCATTCCATGGGTGTCGTAAGTAGCGACAGAGGGAATCTGAAATAGGACATAAGGAGCAGCAATGATAAGAAGTCAAATAATAAAAAACTGCGGTTGCCAACCCGTCTGCCAAGCCTGGCAACTATGGCAAAATTTATAGGGGAAGTCCATGTTCAACAGTGGACTTTTGTAGATTCTAATGGATGGAATTATTATTGTGATTTCATCATAATGAGTCCGGTAAAGTTTCTCTTCTCAAAAAGATCTTCATTTTGAAGTGGACATATTACCACCACCAGAACCAGGAACCAGGTTAGCAACTTATAAGCTTCTTCCTATCTTTGATCTGGATTTCGGGTTCTGTCAGAGGCGGCAGCATGACATGGTCGAAGAACTTGACTGTAGAAGTACGAGTCCTAGGTCCGAGCACTAGGATTTTTTTAGACATCACAGAAAACTGTTGGTTGTCTCGATCTCTCTCTATCTTTAATACTGAATCTTAACTATCTTATTGTATAAACATGCATGCCTAAGTTTTTTTTTATACCGCTGAATTGTTAGTATGTGATCACCGCCACCTACGTACATCTGTGATACGAGAGGAATTGCAGCGGCAGAACACGTTGCAATATTCCTATGAAATCCCTCCAAGTTGGTAACAATTAGTGTCTAATATTATATACTAGGTATCTTCAGACTACGATGTTTTTCAGGACTACTCTTCTACCTAGATAGTACCATCTGCTTATATTTTCAGCAGTTACTCTAACATCTCAGATCACCTCCTATATCTAAGTTAAGTTTACGAAGCCCGAAGCATAAGGAGAAACGATACATATATTACTAATGATTTTCTTAGAAGACTAAGTTTAAAATAAAATAATTTATAATCCAGGTTGATCAAAATTCTTTAAGATAATAGTATGGATGGATCCGTTTTTGAATGCAAAATAAACACTTTTTTATTTATTTAATTTTAACACAATTACAGCTACCATGAACGTTGAACTCAGAATTAAAAGAAAAAGGTTAAGTTCGGTATTCGATTCAAACTGACGTTTTCAATTTGATTTTAAAAGCTTAATCCCGAACGAAATTGAATGGAGAAACACGATCGAGTTACTATACGCACAGCTAAAAATTTCCATTCTGATAATTCTTATAAAAAACCACTATTTAATTATGCGCTAGCTACGATATCGGAACTCCGAATTCACCTTAAGTTTGAATAAAACTCGACTTTTCAGAACTCAATTCTGTCGGGAGTAGACCGGCTGGTGTATTGCTGGTCTTTTAGAAAAAAGTAGCCTCTTTTCTTGAGGGTCCGTAAGTCCAGTATAGTTCTGAATCAATCTTTTTTAAACTCAACATATTTCGTACTCCAAAAGCTAGCGTACATTCGAGTGGTGGTTCAAATTGGAATTATCAGAATGAAATTCTTCAGCTGTCTGCCGCTAGATGGCGCTCGTAGTAACAAGCGTCTAGAATGCTTTTTCTTGATTTGTCCTATTATTTAGGAAGTGAATTATTAATATATTAAAAATCATCATCGGATAAAAATATATAACCCGTATCATATGTCATGTAATATCGTTACTCGATCGTTTCCCTGAGTTCGGGATTTAAAAGATTTGAAACAAAGTTTGAATCGAAAACTACATGGCTGAAAATTCCTGGTGAAACTTTCTTCCTCTATTCGCTAGGTGCCAGGACTGGGTGTGTTAGGACCGTGACAAAAGGAAATCCATAGTCTCAGTTTACTCTTATGAGAGAAAGACGTAGAGCTAATGTTTTTTTTATAGAACAAGAGTGACAAAGGGGCACATAGTCCACCTTGTGGCAAGTGTATACTGCAGGCCATAGACGCCTGTGATGCGACGCCGTTCATGATAGTAATAAAAATGCGAATGCGTTATCACCGCTGAGAATTAAGATGGAATACCTGGTTTCCAGTAAAAAGGGTCTCCGGTTCTCTATACTCACAACAGAGCAGCATTAAGCTGCTATTTTACATTGGTATTCTGTGAGTGTGTTCCTTCCCCGGTCGAGCTGACCCATTCGTGCTACAACTGTATAGCTGGAGCTTGGCATTACTACGTAAAAAAGAATTATTATATCATCATTCATCATCATCATTACAGCCCTTCACAAGTCCACTGCTGAACGTAGGCCTCCCCCAAGGAATGCCACAAAGCATTATATAAAGTGTAGCGGCGCTGTCGTCGCGCCACTAGCACACCGAAACACACCGACGCCTAAATCGCGCTATTAACATTCCGAATCATGGACAGTATATATAGAACTTCTCCGAACTATTACACGGAGTGTTGGCTGCTCCCCGGGCAGAGCACCTTGCACGGCGGGAGATCTCCCCTTTTCCTTCCACGGCCATAGTGGTGACCCCGACGTGATCTGAACATGCAACCAACAACCTTCGGTAACTTCAAGCTTCATCATCATCATAAAATACCCCATCCATTCGCTACCGAGCTGATATCTGCTCGGGACAAAAGTATATTATTTATTTTAAGTATAAGAAAACAAAGGAGAATCCGATGAATAAGTAAATAAATATAAAAAATTTAATGCTAGCGAATTGCTTTAAATTACCACCTAAAACTTAATCAATTATCACGTAAGTCCTTGGTTTTCTATTGTAATGTTTAGATTTATAAAAGTGCCTATTTGGACACGTGCAATTTTTAACGGTTCTCGTCGCTAAGAGTTCGGATTTTGTATAAATTATTACATCATCGCAACTGTACTTGCTTTATTGGCACTTATTTTATAGACGCTATTGTTGGGGTGATTTATATTCCTCTTGACAAGGCTCACCATTTGTCTTGGTCTTGACAGGATAATACTGTTGCGCGTCACAATTAATACCTGGTCCATGGCGACACTAGTTATCATTAGTTCCTTCTAGTATCGAGTAGCAAAACTAGAAGAGTCAAGATCCTTCTAGAAATTTCCATGGAAGAAGTTTCTAGAATTATCACACCTAGTCAGGCGGGACCGGTATGTACTCGAGCATCCTAGATGTTTCTACAGTTGAAGGTTCTGAAACTATCTGAGGCCCCATTTTTTGTTTGTAATTAGTAGGTTTTTCGTAGTTTGAAATTTAAGTTGTAATTAGAAGTCCGGTATAGCCCACGACCCGGAGGCAGTATTGAATTGGCAATTCAAGCGAATACTTCGAAGCGACAAAACTGCAAACTAAACTGATCAGTGTTTTGTTATTAGTGTGGTTTTAAGTTTTAATTAGTGTTCTGTAATTAAATAATCAATTTTGGTAATTCACTCGGCAGTGTTCTCGAACTCCAAGCTCGTAAAAATACCGTTTTTTTGTTTTTAGATTAGTCTATCTAGGAGTCCGTCGGTACAGGTACATTTCACCTATTTATGGCGTTAAGTAGCAGTACCTCTACTGCTGTGTTTTGGCCTAAATGACATAAAGAGTTAGCATAATTACAGGCTGTACTACAATCTGTGAGCGTGTGGCAGCGCTGTCGTTGCGCCACAAGCGAAACACACCGAAGCCTAAATCACGCTATCAAAATTCCAAATCATAAACAGTATATATAGAACATCTCCGAACTTTCACATGGCTTGCGCCCTCCTTTATGCCAAGGAGGGTCGCGTTCGTATACGGCTTAGAGATCTCTAGTCAGATCGTTAAGCCAATTCCTAAAAGGTTGGGTTTAGTGGGTAAAAGTCACCACATAACCACGCAGCCGGCTGCGTGGTATGCTATGAGCATTCCCAACCTCCCTCCCCCGCTTTCCGGAGGGTTGCCCATATTTGCTTCGGGCGCAAAAAAAAAACTTTCACATGGCGTGTTGGCCGCACCCCGGGCAGAACACCTTGACAGGCGGGAGATCTCCCTTTTTCCTTCCACGGCCACAACCGCGTAGCCAATCGCGTCTGTAACTTTGTTTTAAGTAGTTTTAGCTTTGCAAAATAATTTATATTTACAATTAGAATTTACAATAATTTAATACTTTTATATCTCTTACTAACTGATATTCGGCGGGTTGTTAAGAAGTATTTGTGGAAATATCGTTTTAAAGGAAGATTTATATGGTTTAATTATGAATGATAATACGTTCATTGAAGTTGAATGATATACAAACTTCCAAATAAGTTTTTTCGTACTATGCTTATACGAGTATGAACTTTGCGCAAGTGCAAGCAATAAGTTCATAAAGTTTCAGCACAATCTGATGAACGGTATGGCAGCTCATAAATTATACGATTAATTTTTATATGTCAGATAAATATCATACTTCACCATTTTTATGATAAATATTCATAAAGTCAAGTCAAAGATTCAAAAAATTATTTCATAAAGATTATAATTCAACGCTTTTATTAATGTAATATACGTAGTTAAACAGAAATGTGAATTATTACAGTATTAAAAAAGTATATTTTCCGTCATAAATTCGACCGTCATAAAAGCCTGGTCGCATTAACCTGAACTCGACTGTAATATTAATATTTTACGTCTCAATATTGGCACATTAGCGATTTGTTTTAAAAAGATTTAAAGGTGTTATTATATATATATAATCCTATGGATTGTAATCCTATGAAAAAAAAATAACTTTTAATAAAATGTGAAAGTAGACTTCAAAGAACTGAAAACGATAAAATAATTTCAGATTCTATGGTCAGTGTTAGGGCATAGTGCATAGAAGAATTGAAACCCTGACCTCAGAATGTAAAATTATTTTATTGTTTTCGATTTTTCAAATCGGTTTATATTTTTTTGACAGTATTTCTTGCCAGTGTCGTTTAATAGAGCATTACTTAAAAACAGGAGGAGGTTAACAATTCGAATGCAGGTATGTTCTTTTTAATTTCCCGCTATGAAAATCAATGATTTCAAAAAGCAAGTTATTGCGTTCACACCAGTTTTCAAAAATTGAAATTAAATCAGATCTTAACGTTTTGAGGTCCTAGGAATAACTCTAACTATTACTACGAGGATGTCATGTATGTGGTCCATACATGTCTGTTTTTTTTGCAGTCTTGTAAATGACATGTAATTTTAAATACTGTAAACAAGACATCCGATATTTGATTGTTTTGTAATAGGTATGAAAACAAGATTCGGTCTAATATGAACTTTTCGGTCATAAATAATTTAATTGGAAATGTATATCGTATGTCGTTCGAAAGGGTTACACCACACGTAGATTTTCAATATTGTATCAACCGATTCGGACCGGTACATTTTGGGAAATCTCATAAATAAAATGTTTAAATAATAATTTTTTGGAATATACTTTTAAATGGATGTAACAATTAATTCAAAAATCTAATCAGCTCTTAAATACGAAAACGACGTCGATTGCTGCGAAACGCTTCAAAATCGGTTAATGCGTTTAAGAGAAAGATATGATACGATAAATTTCGAACAAAGTGTTTTTTTTTGTGTTACCGTGTAGTGGCGGTGTAAGAATATCCATTACCCCATATCATGACGTGGGTGTCGTAAAAGGCGACAGAGGGGAACAAATCAGGAGATGGGCAGCAGCATATTCTTAATATCGACTAAAAATAAAAATACTGCGGTTGCCAACCCACTTTCTAAGCGTGGCAACTGAGGTAAATATCCTCCCTGTGAGGCAATCTATGGGGGAGGCCTATGTTCAGCAGTGGACTTTAATTAGCCTGTAACGGTAACGGTAACGGTAACGGTAACTCAAAAGCTCAGGAACATAACTTTTAGTAAAAAGCCGTTTGCAAGAAACTGAAAAGTATTAAACTATTTTCACATTCTAAAGTCGGTGTTTAGACATAGCCTATAGAAAAAATAAAGCCCTCACAGTAATGAAAGGAAGCCTGAGTCTTGTTGTGTGACGTATGGCTGTTGTTTTAAACGAACGTTACCGTTTCTCCTGGCATTATACCGGGTCAGGGTGAAACTCTGTGGCTTTATTGTGTTTGTAGTGGATATCGATGTTGTTGACCAATACAATTAGTACTCGTTTCGACACTTGAGATTTAAGACATATGTAATATGTATGTTAGCAGCTTTGTCCCCACTTGTAAAGTACTTTATACCAATTTACCATAGTTGCCACGCTTGGCAGGCGTATTGGCAACCTAAGTGGTAAGTGGATACTGAAGCACATTAGACATCTTCATCTATACTTAAAAAAGATTAAAAAAGTGCAACCCCATCGTTATTTAAAAAAAAATGCGGTACCTAACCTAATCTACCCTAATCTAACCAAACCTAGCCTATATTTTTATTACTCTGCTCAATAATTAAGGGATTTAATTATTACAATACTTATTATCATATTGCCTACATACATTGGGCATTTTTGAAACTGTCTGGACATTTTGTATAATGCCCTATTAATCACTTGGTCCATAACATGTAACTTGATACGTATTGCATACAATATTTCACGGTTTGGTTTCGTAGTGCAGTAGCTAAGCGGCTGCGGCGCTACGTGTCGCTGTGGTTTCAATTTTGTTCTAGACAAATTTTTATATCGCCCGCAAACAGTTGTTCCAGATCTCTATGTTAGTCTAAGGGCAATTTAGGTCTTCAAAACGTATTTACGGCGCAAGAGAAAATTCTAAAATCGATTTATTTTGTGGAATAAGGGTGACACAAACGAGCACACAGAAATCTAGATTTATTCTCGATTAAGCTTTAAAATGCAGATGCATTGTCACCTCTGCGGATTAAGATGGAATACCTCGTATCCAGTTAAAAGGGTCTCCGGTTCTCTACACTCACCATAGGAAACACAGCAGTATTAAAGTATTGTTTTAGGTTGGTATTATGTGAGTGCGATTTCCTTCTCCGGCCGAGCCGACTAATTCGTGCTATGACCATAATATAGCTGTAGCATGGCTTTGCTACGCATAAATCAGAGATACTTCTTAAGAAAAAAAAACATTACGAAAGATTTTTTTATTGTGAACAGTCAGGATGTGTCAAAAAAGACACGTATGGCAATTCACAATGCTGTGTTGTTCCTACTTTAACGTACGGTAGTGAAAGTTGGGTGTGGCAGAAGAAGCACGAGCGTAGAATAAACGCAGTAGAAATGGGGTCGTTAAGGAGTATGTTAGGGCTGAATCTGAATGGCAGGGTGAGAAATTGTGTGATGCAAATGATGGTTACATTAATGAACAGATCATTAAAAGAAAGGGGTATGAATGTGAACGCAAGTAAGACGAAAGTTATGGTTTTTGAAAGAGAAGAAAACAAAACGGTATGTGAAATAAAAATAGAAGGAGAGTTCATCGAGCAAGTAGATGAGTTTGTATATTTGGGTTGCGTATTTAGCAGGGATGGGAGATATGATAGGGATATAGAACGACGAGTGAATGCAGGAAATAGAGTAAATGGGGCCATACACTCTATTGTGAAGAGTTAAAATGTGTCGAAAAAGGCACGTGCCATACGTGCATTTTTCGACACATTTTGACTCTTTTTTCGAAGATTTTTCTATTGTGAACAGTCAGAATGTGTCAAAAAAGACACGTATAGCAAATTACAATGCTGTGTTGGTCCCTACTTTAACGTACGGTAGTGAAAGTTGGGTGAGGCAGAAAAAGTACGAGAGTAGAATGAACGCAGTAGAAATGCGGTCGTTAAGGTACTCATGTTAGGGCTGAATCTGAATGACAAGGTGAGAAATTGTGTGATAAGAGAAGAGTGCGGTTTGCAAGATGATGTTGTGACCGGGATTAAGAAAGGAATGCTTTGGTGGTTTGGTCATATGGAAAGAATGAGTGAGGAAAGAGTGACAAAGAAAATTTATGTTGCGAAAGCGAATGGCAGAGTCGGAAAGGGACGATCTAGGTGAAAATTTGTCGACCAAATTAGCGATTTATTGAAAACGGGCCAAATTAGGAGTATCCTTAACCGACGAGCATGTATGCGTAGGTATATGGACGTGAAGGAGGCGAGAGAAGTCTGTCAGGTTCATGCCAAATGGAAGTCTGTAGTCTCTGCCTATCCCTCTTTGTAAAAGGCATGTGTGTTTATGTATTTTTATTTATTGAATAAAACTACCTTTATGGATTTTAATACCCGACAATTCGTACTTTCCAGCACCCATGGTCACAGTCACAGGTGACGCAGAATGATCTTTATTTATTTAAACCTACCAAGACCTGACAAGTATTACCTAATGCGAAAGTGCAGTTTTTATCATGCATAACAATAATTAGGTTATTAACTGCAGTTTGTTAATATTCCTAACTTAGTGAATTCACTCAAGGTGCAACATAATAGGTCGATGTCTTCAGCCATTCTATTAAGGTTATAAGATATATATATATATATATATATATATATATATATATATATATATATATATATATAACATAAAATATCTAGAACGGTGACTTCTAGAACTAGAATCTAGAACTAGAGTGCGACATTTCTGGTTCTAGGATCGGCAATCCGTTTACCAAGTGTGACAATTATGGAAATTATTATTTGAGTTAAGGAATTAATATCTAGTAGAGAACGGAGTCCACTACACTTGTATACTTATGGACTGCCTTGGCGTCCTTGGTTACCGTGGTCTAGTGGTTGTAAACATGATTGCGGACCGTGAGGTATCGGGTTCGAATCTTGTGTCGGACCAAAACTCAGTTACTGGGTTTTGCTGTCACGAAACTCCCTGTGCTCTCTCGTGCCTCGGAAAGCACGTAAAGCCGTTGGTCCTGCGCGTGATCTCTCTCCGGTCTTATCGAATTACCGACCCATCGGTCCATGAGAGTGAGTACAATTAGCCACAATAATCCTGTCCTGCGCAGATGAATGCCGCCGTGACCGAAATTTGGTCTGAACGAAACTATTATAACACTTATGAAGTTTTAAGAGGTGATAAGAAGAAAATGGGTAATCATAATATTTAAAATGTATTTGGATTTATTGGGTGGCAAACTTCTTTTCTGTTTTAAGATCCGTTTGGGGTACGGACCACTGTTACCACTCTCTTACCAATTTCTGCTGCCAATTAGCAGTGCGTACACTGCTATTTTATGGTGTGACGGGAAAAGAGAGCCAGTATGTCAGAAAATATAGGCTGTCAGAAATTCCTTCTTCTTTAGTTAACTTGAATACATTTTGTCCATATCGGGATATGACTTACTGAGAGAGCGCTTGCGAATATATCTTACAAAAAAAGGCATCGCGGCGTACTCTACACTACTTTACCAAAAACTACTCTACCCAATCCAACTCTACCATACTATATTCTACTCTATACTACTCTACTCTACTTTACGAAACTAATCTACTCAATTCAACTATACCATACTATACTCTACTCTACTCTACATTCTATATATATTCTACTCTAATCTTACCTATTTCTGCTGCCAATTAGCAGTCCATGCACTGCTCTGTTACGGTGTGAAGGGAAAAGAGAGCCAGTATAGTTATACAGGATATGAGAAATTCCGTCTTCTTTAGTTAACTCGAGTACCCGTTGTCCATATTGGAATATGAGTTACTGTGTGCGCCCGCGAATGTGTCTTACGATAAAAGGCACCGGTACTATACTCTACTCTACTTTACCATATTACTCTACTCAATTCGACTCTACCATACTATATTCTACTCCATTCAAACCTACTTTACAAAGCTACTCTGCTCAATTCGACTCTATCATACTAAATTCTACTCTACACTACTCTTTTTTACCTAACTACTTTACCCAGTTTGACTCTACCATAGTGAATTTTACTCTACTCTACTTTAACAAACTACTTTATCCAATTCGACTCTACTATACTATATTATATTACACTCTGCTTTACCAAATTACTCTACCCAATTCGACCCTAGTATACTATATTCTACTCTACTCTACTTTACTTTACCAAACTACTCTAACGTTTCGGCTTTACTATACTGTAATTTACTCTAGTCTACTTTACTTTACCAAACTACTCTACTCATTTCAACTCTACCATGCCATATTGTACTCTAATTTACTCTACCTTACCAAACTACATTACCCAATTCAACTCTACCATACTATATTCTACCCTACTACTCTTCTTTACTAAACTACTCTACTCTACTCTACTGTGTACTACTCTGCTCTAATATATTCCATTATATTATATTATATTGTCATTGACTGCGTGGTTCGTGACAACTGATCATGAGGTCCTGGGCTGGAATTCTGTTTTCAAGAAACCAAGAAATTCGCAGTAACTTAGTAAAGCGTGTAAAACCGTCGGTCCTGTTCTCCCGGTCGTGTCGGCTTGCCGTCCTACCGGACTATGAGAGCGAGGGAATAGAGAGTACACCTGTGCTTGCGCAAACACTCATGTACTATAATCCTGTCCTGCGCAGATAGCCAATCTCCGTTGAGAATTGCCGCCGTGACCGATATCCGGTCTGGAGACAATTTTTATATTTTATTAGCGATTCGTCACGGAGTCCCAGTGGCATTTCTGGATCTCGACAACAGTGCTACTACTACACCGCCGGGTCCAGTTGTGAATATAAATAACCTAGAAACCTACTCAAATACACACATTTGATACGACCTGGGGACCTTCAAGAAAAGAGCTTAGTCCTTTCTAAAGGGCCGGCAACGCACCCGTAATCCCGTAATTCCCCTGATGTTGCAGTTGTTCATGGGCTGGGCTGTCACTTAACATCAGGTGAACCGTGTGCTCGTTTGCCCCCTCTTCTTTAAAAAAACACAAAAAATCATCAAAATCCGTCCAGCCGTTCTCAAGTGATGATCTTTCATATATGCGGCAATTGATTTATGGCAGAACAAAATCTCCATCGCGTAGTAATTGATAGGTTTCGACTTTATTCCCTTGTTTTTCGGAATCGGCTATTGCATATTTTGAATATTGTTATGCCGACTTAAGAATTCATTTAATAAACAAATATAGTTTAGACTGATTACTGACATCCTATTTTGAAATCGATAACATTAAAATCTGAATGTTTTAGGAATAGAACAATTAAAAATACATTATGTTGAGTCATGTGTAATTTTGATCAAATTAAATGTCGACAACGCTAAGTGTTTTTCGATTGCTAATAATAAAATTACAGTATTTTTATTCTTGGATGCGAATGGAGCCAACGTTTTATTTATTTATTAATTTAATTTAGCAATTTAAAAACATGTCACAGTAAATGTTAGTGTAAATAATAAACTTAAGATTAGCCGGCTATATTTAAGTTTCTTTTTTATGGATAAGGATGACAAACGAGCACTTAGTCAACCTAATTATACGTGGATGCTGTGGCCCATAGACACCTACTTTTAGAAAAAAGAGAAAGAAAGTAAGAAACTTTTGTCGTTGTTCATCATTGTTGTTCATTGCTAATAAAATAATACACGTACATAATATATAGTTTTCTAACTGGTAGAGCTATGCTGCAGCTGTATTACGGTTTTAGCACGAATGGGTCGGCTTGATCGAGGTAGACCGGGGTGGACCACTTTCTCACAGAATACCAGCTTAAAATACCAGTTTCGTGTGTTGAGTGTAGAGAACCGGAGACCCTTTTTACTGGAAACGAGGCATTCCATCTTAGTCCTCAGGAGTGGCGAACAGAGTGTTGCCTTTGGCTGAAACTAGATCTAGTCTTCAGTATACTGGATAAAACTTACTGGTATTGATAACAGAAACAGCTGGTTAAGGGTTAGGCGGACATTAATGTAATATATAAATTTTACGAACTTGAGTTACATGGCCGTGTATCATGAGTAATTACAACAATAAACTCTGGTGAACCTAGGTTTATTATTTCTTGTGCCGTTACCCGTACCATGAATAAATCGAACTTAGCTTGACAAAATTGACCAAGTGTGAGTCGTGCCTCGCTCTATTAGGTTTCCGTACATATTATGACTAATTAACTTTTATTTAAATGTAGAATTTAATTAGGTTATGTTTTTTCTGTCTACTAAACCTTCCGGAAAAATATTTTTATTAGACATAGAGTCGCAAGAGACACTTAGCGATAATTATGAAAAAAATTGAGGTGGTTTCCGATAGATGGCGGTGTTTATCTTATATTTATAAATGTAGTGGACAATGGGTGATGAAGATAACGAATATAAAGATCTGTAGTAAAATGTTCCGAAACGGCGGACTTGTCACATGAAAGGATTTCTGTTCAAATCTCATAATTAATATATTTTATAATCGTTCTTTTTTAAAATTGGACTGACAAACTAACTCACAGTCCATACACCTGATGGTAGTGCTCACGGCTACTGCAGTCTATGGACGCCTGCAACCAACGTCAAAAGAAGAAGCTACAGATGCGTTATCACACCTGAGGACCAAGATTAAAAATGGTAATGCCTCACAGCATGTAACTATACTGATTCGTTATATCCTTCAGACAGGAGCACATTGCACGCACTGCTACTTGGCAGCAGAAATACGTACGAGAGTTGTAGGACGGACGGACGATGAGACGGACCCTAGGTAGAAAGGAGATAGTAATAGTGTTTGAATTAATGTTTCTATCCAACGTAACTTTTTTATTGAATAACGGTGACAAACGAGCTCACAAAGCAAAGAGCAAAAAAGTCCCACTGGGTTTCTTGATATTTTTTCCCACAACAGAGGTTTTTTCTGAACCAGTGGTAAATTAAAAAAAAATACTTTTAATTATAATCTATATCGAATAAAAAAGTTTCTGTTTATATTTCATAGTACACCTGATGGTAAGTGCATGCTGTGGCCTATAGAAATCTACATCAATTCTCGATGTAGAGTCAAAATGCAGATGACTCGTTTCCAGTAAAAAAATGTCTCCGGTTCTCTACACTCACCATACAAAATGCAGCAGCATAAAGCTGCTATTTTACGCTGGTATTCAGTTAGAGCGTAGTCCTACCCTGGTCGTGTCGACACATTAGTGCTCCAGCTATAATATAACAACAGCGTGGCTCTACCACGTATACTCAGTCGGAACCTTTTTTAAATAATGCATGTATTACTTTGGATATGGGAATAAAAAGACGAGCCTTTTAGTGTCAGCGTTGATTTCTTTTGCAGTGTACTATAGACTATACAGGTTGTTTAAATTTAAGATAATTAAGAACATTAATTTTATAATTATTTTTAATTGTACAAGTTTTGCGGATAAAAAGTCTGTACTCGTACATCTATCGTATATCTTATATAATTATCTATATCCGGAACAATATTTTGACCAAGAACACGTGTTTTGTGGGATTCGAAACCGCGGCTATCAACGCCATAGCTACTGAGTTACTAAGCCATCATATTGTATATTTCCGTAGACTCTATCCCGGTAATATTGTTACTGGTAAAAAAGCTTAAGTTTGATTGATAATATAATACTTTTAATTAATTTTAAGTTTTACCTTATTCATTACAGCTTCTGCTGAGGTCTGTACAGGCTTCTCCTATTGATATGCAATCAATAGGAGAAGCCTGTACAGACCTCATGAGTGACATTGAGGGAATTTTTTGCCATAGTGGCCACGCATGGCAGGCAGGTTGGCAATCAAACGTTTTTTATTATTTTTTACGTTGTTAAAATGAAGATGCCGTTGATTATCTCCTGTTCCAGTTCCATTTGTCAGGTTTTTCGACAATCAGTTCTAATCGTATGCTCTACCCATTAACGGCGGAATTTTTGTCATGTCTTGGATTTTCGTGATTCTTAAATATTTTAAAATTTATAACACCCTTAACACAAAATCAAGGTTTAAAAAATATGCATACCATACTTTTGGAAATATCAGGTGATGCCAAATTGCACCGCTAGCCTAATATAGCAGGAAAAATAAATTAAACTCATACTTTTTAAATCAAGCTTTATTCGAATAAAAAGTAAGTATTACAGAGCATTATTAGGAAAAAAGGTTAAACATTACAAAATGTTAAGTTAATTAAACCGTATAGATTTTCCGCGCTAGAGTTGTTTACATCCATGCCTGCCATAGTACTCGATCATAGATTCATTATAGTTCAGATTTGGGTTTGGTACGTAGTTATTGCAAAATTTTTGTTTCAGCATATTTATCAGAGGTCTTAGCTTCCACATTTTATCTGAAGAATCTATATTCGTATTATCAGCACAATGTAAGAATCTCATGATTGTTCTGAACCTATCTCTTCGCATACAATTGTATATCAGATTGTTCCTCAAGTAGTCTCCTCGGTCCCAGTAATGATGTATTGATGGAATAGTATTATATCCAAAATTGACAAGGATCACAACGAAAGCTTTCATTTCATCAACCGAAATTTTTGGATTCGGGCAGTTTAGGAAGGCGGCATACTTCCGAGATTCAGTTACTAGAAATTCATAAAAAGATTCATCCAAAAATAACTAACATTTCGATTGAGGACTTTCCTCTACATTTGCTGTAGTGAGGATTAGGAAATATCGGTCTTGACTCACACAAATCTTCTTGAAGCCAGGTTTGAGAAGAACTCCTTAATTTTTTGGCAAAGACTCATCATCATCCTTCGAATCATCAGACGAAGTAGTCTGGGATAGTTCTTCTGACACAGCATTGTTTTGAATACCGCGAGATCCACTGCGACCACCTCGCCCTCGACCTCTCGCTCGACCACAACCTCGAACAGGAACACTCCCACAACTGGCTGATGAGACGTCTAGAGGCTCATTCGGTACTTTGCTACCACATTTAGTGCCTTTTGAGTTTTTAGATGTTTTTTTCTTTGACTTTAATACTACTTTACATTGTGCACTAAGTTGACGACCAAAGAGATTGTTAATCAAGCCTGATTGATCTTCATCTGCCGAGTCTTCATCGGTATGCATGACTGGATCTGGAGGCTCAATGAAAATACAAGACGGCTCCAAATCTTCATCATCTTCAAGAGCTGCATGTGCATCATGTAGTGCACAGCTCCTAAAATAATAAAAAATATATCATTACGACCTCGAATAATATACCAGTTATTGATAAATCAAAAATGTATTCATAGTTAATATTTGATCACATATTCGGCTACTGATGCAATTTGGCATCACTCACATTTGCCATGCTATATAATGTAAATAGATACAAACTGATACAATAGTTATGTGAATTTAGATGAAAGATTAATGTAAGAATATGATACAATACTCAACATACATTCAAATTCATAAATAATTAAAATATTAAAGACTTTATTTTGATAGGATATATTTGATAGGAATGTCCATTATGCCGCTCGTTTTTCAAAACTGAAGTTTGAAACGTTGTTTTGTCATAATTTTTAATCGTGATTGGCTAAAATCAATATAAAATGACAGCCCGAACATTTTTCTTATGTCTCTGTGATTGGTTATTTGATTAATTGCGCGAAAACAAAAAATAACCGCGAAAATTCAAACGCAGTTTAGTGATGCCATACTGCACCGCACGCCGTTAATGGGTGTTGATGAATGGAAACAGGAGAATGTTTAGAAAATCTAATCAAGCACGCATCGGGGAGATGGATCACAGTTTACAGTTTTCTAATTTAACGAATCGCGCTTGATTTGTTTGTACGGACAATATACTCGCAGACGTGCGGTTGTGAAATCATGTAAGCAAGTGAAAGGGCAAGTAAACAGAATTTCGGGAAGTTCGTATATCGTCTGGTTTTTCTTGGTTCGCGTCGGACGTGGTGCGAGCTTTTTCGAAGACACTGACTGAATCGGTAGTCAAGATAGCAGAATAGAGGCAGCGGCCCGAGCGACCGTCAGTATCGCGTGAGATCCCGCCCGGGTCGGTCACGTAATGACGCTCCGTTACACGAGACCGCGCACCCGAAAACGTTCCCGATAAACATTCGCCAAAGTGTTGAAGCATACGAACGCAAAATATTACACTGCTTAAAAAAACTCGGTGACGACAATTTTGACCCTTTCCCATTTTGAGGTTATAATTTTCCGCGCTCCATTTTCCGCGAATTTTGAAAAGCCGGCGCGTTTTGGCGGCCGGTGCGTTTAGTAGTTGCATAACAATGCACCGGAGGCGGCGTGGAAAATGTCGCGTGTGCGGTGAAAATTCGCGATCAGCGCTCGGAGTGATGTTTCCACGCGGTCGTGCGTGCGGTGGCGAATTTGGACCGATTTCAGTGTAATGACTCGTGCGCGTTGCTCGCCTGTTACGAAACGCTCCAGGCAAAAGTTTTTAGCCGAAAAAGTTCCTTCACGCAGCGCTTGACGACAGTAATCTGATAATTGCTGTACGAAATTTCTTTCGTACACGTGTATCTCGCGTTACGTGTATAATAGTAATTGTTTGTTTAAACAATTAAAGCCTTTAAAGCGCTTTCCGCGAAGGTTTTAATTTAAGATTAGTGTCAATTAATCGTCACATGAGAAACGTCGTCGCCGAGTTTCGCTGTAATATTTTGCGTTTTTTTATATTTGCTAGTGAAGTGCTTGTGTTGACAAATGTGATTTTTTCAGGTCTGTGTGGAAGTTACTGATATCCATTACCTTCCCTGTGTGATGTCTATGTCAGTGTAGAGAATACAGTTAGAATTACAATAACCGCAAAGTGATACGATATTATTGGAAACGGTACGAAAGTGAGACTGTTGGTGAACTGTGCGCGGTTTTGGAAAAAAAGTTAATACTACTGTGTGAACGGTATTTCGAAAGTGCAGCAGCTTTTGTTCTGAGCGTAAGTTTTGGCCCATTAATGCATTATTCTTATCTCGTTGGTTACGCATGGGTAATTGTACGATAAACTACTATTTACAACTGTTTTTATAACAATTACACGAACGTTGTTTAGTGCTAGGACGTGCCAGTAACACAGTACAAACGTTCGTATATTTGGTGAAATTAACGTTAGATATGTTTACATAAAATTTTATTTTCTTCAAATGAAAAGGTGTCTCTATTTGCTGTTGAATTAGTAGTGTTAGTTTGTTGATTGTTAGCACCAAATTATTTACTCCATAAAAATTTCATCTTCATTGCACTATGTAATTAAATAATCAGCAAAGGTTAATTTTTAAATGTTTTAAAAAATCGTAATAAATTGTTATTTTTGGAATTCTTTAATGTCATCAACTTTTCCTCATAACATTTTTTGTGCATTTTTAATTGATAATTTTTCCTCAATTGACGACTCCGTAGCACAGTGACTAAGGGTTTGGTTGCGGCTCTACAGAGCCAGGAGTTCAAATCCCGCACGGCACAGCTGTTTGTGTAGCTTGCGAATAATTGTTTCGGATCTGAATGTGTGTCTTTGTGCAATTTATGTATGTAAACGCCCCCCACAATACAAAAGAAAGTTCTAATGTAGCTTTATAAAAAATATATATGTGGTAGAGTCATGCTACAA
Source organism: Parnassius apollo (assembly GCA_907164705.1). NCBI lineage: Eukaryota > Metazoa > Arthropoda > Insecta > Lepidoptera > Papilionidae > Parnassius > Parnassius apollo. The sequence goes on along the minus strand of CAJQZP010001547.1, from coordinate 1,467,567 downwards.
CTATACTGTGGTTGTAACAAAAATGGGTCGACTCGATCGAGAAATGACACAGAATACCAGCGTAAAGTAGCAGTTTATTGCTGCTGTGTTTCGTATGGTGAGTGTAGTAGAAACAGAGACCCTTTTTACTGGAAACGAGGCATTCCATCTTAGTCCTCACGGATGACAACGCATCTGCATTTTGATTCTTAATCGAGGATAGATGTAGGTGTCTATGGCCACAGCATCCATTTATCACTAAAACTGTGTGCGCTCATGTGTCACTTTTATTCTATTAAAAATGTAGTAAAAGATATTCGCATTTATGAGAAGTTACTTAGGATTTTAGCATGACACAAATTTTTACGATATTTACGCGTAAAATTTATTAATTTTTGTACTTTTATAGACACTCGTTAGCATAAGTGCTTCATGAAAAATCCATAAAATTTTAATTAAATTTAATGTACAATAGGAATTTGCATGAACATAAAAAATCTATCATTGAAAATCACCTTGAAATTTAAGCAATTTGAAGTTCGAAAGTTGGGGGTTCGAATCCACCATTCAAATACCACCGTATATCACCGATTATACGTAGTAGAACCATGTTGCAGCCTTTTTATGGTTGTAGCATGAATGGGTCGGCTCGACCGGGGAAGGACCACGCTCTCACAATACCAGATAGTAGCTTAACGCTGCTGTGTTTCGTATGGTGTGTGTAGAGAACCGGAGACCATTTTTACTGGATACGAGGCATTTCATCTCAGTCCTCACGGGTGATAACGCATTTGGATCTTGATTCGTAATCGAGGATAGATGTAGATGTCTATGCAATCACTTACCATCAGGTAGATTATGTGCTTCTCTTATAAAAAAATAATTTCTTACAAAAGCTAAGAGAAAGGAAAATTTTACTAAAAATACATATTTGATAAGAACCCACCCCTGGGAGGTGATCGTTGTCATAGTATTTTTGGATGTTTTCATATTCAATTGTACAACATATTATGTTGCATATTAATGTATAAAAAAGTCCCGCGGGTTTCCTTACTGGTTCTATCCAGGACAGATGTTTTTTTCTGGACCTGTGGCAAAAGCGTAAATGATTCAATAAGTTTTATTGTAATCTATATTGAATAAAACGATTGTATTCTAGTAATGATGTATGCTATTAGTAAATGCATTACTAATAGTTTTATTTAAAATAAATCTAACGTAAAAATCTGGATACTGAATAATAATGTCCGAGGGAAAGTCAAAAATATTTTATCTTCGTTTTTATCGTCAATAACGTCGACATTCTCTGATTAATTGTCATCTACTAATTAAGAATATAAAAAATATTTTTTGTTTGTTCGTATTTTATGCGCTGCAATACTGTTTATCAGATTTCGGTAAAACTTTGTCAACTTATTGTTAGCACTTGCGCGAAGGTTATAGGCATAGTTGGACCCGTTAGATGGCGCTGTTGTAGAAGCCAGATATAACCCGTGCGAAACCGGGGCAGATCGTACTAGGTACTTTTAGTGCCAAAGTGTAGAGGCTGCGTACGGGTATCCACAACCCCATATAAACCTGTGGGTGACGTAAGAGGTGACAGAGCGAAGTAAAAGATGGGCGGTAGTATCATGCTGATTATAACGGAATAAGTAGTAAAATGGATCATGTAGAAAGAATGAATGAGGAAAGAGTGACAAAGCAGATTTATATGGCAGAAGTGAACGAAAGAGTTGGAAAGGGATGTCCTAGGCGAAAGTTTATCGACCAAATTAGCGATATATTGAAAATGGGCCAAATTAGGAGTACCCTTAACCGACGAGCATGTATGCGTAGATATAAGCATGTGGAGGTGGCGAGACAGGTGTATCAGGATGGTGCCAAATGGAATTCTGTAATCTCTGCTTACCCCTCTGGGCGACAGGCGTGGGTATTTATGTATGTATTATGTACTAGAAAATTATATATAGAATTCCTTATTGATAATAAAAGCAAGTATAGTCACAGCCTATATTATATATATATATATATTTATACATACTAGCTTGTCAGGCAGACGTTGTTCTGCCCTTTTCTACGACCCTTTGTCATGTCCCATTAAAAATCCTTAAATCCAAAAAAAAAATGTGAGTTACTCATGGGCAAAAAAACTATCCTATCTCTCAAGTTGGACCAAACTGCACACGGTGTGCAAATTTGATTAAAATCGGTTAAGTAGTTTAAGAGTCCATCGCGGACAAACAACGTGACACGTAATTTCTATATATTAAGATTACGGATTAATTAGGCCTGCATGTGCAGGCTTTCTCATTGAATAGCACTTTAATTTAATCTAAATAAAGTGTCGTGGCGGTATAAGAATATCCATTAATCCATATCGTCTCATGTGTAAGTAAAAGTCGACAGAGAGAAACTGAAACAAATGTAGGGCGGCAGCATCTTCCAGAAATCAATTTAAAATAATTAAAAAGCTTTAGTTGTCGATCCGACTACCAAGCGTGGTAAAAGATATTGTAAATGTCTCCTCTATGGGGCAATAATTGGGAAGTGTAACTCGGATTCGAAGTATAAGGTCCGAAAGATCCGAAGAAAGAGAGTCAAAGCAACTTGTATCAAAGAGAGTTTGTGTGATGAGTGTGTGACCACGACGAGACTAGACATTATATCATTTTGTATTCGTTTGAATTACAACCTAGGCCTCGGAAAGCTAGAGCGTCGTCTACTGAGCTAGCGGTCGTTATTGAACTGTCGTTATGATATTAAATAATCGGAGCAATTCTGCGTTTTATAAGACTTCGAACAGGAATTATTTATATGATTGATTGATACGCATAGAGCGAAAGTTGCAAAACTAGTTTTCGGACTTGCAGTACGGTATATTCGTTATAAAAATTGCATTAACAAAACAAAGAATATAATAAATTGTTAAGTGCCTGATTCACTTAGTTAATTTGATACAAATGCACGGAATATATCACAGAACCTTTTGCTGATTTTTTATTGTGAATTACCAAATGTTTTTAATGTGATAAATAGAGAAGTTGAATTTTCAAAAGTTTACTAGAAATTATTAAGAAAAATAAAAAAGAAATAACAATTGTTTTTTCACGGAGGTCATTTTACGTTTAAAAATGGTTTTTCCAAAATGTAGATTCAAATGCCAGTGACGTCATTAAATCGCTTTAGTAACGCCACCGCACGGTGAAATGATAAAACACTCATGTTTACGTTGTCAAATAAAAAAAATCATATATGTTTTGTTATTCATAGAAAATACAAAAGTATAGCAATCACAAGTTGTTTTATTTAAATTCAAATATTTAAACAATTTTTATTGATAATTATTAATTAATAAAAAAGTGGAATTGTCAATAATTTTTTTTTATTAAATATACTTAAAATGAATTATTCATTCATTTATATATAAATTTGGGGAAAAAAATTGATGTAACTTCTCTATTTCTACTGTGTCGTGTATGTATATAAAACGTGATTGTAAAATTGTGATTTTCTGTATTTTTTTCTTATATTAAATAAATTAAAAAAACGGCACTTACTGTTGCCAGTAAGAGATCGCTGTTTAGCGATAAGCCCACCTATTTTTTTTTACTGACATTTAGTCTTATATAGCTTGTTATAGTGGTTGGTATTCTATATACACATTATAAGTTAAATTAAATTGTCTAATTCTAATATATAAATAACTACCTTATATTAAAAGCTGAAGGGTTATCTGCCTATAGCTAGTTAAATTTTTTTTACTATCCGTCTGTCTGGGCTAGTCTTCGAAATGGCTAAACCGATTGTAACCAAATTTCACGAACATATAGAAGGCACTGCCAGGCGTGGTCACGAAGAAGAGAAAACTTGAACCCTGTTAGCTTTTTCTTTAAATAAAACTTTATTCCCACACAAATGTTTTCACCTGAATCGTGGAGGCAGTTTCGTTTACAAACATAAATTGCACGAGGACAAATTCCCGGAACAATTTCTTTTTCTACGCGGCATTTGAACTCTTTTGAATGTACATGGGATTTAACATTTTTTTAAATGTGATTAGATACAGAAGTCAGACTTCACCGTAAGTGTGTGCTAGCTTTTCACCTATACATGTATAAAAAATCAAGTTGTCTACGCAACATGTTTCCGCAAACATTGCTTCCTTTTTTCAATCAAACATCTTTTACATTTGTGTGTAGTTGTAAAATATCATTTCTATGTGCTTTGTTGACGGAGAGGTGATAACTATATATGAATAAATCAATTCCATATAACATATAAAAACTTTTTAAGTTTGAAACTTAGAACACAGGTGTCACTGTACTATACATGCGATTTCGAAATTTTAGAGGCCGTTACATCTAAATTAAGAGAGTTTGAAAGTGTTTATTAAATATTCGTGACAGTTTACTTCGTGTCCCAGTCTGCACCGCCACCGTTGGGTGCGTATTTTGTTTTTAACCGTTAAGTTTTCGAACTTCCCAAATTTATGATTCACTTCCTTAAGTAGGCATACTTTTGTGTGTGAAACTGAACAATTAGTTTGACTAAAACTTTGGAGAAATAATGAAACATATTGGGCAAACATTTGCGTAGGTGGATTTTAAAGCAATGTATCTTAGAAATCATCGTTTGAAACAAATGACTTTTATATAATTCTTGCGTTGTATATAGTGCGAATTAATCAGTACGTAAGTTCATGACTGAAGTCACGTAGGCACTTTTTAAGAAACGATAGATGCTAATGTATTTTTTTCGATTTAGACATCCTGAACCATAGATTAAAGATATTTTAAATACAATTCTGATATTTGAATAAGCATGTGTGTGGCAACCCTTTTGTAAATATGAGTCGTAACTTTACCGCAAGCGTAAAAAAATAACGCATACATTTAAAATGGAATTATTTTATCTCAAAGAAATACTTATCGTTCGCCAAGCAGTTGAATGTAAACAGTCTTTTTAAGTTTCAACTTTAGTAAAAAGTAATCAACGACGCCGATAGTAAATTATTAAGATTTTTATGACCATGAATAAAATTACGCAATAGTGGTTTAGATTATTTTCGTGATAAATTTTTAACTGGACCGAGTTGAATGATAATAATAATTTTATTCTTATTATTCTACTACAGAACAAAGATATAGATTACCTCATGAATCCGGGCCTGGATTTTTTTTTATTTAATACTTTTATTCATATAAAAAAACACGCATCTACAGTAAAACCATCATCGCCAAACTGTGCAACAGTTTGTTGACGATAATGGCGCTCTTTTCTTTTACATTTATATATATTTTATGTATGTTGACTGCCTCGTTAGTCTAGTGGTTGTAGTAGTGCGACTGCTGATCATAAGGTCCTGGGTTCGAATCCCGGGTCGGGCCAAAACAATTATTGTGTTTTCCGTCAAGAAATTCTCAGTAAAGCACGTAAAGCCGTTGGTCCTGGGTCTGATCTCTCTCCAGTCGTGTTACCGTCCCATCGGATTATGAGAGTGAGGAAATAGAGAGTACACCTGTGCTCGCGCATACACTTGGGCACTATAATCGTGTCCTGCGCCGATGGCTAGTCTCCATTGAGGATGGCCGCCGTGACCGAAATTCAGTCTGGAGGCACATTATATTTTATATTACTTAGATACTTATCTTAGGTTAATATAATATATATTACAATAAATATTTCTTGTTGGTGGATGATTGTTCATGATACAATTAGGCATGTAATGTACTCTCACGATTTGGGAGAAATTTCTAGAGTAGATGTTTAAAAAAAAAACAGTTAGTTTGATTACATATATGCAACATTAAGATCATTGTTGAGATCTATTCCATCAAAGGTCAGGGTCTGCGCGGCTTCCAGTGCAATTCCTTCTCAATTACGACATTGTGATGAATAGGTGCCATATACCCGTTTCCTTTTGCTCCCTTTGTGCTCTTTTCCTCAGCTTCTTTGTGCGGAGGCGATTTCCGGATGACCTTAAACGACCCACGAGTAAATTATTCTCGCCTACAAACTTGTTGGTTACTTTATTTCTTTTAAACTCTATAAGCGTAGATAAATGATAGAAGTATAACGACCGAATTTGCGTATATATTTAAGATGGGCCAAATTAAGAGTAAAAAAGAGGCGGGAAAGGTGTCAGGTCTTGACAAATGGAAGTGCGTAGTCTTTGCCTATCCCCTTTAGCGAAAGGCATGAGAATGTTTGTATTTATGTTTGTAATGTACGTGTAGTTAGAATATTATCCTGAACACATTCTTAGTGGTGTTTATGTAGGTATACATTTTAATACTACGTGTTAATCCTAAATTTTACTTTCAGATTTTGTATGTTATACATAAACATAAACACTCACGCCTGTCACCCAGAGGGGTAGGCAGAGACTACAGACTTCAATTTAGCACGATCCTGACATACCTTTCTAGCCTCATCCACATCCATATACCTACGCATACATGCTCGTTGGTTAAGGGTACTCTTAATTTGGCCCATTTTTAGTATATCGCCAATTTGGTCGACAAACTTCCGCCTAGGACGTCCCTTTCCGACTCTTCCATTCACTTCTGCAACATATATTTGCTTTGTCAGTCTTTCCGCATTCATTCTTTCTACATGACCAAACCACCGAAGCATTCCTTTCTTAATCCTGGTCACCGCATTATCTTGCAAACCACACTCTTCTTTTATTAGACAGTTTCTTACCCTGTCACTCAGATTCAGCCCTAACATACTCCTTAGCGACCGCATTTCTACTGCATTTATTCTACCCTCGTGCTTCTTCTGCCACACCCAACTTTCACTACCATATGTTAAAGTAGGGACTAATACAGCATTGTGAATTACCATACGTGCCTTTTTTGACATATTCTGACTTTTCACAATAGAGTGTAGAGCCCCATTTACTTTATTTCCTGCATTCACTCGTCGTTCAATATCCTTATCATATTTCCCATCCCTGCTGAATACACATCCCAAATATACGAACTCATCCACTTGCTCAATTAACTATCCTTCTATTCTTATTTCACATACCGTTTCTTCGCTTTCATCTCTTTCAAAAACCATCACTTTCGTCTTACTTGCGTTCACTTTCATTCCCCTTTCTTTTAATGACCTGTTCATTAATGTAATCATCATTTGCAACTCGGCCGCCGACGACGCAAGTATGACTCGATCATCGGCGTACAAAAGGCATTTGATGGTTAACTCACCCCATTCTTAACCCGCATTCAACTTTCAAATTTTCCAAACAACTGTCCATAAATAGGTTGAACAGCCACGGGGAAGCTACACAGCCCTGTCTGACACCTTTATGGATGCCAAACCAGTCCGAGTAGACCCCGTTGATTCTAACACAAGCACTCGAGTCCCTATACAGATACTTTAATGCCTGTATTAAACCAGCGCTCAACCTAAATGCGTTCAGCGTTTGCCATAACACATCCCTTTGGTTGCCTGGAAGAGATCACTATGTAGCGATAAGGCCGCCAAATTGTACATGTAATTTGCTCTCTGTTATGTTCTTTGTAAATTTGTTTGTGGTGTACAATAAAGTATATTCATTCATTCATTCATTCATCCCTCTCCACTCTGTCATAAGCTTTTTGCAAGTCCATGAACGCACAAAATCTTTTTGGTTTTTCGCCAAAAACTTCTCCGCGATCATGCGCATAGAAAAGACTTGATCTGTACACCCCATTCCCTTTCTAAATCCCGCTTGCACATCCCAAATTTTTTCATCAATTTCTTTCATAACTCTTTCAATTAGTACCTTAGCATACAGTTTTCCCACAATGCTAAGAAGGCTGATACCACGGTAGTTTTTACAGTCCTGCTGTGACCCTTTTCCCTTATTGGGACTATCACGGCTTTGCACCAGTCTCCCGATACCCGCTTTAGTTCCCAACATAAATTAAACAAGGTGCACAGCAGGACTGCCACCACATTCTCTCCAGCCCTTAGCATTTCTTGTGAAACTCTATCATATCGGGCTGCCTTACCTACTTTCATGCTTTTCATTGCTGTCATTATTTCATCTATAATTATCTCCCTATCTCTTTCATCTTCTTTCGGAATTTCTATTTCATTTAGTTCACACGTCTCCTCACTCATAAACACGCTTTCAAAATATTCCTTCGATCTCTTTAGACTCAACAATTCATCATTCAGAATACAGCCATTCTCGTCTCGTATCGCATTCAATCTAAGCTGTTTTGTTATATTATATAAATAAATAAAATAAAGTGTACATGATCACGTCCGTCCGTTATGTAACGTCCATGTCACACCTGTATTGGTAGTTTTTGGTAGGACTATGCTCGAAGATGTTGACGAGTATGTTTACTTGGGAAAAATAGTCCGACTGGGTAAGTTCAACTTCGACCGAGAGGTCAATCGACGGATTTAAGTCGCCTGGGATGCGTTCGAGAAATTACGACACATCCTCTCGTTACGTATACCTCCAAACTTGAAAACAAGGTTGTACAACCAGTGCTTGTTGCCATTGACGATCTATGGATTTGAGACGTGGTCCTTCACTGCTGGCCATATGATTAAGCAAGGTCGCTCAGCGAGCTATGGAGAAGGCTATGCTCGGAGTTTTTCTGCGTGATAAACTTAGAAATGAGGATATCCGCAGTAGAACCAGAGTGACCGACATAGCTAAACGGATTAGTAAGCTGAAGTGGCAATGGGTCGGCCACATAGCTCTAAGAACTGACAACCGATGGGAAAAAAGGTTCTCGAGTGGCAGCCTTAGGCGTAGGCGAAGTGTAGGGCGACCCCCCACTTGATGGAGTGACGATCTGGTAATACATGCAGGAAATCGATGGATGCAGATGGCTCTGGTACGTGTTTCGTGGCATTCCTTTAGGGAAGGCATATGTTCAGCAGTGGACTTGTAAAGGGCTGTTATGATGTACATGATCAAGGTTAAGAGTTTTTCAAGTTATATTGGTAGTGAAACTAAATTTACGGATTTTATCGCGTTTATTTAATTGATTTTACTTATTTTTAATTACTAACGTTTCGGATGCTTTACAGCACCCATGGTCACGGGGGAGGGGGACAAGTAGATGAGTATATGAGGGGGGTAAGTATGATTAGTTTTATTCAATGTGTAGTGTTCGCGTAAATTTAAGAAATCATTATATTGGTAGTTTTTAGTTGTAGCACAAATGGGTCGGCTCGACCGGGGAAGGATCACGCTCTCACGGAATACCAGCGTTAAACAGTAGCTTGATGCTGCTGTGTTTCGTATTGTGAGTGTAGAGAATCGGAGACCCTTTTTACTGGAAACGAGGCATTCCATCTTAGTCCTCACGGGTGACAACGCATCTGCATTTTCGATTCGTAATCGAGGATAGATGTTGATGTCTATGGGTCACAGCAACCTCTTACCATCAGGTGGACTGTGTGCGTTTGTCATATGCCTATAAAAAAAAGAAAAAAAAAAGAAAAGCTAAGTTTAAAAAGCCCTCTTGATCATGTAAACAAGCAAGTGATAGAGGCTGCACGTTTTGCGTATTGTATTTGATAAGAACACGCCTTATTTCCTTATGACCTGTTACGTAATCGGACAGATTTTCCCCTCGACCGGCGGCACAGTAGCAACGCCGTCTGTCCAGATCCAAGCACTGACCTCGCGTGAAAATCTCTCAACTAAAAATACATCATTACAATGTACGGGAAGGCGAGACAAAATACTTTTACAATACGAATATATGTAGGCGATGCGGTAAATGTATACTCAGTCTTGCCAACGGATTTCTACACGTGTAATCGCAAAATATTAGCTGTGTTTATATTTTCTGTAATGTTTGATTGACTTTTAACTTATTTTTTCTACTTTGTAAAAAATAAGTATGATTTGTTCGTATTCATTGATATCTGTACATAATGGCGACGGTGAGATAGGGTCAACGAACAATTCATTCACAAGAAAAAATGGTCATAAAGATATTCATACAATATGATAATTCTTAATTAGTTAATTATTGATATCACATTTTTCACCAGTTACGGTATTTTTTAGGTTATTAATATTATACTAATATTTATAAATTGTAATTTTTTTTAAATATTTACACTAAAAGTTATTGTTCATAAGAAGTAATAAATTTTGCAAAGTAACTAATCCACGTAATTTATGGGGGAGGTATCCAGCAAAAATTCTTGCACGTATCTCCTATATGATGTTTATGATTATGAATAATATCATCATCATCAACTTACACAATATTAATCTTATGATCTTACTTAATATTACAGCCTCTCACAAGTCCACTCTTTTTTACCAGTAAAAATCTTGGTTACTATGGTTCTTACGAACGAGCTTACATATAAAAAAAAATACCTTTTCGTAATATTAGTGTAGACGTAGTTGTCTATGGGCCACAGCCACCATTAACCAGCAGGTGGACTGTGTGTCCAGATTTCTAGTCGTAAATTTTCTTTCTAAAAGTTCAACCAAGGTCACCACTTATGAAACTTGCAAAAACGTAACCTTGTAAAGACTCCTTTCGATTTAAGCAAATGTTGAACGCGGTAAATAGTGTATTATACTCCTTATCTTTATGTGCGGGGCGTTTGAGAAGTAGAAACTCATAAATTGTCGTTTTAACAACGTGTTGTAGTACATATTTGTGTGCACACACCCGTAATATAATATATACGCATGTTATATACATACTGAAATATAAAGAAACCCGTGTGCAAACTCATGCAGATATCTACGCACACTTCCCTTGCGAATAGCAAAAACGTATGAGCCTACTGACACGTAATAATTTTTTACCTACGAAATTGCAGTTTTGTATTGGAAAATGGAAATGAAAGATTTCTGCAAATAATATTCATAAGAAAATGTGCCTGTGCTATTAACACATTCTTACCTTTTAATGGGCAGCTTGTTGAGACCCTCGTGTATAAATCTGCTACATGGAAATCGATGAACTCTTCAAAGGCGTTCTTTACTGCTTCTTTAGAAATAAAATTTTGCTTTTCAAAAATCAAAAAGCTACCTAAACTTTGAAATAAGTGAAAGTCTACTGAGGCAAGGTCTGAAGAATGTTGTGGATGAGAAAAGGTTTATTTTTCGTGATTTTGGCAAAAATAAATAGTAAAACACTTATTGTATAATCTTTCGTTCAGACATTGTTTGTCTTGCGATTGTTAGGATCCATTTGTCATCGGAGGTGACAATTCAATATAAAATTCTTTTCTTTCTGTGCTGATTCAACAGTGTGATACAAGCTTAGACGCAGAACTCTAGATGAGTTCTTTATTTAACTCATTTGCCGCAAATTATTTGATATTGTTTTAAAGCTTACATCAACAGCCTAGTTAAAGCCCGACGTAATTAAAATCGGATCTGTTTCTACTACACTATCGTCTACATTTTGACATTATCGACCTTCTTCTAGGCCACAAGGTTCATTTGTGAGGACAAAATTTCACAATCGAAAGCGATTGAACAAATAACACACAGTTCGTTCATTAGTTTATAAGCGTTCGGTCATTATACGTCATTGTGTAGTTTGAGACGCATTGTTTCCATACCGCGACTCATATTCAAGGATTAAACTTTTCATAGATTGAATAAAACTAAATTTACGGATTCTATCGCGTTTATTTAACTGATTTAGTTATTTTTAATTCCCGACGTTTCGGGTGCTTTACAGCACCCATGGTCACGGGGGGACTAAGATGTTTGACGTCCCAATCTCATTGTTAGCCCGGCTACCTTCAGTTTTTGAATATTAATTTTTTTAATAGATGTTAAAACCGAATTCAAAAACTTATAAGATCAAAATAATTCCCACATGATAACTTCTGAAATAATTGCTAAGACATCTGTTTTTTTTTTGCATTTTGTATGTACAACAACATGTTTAACCTCGATCATTCAGAGAACATAAGAACTTCCTGGTTACATAGTCGTCTATTGTAATCCCATGGAAAGCTTTTAGAACAGAATAATCTAATTTACATTTTAAATGAAGCCATGGAAAGGTGTAGGGCATGGAATACGCTCCAAATTGATTCTGATGTCTTTAATCAACGGTATCACGTAGTAACGCCGCCTTCTTCGATATCTCACTGGCACTGATTTGATATGATAAGCGTAAGAAAGTACATAATGCACGATAGCACCGTGATATAAATTGGTTATCTGTGGTCTCGCTTAACTTATCTGTACCGAAATATAGCGGAAGTCTTTGCTCTACTGAAATGATTTTTTAGATAAATTACTCAGTTTTGTGTTGCTTCATTCATTACGTTACTTGTTATGTCTATCGTAATATATTTATTTTTAAAATTCAATTAGTTTAACATTCTATATTTTCCTGGTTATCTAGATCCATTAGAAGATTTAGAAAGAGAGTATATTCTTTTTTAAACAGACTGCGAACGCACGCACCTGCACCTTCTATGGTATTGATGATGTACATACCATCACATGAGCCACATTAGTGTCTTTCCCCCCTCGTCCTGCATAAACATATATTAGAATACTGTCATCGTAGGCTATCGAGCCTATGACCTGTATATATATATGTATATTCGGAGTGATCCGAAGTTAATATTTATTTTATAGCATTGGGTAACAAACGAGCACAAAGCGAACCTGATGGTAAGTGGACGCTGTGGCCCATAGACAAGCAGTGTAAGCAAAATGCAGATGCGATGTCACCCCTGAGGACTAGGATGGAATGCCTCGATTCCGATTCTCCGATCTCTACGCTCACCACACGAAACACAGCAGCATTACGCTGCTATTTTACGCTGGTATTCTGTGAGGACGTGGTCTTACCCCAGTCGAGCAGACACATTCGTGCTACAATTAGAATGTAGCTGTAGCGTCTACTACGTAAGATTATGTATAGATAAATATTATCTATACATAAAAAAAGCTTCTAAACATAATATTAACAAATATATTTCAGATTATGATTGTAAAATGTAAGTGAATTGAGTTTTGAGTTGGAGAAAGCGTGTTTGTCAGAGAAAATATTTTGTTCAGTACCAATAATATGTGCTTGTAAACGTTGTAGTTCAGTTAGTTGTTGCCAGGTGAAATTGACTAAAGAAAAAAAAGTTTGACTGAAAAAAATAGTAAAAAAAATTATTACAATAACACTTTAGAAGAAGAAGAAGAATAGCACTGTTTACTGCACGTTCTAGGCTATACTGTAATAGACAGGTTAAAGATCTAAAATTTTTATAATAGCTAACATATAATATAGACAATAATAGTTTTAGGAATCTTAGAAAAAATTGTATCACCATTGCATATTATGTAAATGATCCAATACCTGTTAAATTAAGAGCCTGTATACGTCACACTGAGACGGTTCCCTCTCAGAAATGAGGGGAGGCCTGTGCCCAGCAGTGGGACGTATATGGGCTGTAACTTTGCTTTTTAACTTTTATACATTACACTGCTGGGCACAGGTCTCTTCACATTTCTAAGAGGGTTCTCGAAAACGTCAGTCTTCTAAGTATATTTTTTCTTATCTCTCAGATATGCAGACTTCCTCACGATATTTTCCTTCACCGCCGAGCACGTGGTAAATCAGCACTTAAAATTGCAATTAACAATTTCATTGGGCCCGCGGGGATCACAGGTGCACGCGTACTGTGAAAGTTAGATCGGGTGCTCTAAATTTTACGTGGCTCACACTTGTATTTAAACGCAATTTGGTTACTTTAAGAAACAAATAAAACATATATAAAATCAATAATGTTAGACGAAAAATCAATTAACCTTCATTTAGGGATCGGGACTTAAAATGACGCTTCCGCTTCCGCTTCGTTCCGGTTACGGTCTAAAACAATTGATACGGGTCGTTTACATCTGTCAACGTGACGAACAAATGCCGACTGATTTCCAAAAATAGTTAATTTTATAAAAAAAACTTATTAAATTTATAATTATGTTATTATTTATTATTAAACTCCCGTTAACACGTACCGTTAACAGTCCACCCGATGGTAAGTCGATGCTGTGGCCCATAGACGTCTACATTCATCCTCAATTAAGAATCAAAATGCATTTCGCTGTCACCCCTAAGGACTAAGATGGAATGCCTCGTTTTCATTAACAAGGGTTTCCGGTTCTGTCCACTCACCATACGAAATCCAGCAGCATTAAGCTGCTATTTTACGCTGGTATTCTGTGAGAGCGTGGTCCTACCCCGGTCGAGCTAACCCATTCCTGCTGCAACCACGATATAGCTGCAGCAACATCATAGTGATGGGTGAAATTATAATATTTTTCTACATTCTTCTTCAATGCAGCTATAATCTCTAATATTATATTTTGAATATTAAACAAAAGGTCTGGGAGTAAAAAACAACGATTTATTAACATATCTATTACACAAACTACGAATATTTAACCATGCCCACAAAGAGTACTTAAATGTTAAAAAATATTGCTTACCTTCGCTTGAGTCTTAATCGTACATTTCACTCAAAATTTAACATTAGTTTTATTAAATTACTTAACATGTATCATGTTTACATGTTAAGGTAATTTGAATAAACGTGAAATGTTAAATAACTTCTTATTCATAACCCAATAAGGGTTCAGATGTTATGTCAAAAGTAGTAATTACAAGACTGAGACGATAAATTAATGACAAATAACGTTTTTTTTTCCAACAAAAAATACTTCTAAATTAACTGTTAAATTGTATTAAATAATCGTTGACCAATATATTTGTGGAAATGCGCCATTTTAGAGGCATTTAACTTGTAGAATGCGTCTGCATATCAAAAACATGCCGGTCTTCTGATAACTCAAGTTTTCTGTGGAAAGATACACGAATGATGATCGTAAACTAAACAGAGGGCCCGTTGGAGCTGTTTTAATATGATAAGAGAAATAATTTGATGATTGGAAAAAACTTCAATCACACGTATTTGCCGAAAAGTGGAACGCGTTCGCACAAAAAATGTAAAGTCATTCCTATTTAGATATAATTTAAGAACTTATTGACTCTCAATTGATAATTAACATCATGCAATCGCTTTATTTTGGTTGATAAGATTTGTTTTAACATTTGCTAAATAATTACAAGTGTTAGCACAATGCTTCAGTATACTATTTCTGAGGCACGAATAAGACGTCTCGAGGAAATGCCACATAGAATCCAGCACGAAATGTTATCATAACGCTGATGTTTCGTATCGTAAGTGACGAAAAGAGAAGACATACAAAAGAGAAGGCGTCTTCATCCTCAGAGACTTTAAATCGAAGATAGGTGGAGGAGTCTATAGGTTTTAACACTCACTTAGAATAAAATGCGATTTGGGCTTATTTGTCACTTATTTGTCACTTATCACATCATAAAAAGTTATTTCCATACTACTATTTCCCTGTAATCTGTTACGAGGTAGAGCCATGCTACAGCTATATTACTGGTAAAGATGTAGGACGAATGTGTCAGATTCCACGAATCCTCTCATCAGTAGGGTGGCCTCATACTAGCTCTATAATACCCTTAGAAATGTAAAGAGGTCTGTGTGTTTCATCCCCTTTAAATTATATCCACTTTTAATTTAATTATATTATTGTTCCCGCCAACCACCGTGACCGTCGAAAAATCAAACAGGATAAAATACAATATAATGATTTCTTATATTTACGCGAACACTATACATTGATTAAAACTACTTTTACGGATTTTATCGCGTTTTATTTATATTAATTTTAATACCCGACGTTTCGGGTGCTTTCCAGCACCCATGGTCACGGGGGACTGAGGTGACTGACGTCCCGATGTCAAAGTTAACCCGGAGTACCTTCAGCTTTTTAATTATTGTCTTTAGTCCGATCTACGCAGAATGAACTAACTGTGTTTTGAAGTCTTGCAGTGGTATGCTTGGGTCTAGTTTTAATTTTATTAATTATAGGATCCCAAGCAGGTGGTAGTACCCAGCCTCCTTCTCTATTGAAATTAGGATGTTTTTTAATTTCAATAGCCTCACGTATCATCCTTGGTAGGAATCGATGTTCTTTCGCGAGGATTTGTGGTCTATCAAATCTGATGTAATGATTGGGGCCATCTAGAATATGATCGCAAACTGCAGACTTCCCGGAACGTTGATGCTTCACGTCAGCTATGTGTTCTTTTACGCGGGTTCTAATTGATCTCTTTGTTTGCCCTATATATGAGAGACCACAATCACAATCAAGCTTGTACACTCCTGCATCTTGTAGAGGAATATGACACTTGACGGATGGTAAGAACTGACTAATCTTCTTCGGCGGCTTGTAGAATGTTCTAATAGAAGCTCGCTTCAAGATGTAGCCAATCTTGTCTGTGACACCTCTGACATATGGTAGTATAGCAGGCACACGCTCGACTGTGGCCGGCTTCACTCGGTCACTGTGACGGAGGCGCGGGACCCGAAGCTTGTTGTCGTGCAGAACCTGCTTGACGTGCTGAAGCTCGGCGGCCAGGTGTTTGCTGTCACAGAGTTTTACAAGCAAGTAGATGGTGTTGCGATGGGCTCACCTGTATCTCCCATTGTCGCCGATATATTCATGGAAGACTTTGAGGAGAAAGCCCCCCTTACTGCATCTGTTACACCAAGGTTCTACAAGCGGTACGTAGACGATACTTTCACAATTTTACCATCAGACAAAGTAACTGCATTTTTAGAACATCTTAATTCCATAAACCCTAAAATTCAATTTACTATGGAGTTAGAGGCAAATAATTCCTTAGCTTTCCTAGATGTGTTAGTCATCCGAAATCCTAACAACACCATAGGTCGTACTGTGTATAGAAAAAAGACCCATACAAACCGATACTTAAATGGTGAATCTCACCATCATCCTTCACAGTTAGCTACCGTGGGCAAATCTTTGTTTCAGAGAGCACGAGGGATCTGTGACAGCAAACACCTGGCCGCCGAGCTTCAGCACGTCAAGCAGGTTCTGCACGACAACAAGCTTCGGGTCCCGCGCCTCCGTCACAGTGACCGAGTGAAGCCGGCCACAGTCGAGCGTGTGCCTGCTATGCTACCATATGTCAGAGGTGTCACAGACAAGATTGGCTACATCTTGAAGCGAGCTTCTATTAGAACATTCTACAAGCCGCCGAAGAAGATTAGTCAGTTCTTACCATCCGTCAAGTGTCATATTCCTCTACAAGATGCAGGAGTGTACAAGCTTGATTGTGATTGTGGTCTCTCATATATAGGGGAAACAAAGAGATCAATTAGAACCCGCGTAAAAGAACACATAGCTGACGTGAAGCATCAACGTTCCGGGAAGTCTGCAGTTTGCGATCATATTCTAGATGGCCCCAATCATTACATCAGATTTGATAGACCACAAATCCTCGCGAAAGAACATCGATTCCTACCAAGGATGATACGTGAGGCTATTGAAATTAAAAAACATCCTAATTTTAATAGAGAAGGAGGCTGGGTACTACCACCTGCTTGGGATCCTATAATTAATAAAATTAAGACTAAACCCAAGCATACCACTGCAAGACTTCAAAATACAGTTAGTTCATTCTGCGTAGATCGGACCAAAGACAATAATTAAAAAGCTGAAGGTACTCCGGGTTACCTTTGACATCGGGACGTCAGTCACCTCAGTCCCCCGTGACCATGGGTGCTGGAAAGCACCCGAAACGTCGGGTATTAAAATTAATATAAATAAAACGCGATAAAATCCGTAAAAGTAGTTTTAATCAAGGATAAAATACGTAAAATTTGTTTTACGAAATTATTTTTCACTAATACTTCCATGCTTAAAATTAGAGCCCCATCTGCAGGCCAACACACACATGCGGCTTTACTACGAGGCAGGCTATATACGGTATATGATAATGATGTCACAGTTGTAATGACATGTAAATACCACATGACAGTAATATTATTTGGAAATAGAAAAGATCACATAGACAAAAATAATACGTTCTGATGTAACGGAAACAAAAGCCGAGCACATGATGTCATATACGTTGTTGTAATTAATTTAAGTGTCACGCACGTTAACAATTCAATCGATAGGCACAGAAACAACTCTTCAAGCAATAGCACAGTCAGTAAAAGGTCACACAGTCTAGATAAGGAGTTACTGCCACCACTTTGTTAGACTAGGTTAAGCTAGATCATATTATTTGTTTATAAACTTCTGTCTAACTTACTACAATTTAACTTACTATTTGTATCTAACGTGCTGCTCTAAATCATTTTTTATCTAATCTACTCGGTGGGAGATTTTGTAATATTTCTTGAGCCCTTGTTTGGGCGTATTAAAATTCTAAGTATTTGATCTTTTCTGTGAATTTCGTATGATCACATTTTCCTCATCCGCTTGTTGGCTTTTCATTGACGGTCTTGTAACCGTTAATTATAGTTTAACTTTATTAACAATTATGTCTATACCTAAATAGAGTTACTTTCAGCATTTCTTAAAATGACGTGTTGTGTGAATGATTTTTATTAGTAAGGCCGTGATCATATATAAATATATATGTATATATATATATATATATATATATATATATATATATATATATATATATATATATATTATATATAGCGTTTTTTTATATGTGGTAGCTTACATATGCAAAAGGTGTGATTATGACATTGTTTGAAGTTGCAGATAAAGTACAAGGCTTCCACTTACATGAAATTTCAAGTTTAACTCAAACTTTACAGTGGCAAAATTTGTGTTCTAAATTCAAATTATGACATTGTGAAGTGGTGAATTAGAGGATATTTTTACATTGCCGTGTAGTGGTATAATAATACACAAGAGACACACACGCATACACACACACACACATTCACACACTGGCGGATATATCATTCCGTAGGTGGCGTAACAGGCTACAGATGGACACAAACCAGGAAATGGGTAGCAACGTTTTCTTGATTACACCAAAAAATAATAACCCGCCTTCCAAGCGCGGGAACCATGGTAAATATCCCCCCCCCCATGAGACTATCTATCAAAGTCCACTGCTGAACATAGGCCAATAAAAGTTTAAGTTTAAATTAAAGATTGTCTGAAAAGTGACATTATTGTCTCTCGTTAGAGGTAAGCTTATATGAGTTTTGTGAATTTTATTCGATGCCACTTGCTGTTGACGATGGAGTTTCGCTTCTGTGATTGGTTTCGTTGGTTACCAGGAAAGCAAACCTTTTTGGGGACGCTACCAATTTGCCGATACTAATTTATGTACGGCGGCATGGCGTTGAACCCAATGCAGATCGGAGCGAGTCCGGTAGCGCGCGTTCCGGTTTTGTTCTCGCGTTATTTTGGACAGGTTGCCCTCTAAAATTTAACTTCTCATTGGACTGTGGCGTTGACATTTATTTTTTGGTTGCGTAAGGCGCTTTAAAGACTCGAGCGGGACCTACATTGCAATTTCTTTCGGTACTTAATGGTAGCTCAGATGATTAGTGTTCGCTGTAAATTTCACAGTACGCGAGCAACCTGGGTCCCCGTCTGCACTAATGAAATTGTTAATTGCAATTTTAAGTGCTGATTTACCACATGCTCGGCGGTGAAGGAAAACATCGTGAGGAAACCTGCATGTATGATAAATAATAAAAAATATTTCGAAGATATGTGAAGTTCGCCAACACACATTAGGGCAACGCGGCGGACAATTCCTTGGCCTAAAATCCTCTCAGAAATGAGAGGAGGTCTGTGCCAAGCAGTGGGACGGATATAGGCTGTAACTTTAATTTAACTTAATTGACTTCAGGGGTCAAGGAACTGTTCACAGGATTGTTGAATTATATAATACCTACCATTACATACAGAATAATATATACCATCACATCTTATAACAGTTTATTGTTAAACAAAATGCTCTTCCATACAGTGACTCAGGTGTCACCTTTAGCAAGCGGATAGGTAGTAGGTATTTTGTTTCCAAATTAATTTACTCTATTCTTTTTAAAATCCTTCCAATCTACTCAACGAACTAACTTCAAATTTACTAGGATTTTCTTGAAGAGAAGTAAGCCTGGTTGAGAGGTGATATATAGGTTAACAGTAAATCGATTCTTTCTTGGCGTCCCACTTTCGGTTTCTCAATACAACTTTGATATGTATCCTCTGAAAATTGATTTTTTTTATTGTAAAAACAAAGCAAAATAGAGACGTTGCATGTTTTAATTTGAAAGTTTACTAAATTAATTTTAGTAAACTTTCAAATTAAAACCTAAAAGTTACTTTACTAAAAATTATTATAGGCCACAGCATCCACTTACCATCAGGTGGACCGTGTGCTCGTTTTTATCGCCCGTATTCTATAAAAAAATATTTTCTAGCTATTACTCCAATGAAGCTGCTGCCCATCTCCTGGTCTGTTCCCCCTGTATTGATGTTCGATATCGATTCGATAAATCGAAAGATCGATTATTCCCTTGTTAAAATTTTGCGACTCGATCCTTTTAAATTCGTAAACTTCTTCTTTAAGTCGGCTATAAATAAAATGAAACTAATTTTACGGATTTTATGGCGTAGAATATGGATGGGTGCTGACTTCTGCCTGTGATCCTATAATTAATAAAACTAAATCCAAACCCAAGCATACCACTGCAAGACTTCAAGATACTCTAAGCTCATTCTGTGTAGATCGGTCCATAAATTTAATATTCCAAAACTGAAGGTAGCCGGGCTAACAATGACATTAGGACGTCAAACACCTCAGTCTACCCCGTGACCATGGGTGCTGAAAAACACTCGAAACGTCAGAAATTAAAAAGTCAAAATTAAATGCGACAAAATCAGCAAAATTAGTTTCATTTAATGTGTAGTGTTCGGCTATAAAGTCCAACTACGTTTCTTACTCTCCATATATCACCTGATTACGAATTGCATAAAACAGAGTCAAACATAATAAAGGGATCGTGAACGTTAAATATAGTGAGACGTATTGATTTTATAGCACATGTATTACGTAAGGTCGGAATAAGAGATCAAACATAGCACTCGCTCGATATCCGCCGGTCGGGATCGGGTAGTGACGTCACGGCTAGTAGTGGATATTTTTAACGTGTTGTAAATAGTACTCATGACTGGTTCGCTAATCTTTGTCATATGCGATTAAGTGTCGCTATATATATGTAGTGTGATTATATACATATAATCAACTCCTTACTCAACTCGATTGGGATGGGATGCGGTCTTTCTTTGCATCCTACCCTTGGGGGCGGGTTTGCTTCTCGCCGGACGATCCCAGCGTTGTTGCGGATTCTGTCGCTGATGTGGTACTTCAGGGTATGGAACTTTTTATTTCTTCCTCTGTGATGCCCATTGGAGGCAAATCTCAGCCATGGTTTGGTCGCTCCTGTAAAATAGCATCATGCTATAAGCAGGAGTGCTACCAAGCCTGGGCTGACGCATCAGCGTCCCGGGATGTAAACATCAGCGCTCTAAAAAAGAAGTATAATTCCGCCTATAGGTCCTTCAAAATAGTCCTTGCCAAGGCAAAGTCAGAGCACATAGGTAGAATTGACGAGATAATAGTTCGCCTTCCTTATGGAAACCGTGCATTCTAGTCTCTCACCAAGGCTGTCCAGGGGAATTTCTGTCAGCCATCTCTTCCATCTCTGCACAGGGAAGACAACTCAGTGGCCCATACCGCAAACGAAAAGCCTTCCAGGCTCTTTCTTTGCGTCCAACTCGACTCTCGATGACGGGGGTAGTACGCCGCCGACCATCCCGCGGTGTGAGTGGTCCATGCCGGAAAGGCAGTTCACACAGCGCTCGGTTCGCAAAGCACTCCTCTCCCTGGACATCCACAAGTCCATCCACGAGTGGGCCAGACGGAATCCCCCCAATTGTGGTGAGGACGTATGCTCCAGAGTTGGCACCGGTTTTAACGCGTCTTTTCCGGTACTCCTACTCCCCAGGCGTAGTCCCAAAATCATGGTAGATGGCTTTCGTCCACCCGATCCCTAAAAAAGGTGACCGCTCAGACCCGTCCAACTACCGGCCTATTGCCATCACCTCCTTGTTCTCCAAAACAATGGAGTACATTGTAAACTGCCAGCTCATGAGGTAACTTGAGGATCACCAGCTGATTAGTGACCGTCAATACGGTTTTCGCCGTGGTCGGTAAAATGGTGATCTTCTGGTCTACCTAACTCACAGATGGGTGGAGGCGGTAGAGTCCAAGGGGGAGGCATTGGCCGTTAGTTTGGACATGCGAAGGCCATCGATCGGGTTTGGCACAAAGCGCTTCTTTCGAAGCTCCCTTCCTATGGGCTTCCCGAGAAATTGTGCGATTGGATCACCAGCTTTCTTGCAGATTATAGACGGTGCAAGCTCCAATTACAAGGCTATTAATACTAGTGTTCTACAAGTTTGCGTGCTATCGCCAACGCTGTTTCTTCTGCATATCAATGATATGTTGCAAACCTGTAACATTCATTGCTATGAAGATGACAGCACTGGTGATGCTTTTTACACCGGCAGAGCCAATATTTCTCGGGAAAACGTCCCCGAGTGCCGAGACAAACTTGTGTCTGAAGTCGAGTCTTTGCTGAACAGAGTCTCGGATTGGGGGCGACTAAATCTAGTCCAGTTTAACCCCCAGAAGACACAAGTTTGCGCGTTAACCGCTAAAAAGAACCCCTTTGTCGTATCTCCACAGTTTCAAGGCACTCCCCTCGTTGCCTCAGCCAGTATCGGAATCCTCGGCGTCAACATATCGAGTGACGTGCAGTTTCGTGGTCACTTGGAAGAGAAAGCCAAATTGTCCTCTAAAAAGCTTGGCGTGCTCAGCAAAGCGGGACAGTATTTCATCAAGGCACACCGCCTACAACTTTACAAGGCGCAGGTTCGGCCGCATATGGAATACTGTTCCCATCTCTGGCCTGGGGCTCCGCAGTACCAGCTCCTTCCACTTGACCGCATCCAGCGCAGAGCGGCTCGAATCGTCGACGACCGAGTGCTTTCCGATCGGCTCGATTCACTGGCACTGCGAAGAGATGTTGCATCTCTTTGCATTTTATTTCGCATATATCTTGGAGAGTGCTCTGAGGAGTTGTTCGGATTAATCCCAGGCGCCAAATTTCGTGAACGCACTACGCGGCAAACGTCCCGATACCATCCACACCATCTGGATGCTTGGCGGTTCATCAATGTACGTTTCAAAAGGAGTTTTCTTCCGCGTACAACCTCTTTGTGGAAAAGTTTACCACCGGCGATTTTGCCGGACCGATTTGACCTGGGGACCTTCAAGAAAAGAGCTTACTCCTTTCTAAAGGGCCGGCAACGCACCTGCAATTCCCCTGGTGTTTCGGTTGATCATGTGTGGCGGTAGTCACTTAACATCAGGTGAGCCGCATGCTCGTTTGCCCCCTCTTCTATATAAAAAAACTCCAATACAAAAAATGTACTCTGTATGTAAGCGACTCCTACGGTACTCAAAGACTTACTTACATGGTTGAGCCATGCTGCAGCTATATTAATTGTATAGCTGTAGCACGAATGGGTCGGCTCGACCGGGGAAGGACCACACTCTCACATAATACCAGCGTAAAATAGCAGCTTAATGCTGCTGTGTTTCGTACGGTGAGTGTAGAGAACTGAAGACCCCTTTTATTGTAAACGAGGCATTCCTTCTCAGTCCTCAGGGATGACAAGATATCGGCATTTTGATTATTAATCGAGGATAAATGTCTATCTCATCCACTAAATATCAGGTGGACTGTGTGCTCGTTTGACAGCTTTATTCAATAAAAAAGACATCTCCATTGATGGCTTTATAGATTTTCTCATAGCTGCGGCGCTTGGAAGAAGGGAACTTAAGGGGATATAGTAAGTCAGCTCAAATTCTAATTTCGTCCCCACTTGCCCGCGCGTCGTATGCTATGTACCGACATGTTTGTAATCACTAATACTGTAAGTAGAAAGGTCGTTAGACACTTATTTCATTAGGTTTATCATATTTATGACTGTTTCTTAACGACAAGCCAGTCGCTTCTTATTTTTATTACGGTTATTTCCGATTTTTATTTTACGTCGTCCTGTTGCGTAATGTATATTCTGATCGTAAGCGACACAACCTCTCCCTTCAAAGGCCGAAGCGAAGTGACCGGGGGCGGCAGGAATCACGCTTCAAGAGGCCGATAGTTTAGGTAATTTCTTTTTTACAGTGAAAATAATGGTATTTTAAAAAAAGTAAATAACATAAGCACTGCTTGTAGAGTGATGCAAAGTTTCATGATCTTATTTAAAGCATTTTATGAATAACAGCGGTTTATTGTTTATTTTGGAGGTAACTTTGGATTTTTTTTTCTATCGAGAAAACTTTACGAAATCGTGTTTTCATTTTCGTTATTACACACACACACACACACACACACACACATATATATATATATATATATATATATATATATATATATATATATAATTTTACCAGCTGTTACCCGCGACTTCTTTCGTGAGTTGTTTCTTACGATTGGATTTCAGGGGGATTAAATTTTAATTGCGCGGAACCTTAATTCTTTTTCTAAAATAAAACTTAAGTTACTCATTATAATATAAGCTACCTGGCTGTGAAACTCCCATCTAAAGTGGTCCAGCCATTTCAAAGATTAGCCGGAACAAACAGACAGACAGAGAGACAGACGTACAGACCAACAAAAAATTTTAAACATTGTTTTTTTTGTTATAAGTACTGTATTTGCTTTCATATGCATTTAGTAAAAAGCTGTTCTTTTGACATTACAAACAGACATTTTAATTTTATTTATTTGTAGAGATATTTAAAAAAATTACACTATTCAATATTTTTTCTATCTCGTGGACGCGTTATATATATGTACATAAGTTACATATGTTCAAACATCCAGTTTTGGAATGATGTTTTGTAGGCCACACATGTAACGTACATTTATATTACTATGATTATGCAAATGTGAAAATCTTGCGATAGAATTTTATTTGTTTTGAATAGTAAGAGAGCAATAATAGTGAGGCTAAACAAGATAAGACAAGATACAAATAAAATATTTGTAAAAATTATTATGATAAAAATGAGACCTTCCAGATCCAATAGGATTTTGCATAAATCTACACTCCTGCTAACATTAGATACAAAACCCGCGAAGTTCCGCACTGTGATGACAATTTCGTAATCAGATGCACTCGCTAAAAATAAAGTAAGAAAAGTATTTTTTAATAGAATAAGTGTGACAAACGAGCACGCAGTCCATCTGATGGTATGTGGACGCTTACCCATAGACATCTACATTAATCCTCGATTAGGAATTAAAATGCAGATGTTTTGTCACCTCTGAGGATTAAAATGGAATGCTCCGCTTCCAGTAAAAGGGTATCCAGTTCTCTACAATCAAAACACGAAATATAGCAGCACTAGGCTGTTATTTGACGCCGGTATTCTGTAAGAGCGTAATCCGTCCCCATTAGAGTCAACCTATTCCTGCTACAACCATAATATAGCTACAGCATGACTCTATCTACCACGTGTAAAATAAGCTCCATATTATTTAATAAATATAAAAATG
The DNA here is from genome assembly GCA_907164705.1 of Parnassius apollo. Classification (NCBI taxonomy): domain Eukaryota; kingdom Metazoa; phylum Arthropoda; class Insecta; order Lepidoptera; family Papilionidae; genus Parnassius; species Parnassius apollo. The sequence goes on along the minus strand of CAJQZP010001547.1, from coordinate 1,442,049 downwards.
CTGATAGTTTAAACATAAACCTACTAAAACTGGTTGTCATGAAATCTAATATAATTATCAACATTGAGAGCGACTATTCGAAAGCGCCATGTGTTCGTGATATAAACGTAATTGATAAAATTGCTTATCAATTAACACGACTTGATCGCACTACGAGCAGCGGTTTTAATTGGAAGTATTAAACGACGCTTAGATAGGAAGCCAAATGGGGAAATAGTTTACTAGGTATTTCAAAAACAAAATTAATACGGAGTAACGGTGACAAACGAGCACAGAGTCCACGTGATAAGCATCCATTGTCACGGAAGAGGGGGATTGCCTGAGATAAGTGGATGCTGTAGCTGAAGGACACTTAAATCTATCTTAGATTAAGGACCAAAATGAAGATGCTTTGTCACCTCTAATAAGAACCTCGTTTCCAGTAAAAGAGTGTCCAATTTTCTGATTTCACCATGCAAAATACAGTGAAATGAAATAAAGATTTATTTGCTAAAATTTTTGCTGTTACTCCACGCTAGTATTAGCATACCAGCGTACAATAGCAGCTTCATGCTGCTGTGTTTCGTATGGTAAGTGTAGAGATCCGGAGACCCTTTTTAATGAAATCGAGGCATTCCATCTCAGTCCTCAGGGGTGACAACGCATCTGCATTTTGATTCTTAATTGAGGATAAATTAAGATGTCTATGGGCCACAGCATCCACTTACCATCGGGTGAACTGAGTGCTCATTTGTCATTCTTATTCTATAAAAAATACACATTTAGATCAGCCAGTAAAATAAAATACGAGCTCAACAAATAATTACTCAAGTATAATAATTGTACCTTGCGAATCTACATCTGCATTTAACTAAAATTAAAGCAACAAAATAAACCACTAGCTTTAATATACGGACATTAATATAATCCAGTCCAAATTGTCATCACAGTGCGGAACTGCTTGATAGCTTTAATTATACAGGTCACATGGTTTGTACGTTGCCAAGACTGGTTTGGTTAGATACGATTTGTGTGAGAGATTTGCATCAACTGCGGATAGTTTTTTTCTCCGCGGTCACCGTCACTTGAGGCTACGTCACCCGTCCACGTGGTCGAGCACATTTCATTAGACTTCACGGCGGTTAAGTTGTGCTACTACTAAAGTAGCTGGTAAAAAAATAAATTAGTTTTGTTAATTATAAGCGAATTAAGAACTGCTTTAAAATGGATATTTGAAAAAAAAATTTTTTGTTTTTCTATTGTTGAGATGAAATTAAAAAATTAATTATGACATTTTTTCATAACGTCACCACACTTAGATTTTCTCCTGTGTCGTGGGGCAGTTTACATATATAAATTTCACAAGGACAAACATCCAGACCCGGAACAATTATTTGTTGGCTATGCAAATAAGAATAGTACGTGAGGTGAGGTGAGTAATATGGTCATCCGCTTAATATGGTCACTTTCTTATAACTCAAAAACTACAGCCTTGTTTGCATAGATGGTTTTATAATACCAGTAAGTAGTGAAAAAAGCGATGCTTTATCGCCGCTATTTTGGCAGTTGATATTACAGTAAATATTTTAGTTGATTTTAGTATGGTGTAGTGTAGTTAGTTTTTTTAAGTATATTTTTCGATGATGGCAATATTACCCTCACGTACCTTACTTGTTCCGTGCGAAATATTTAAAAAGTGTTATTTATAAAAACATTATATAACAAATGTTGCAGAAGTGAATGGAAGAGTCGGAAAGGGACGTCCTAGGCGGAAGTTTGTCGACCAAATTGGCGATATACTAAAAATGGGCCAAATTAAGAGTACCCTTAACCGACGAGCATGTATGCGTAGGTATATGGATGTGGAAGAGGCGAGAAAGGTATGTCAGGATCGTGCTAAATGGAAGTCTGTAGTCTCTGCCTACCCCTCTGGGTGACAGGCGTGAGTGTTTATGTTTTATGTTATTATATAACAAAAATGTTATTTATAAAAACATTGCCAAATATTTTACTTATGTTACGTTTTTAAATATGGCGACAATGAAGTGCGTGTTTAAAACACATTCTTTACATTGCGGTTATACGTAATTCTGTACGTCAGTAACCGAGATGTATTCCTCTTGGACCCCCAAAAGGTTAGTTTAAAGTTGGTTTAGTGAAGAAGAAATTAACGCTCGCTACTACGCATGTTGAATGCGAGTATGTACCCATTATAAGATATTTAAACAATCCTTAATAAGCACTTACGTCCTTACTCATACAACCGATGTCAATTTTAGTAATATACTTATGTACTTAAGATAGCTCTTTTTTTCTCTCTCTTTTCAATAAATTGAGTAAGAGACAGGTGTAGAGATAACTAATACTACATCTAAGTAAGCGATTATCAACAATTTAATAAAAATATGACTAAGGTAATTATAATTTCTAATAAATGTTACAGCAATAACGAATCTAAAGCTTTAGTTATTGCCAAATCTACAACCTAATATTTGTTTAAAGTTATTTTATAATTTTGTCATTTAGTTTTATACTTTTATTTTACTTATATATTACTATAAACGATAATTTATTTCATCAATATTCGTTTTTATATGTTTCCAAGTTTTTCGGAAAATCGTGGTTTAGATCGACCTGGCATAGCTGTCTGTTCGTGAAATTTCATTACAATTGGTTAAGTCATTAAAATGCACGATCTGCTGGTATTATATAAAATAGTTATTATCTGATGTTACTTTAAATGTTCCAATAGCAAGTATGAGGAAATGCAAACTTCTTTACATAAACAGAGCTCATACGGACTATAGACAGAATTAGTATTGATTATTTCATGATTAGAACAGCTAAATTTTTAAACTCATTTAACTTTGATATTGATCCTTTAATACCTCCCCAAGTGTGGCCAAGTGTACTTTTTAACCAGAGAATATTTTGCTTAAAATCTTTATCTTAATCCTTAATTACACATAATACATATTTTTTTTAATTTAAGATATTGTTTATCTGTAAATTGGCTTTTGTTCGTATCATTTATTTACAATTCTAAAAGTGGAAACTTATGAATGGCTTAATAATGGTACATTATTAAACTTTTTTTGTTATTTAAAAATAAGCAATTGCTGTAAGTTTTCTGTGTGTTTAGTGTGTAACGCCTACTCACCTGTGACTTGGAGAAGGTTGGTGTAAGCTTCGGCCGTCTTTTCAATGCAACGATTACGTTCGAATCCAGTAGCAAAACCTTTGTAGGGTTTCAAGGAAATTCTTTGTATTAAATTCCATCAGTTTTATGAGTGTTGGTTGAATTCACGGATTTTCCTGTCTAAGAATGGCACAGAGTATTTTTTATAGGATAGGATGACAAACGAGCACACAGCCCACCTGATGGTAAGTGGTTGCTGTGGCCCATAGACATCTACATCTATCCTCGATTACGAATCAAAATGCAGATGCGTTGTCATCCGTGAGGACTTAGGTGGAATGCCTCGTTTACAGTAAAAAGGATCTTCGGTTCTCTACACTCACAATACGAAACAGAGCAGCATTAAACTACTATTTGACGCTGGTATTCTGTGAGAGCGTGGTCCTACCCCGGTCGAGCTGACCCATTCGTGCTACATCTTTACTCTTATATAACTGCAGCATGGCTCTACCACATAAAACAACCTTTTTACGTGGTAGAGGTTTTTGCACCTGACGAAAATATTTGTAGGTACAAAGATACAAAACGTTGTTCTCATCTGGTTCTTACCACGATTTCTTTTATTTAAACAATAATTTTACTAACTTTATTGCTTTTAATCAACATAAAGCTAAGTTACTTACTTCATTCGAATCCCAGGTTGGGCCAAAGTCAGTTATTGAGTTTATGCCCAAACATAGTCAGTATCAGCCGGGAGATAAAAAGACGGCAGTGTCTTAGCTCGCCTCGGAAACTACGTAGCCGTTGGTCCAGTGCCTGATTTATCTCCGGTTAACTATAATTGTAATTTTTTTAATAGTGACGTTCAATTCTTAAATGATTATAAATTAACTCACTCCCTACGTCGTCATTTCGGTTATGAAGCTAAAACAAAGAGCTTTCATTATAATATCGAATGTTCTATTAATTAGTCTAAGTGTAAAAAGTGATGCCGAGCGGTGCAGCGCTTTCAGCGTGCGTGACAAAAAATACTCTTTGCGTTACGGTGCCCTAAGTCGCGGCGGAATTTCTTCACTTGTGTGTTATTTCAACTATATTTTATTAGTCCAAACAGCTCAAAATCAAAAATATATTAACAATCGGCTTCACTCAGCTTCAAAATAGATTACTTATACAATATAAAAATATTAAAGTCATATTATAGTCAAATAAAGTCAAACATAGTGAAGTCCTGCTAGGTTTCTTGCTGGTTCTTCCCAAAACCGAGGTTTTTTCCCCAAAAAGTGGGAAAGCTTAATGGAGTTTCAATAACTGTTATTGTAATCTATATTGAATCAATATGATTGTATTGTATTGTATTGTATTCTAGTCTATTACAATCTTATACAGTGTAACAAATAAACAAATATCTTAATTTTCACACAGATAATAAATAAATTCAAAATTTAAATAAGTGTAGCCCAATATTCCATTTCTCCAAATATTTTATAACATAATTAATAAACAATTTAACCACCCTTTATTGTACCTATTTTTGTTCCTAAAATAATAAGAAATTTATATCATATTTTGATACTCCTGAAAGTCGGTTAAAATAGAAACTTTCTCAACATCAATAGAGTTAGGAATAGATTGTCTCGGACAACAAATGTTTCCAGGAACGATTTCAGATCCTCATACAAAGTGAAGTTTCATGGAAACGTTGGCAATACTACCGGAGAAGCATATTGTTTCGTTAAGCATCGGAAGACTTAGTATTATTTGTAGACGTATGGTATGGTATTTCGCATAATGAATATAATATACATATGTAAATAAAAATATTAACTTTAATTTTAATAATGATTTAAATTAACGTTTAAGTCCCTAGAGAGAATGACTGGTAATATTAAACCATTACGTGATATCATTAATGAAAAAAGGAGACATATGCTATGATATATTATTATTTTTATATGTAATGCCAAACTGCAGCTTGACCCTCTCAGAAATGAGGGGAGGCCTGAGCCCAGCAGTGGGACGTATATAGGCTGTAACTTTACTTTACTTTACTTTATGTAATGTCAAACTGCAGCTTATAATACGATTGTAGCACGAATGGGTCGGCTTTTTACCGGAAACGAGGCATTCCATCTTAGGCCTCAGGGGTGACAACGCATCTAAGTTTTGATTCTTAATCGGGGATAAATGTAAATGTCTATGGGCCACAGCATCCACTTACCATCAGGTGGACTGTGTGCTCGTTAGTCAACCTTATTCTATAAAAAAAATGTTATGATACCATGATACCATGTTCCAATGTTACTTCCTTAGAAAGTTAAACAAACTGCACGCGCCATCGATTCCGAACATCTTATAACTTGCCCTGCAAGTCGGCAAAAAATTCTTGTACGACACGAGAGATACATCGAAAAACGCGCAATCGGGTTTCCATTGGTAGTTCCAAACAGACACGTGCCGGCAGGCAGTGCGGCTTCAGAAATTTGATTCATTCAAATTATTTTTTTTTATTTCGTATTTTAATTGGGAACCTGCTTTTACACACGCGGTTTTAAGTTTCGACCGAAACATGTACTGCATGGACAGTTTAAACTAATAAAAAATCATCGTTGCAACGGTACCACGACCTTGTACACGGGTCTATCAATGACCGGTCCCCTCTTAGACTTGATATGTGCATATAAATCTAATGTTTTAAGACTGTGGATACATTCTCGAGTGACGCGTCCGTTTAAATGATAATTAATTACAAACACGATTTAATTTATATCAATCAAATCCATAGCAAACGATAAGATATTAAACGCGTTCCAATTTTCCACAGCGCCTTTGATAATATTTCCGGTACTTCAAATTGTAGTAAATTATGTAGTAAATTTATAGTAAAGAATGGTTGGAAGAGATTACGAATGAGAAAGAACCAGAAGCGAAATTAGAATCTATATAATAGGCATTTAGTGTTGCGGTTGGTTTTAGAAAATACGTTAATTTATGTCAGTTTGTAGTATCGTAAAAATCGACTTAAAGAACTAGTCTAAGAGGGAATTAAAAACTGAATGTTGGCAATGATTAGAGTCCATTTTAAAATCACATTAAGTGTCTCGTCATTTCGGCCTTCTAAAAGTATTCATAAATGGGTACAGATTTGAAATTGTGATTTAGTTCATTGTCAGTATTATAAATTCAACTTTTCTACACGTGTAAATAAAATTGAATTATTATAATTGTCTATGATATCGAAATAACTGCCTAATATTGAGCTGAGGGGGTCATTGTTATTATTATATCATTAAAACATGAATAATAATTTTTAAATTTTTTTTTAATTGTTCTCTGTCAGTCTTCCGTCCAGTCCAGTTCAGTCCGTGCTAACCTTCCGATTAGCTGAACCGATTGTGAAGAAACCTCACGAACAGGTTGAGAGCAATGACAGGATTGACCTAGGCCATATTTTGTTATTTAAAACAAAAAATTAATAATCTTATATCTTAATGATGATAGTTTTATATAAATCATTAATTTAGATTTTTTATTATTGACAACAATCAGTGCGTGTTGCCAGTGATGACTTTTTCGTTTTTTTTATAGGTTAGGGTGACAAACGAGCACACAGTCCACCTGATAGTAAGTGGATGCTGAGGCCCATAGACATCTACATCTATCCTCGATTGCAAATCAAAATGCGGATGCGTTGTCACCCGTAAGGACTAAGATGGAGTGCCTCGTTTCCAGTTAACAGGGTGTCCGGTTCTCTACACTCACCATACGAAACACAGAGCATTAAGCTGCTATTTTACGCTGGTATTCTGTGAGACTTACGGATCTGAGACGTGATCCTTCACTGCTGGCCGTATGAGTACGCTAAAGGTCACTCAGCGAGCTATGGAGAGGGCTATGCTCGGGGTTTTTCTGCGTGATACACTTAGAAATGAGGATATCGGCTGTAGAACCAGAGTGTCCGACATAGAACAACGGATTAGTAAGCTGATGTGGCAATGGGCCGGCCATATAGCTCGAAGAACTGACAACCGATGGGGAAAAAGATTGTCGAGTGGCAGCCTCGTGCCGGTAGGCGTAGTTTAGAGCGACCCCTCACTAGATGGAGTGACGACCTAATAGGGGGTGCTTTAATTGTTTCTCACCAGTAACAAAGCATCTTTAGATATGTGAACGGAATATCATTCCCAAGTTTTCTTTAGTTATAGTTTATTTATACGGTTATACTGGATATAAGCTTTCGTTTATTGTGATTTGTTTCGGCTCGTCGGTAACAAGGTTTGTTACTTTGTGAGACCGTTCGTATAGTTTGTTAACAAACGTAAATAATGATGATCGTTTTCATTAAACGACCTGCTTCAGAGTTGCCTTGTAATAATTGATGGAGGGAATGATGTTCTGTAGATATTTCCATTAGACACGAAGAAATAAATGGTACTGGTATTGGTAAGAATGGTATTACCGTTGATTGACATGATTGCCATTTGTTGTTCAACCCTGTTTTTTTTTTTTTTTTTTTTGCCGGATTTTGGTCTTTACGCTTTCCGGTTTTCCAGTGATTTTCCGGGATTCGCGCTTCCTCGTGCTCACGTTGTTTATGGTCTGCGGTAGTCACTTTCAGTCAGGTAACGCATGCTCGGTTGCTCACCTCTTCTATAAAAACTTCGCTCTAAACTCATCTATAACATTGGACTTACAAGAATTCTGTCTAGATTTATATGGTAGGATTTTTGACGTTAATAATAACGTTCTCCAGTCCGAATTTCGGTTATGGCGGCTAAGCTTCAACGGACACTAGCTATGTACGGAGACAGGAGTATAGTGCCCGAGTATATGCGACTCTTTATTTCCTTATTCTTATATTCCGTTGGGCAACAAACCGACACGGCCGGGTGAAATCAGACGCAGAACCAACGGCTTTACGTATTTCCGAGGTACGGGGGTGAAACACCACTAGATTGAATAAAATAAATTATTTTTCACTACTTTTTTTTTTAGGGGGAGTTTCATGTCTAGTAGTCCGCATTCAGTTTTGAATATTATTTGTGAAGCTTATAGTATCATGAAGTCAGTGTATTTAGTTTGGGTTTATTTTGTAATTTAGGCATGGCAGATTTCTTTATTGAAATTTGGATGTTTTTTTATTTTACTTCTTATCGTTAAATAGTTTTTTTTGTAAATTTAGTCCCTATTCTTGACTCCGGGCCGATATTGAGAATTTCTTAACAGTAAAACTTAATTACTGATTTTTTTGTTTGAACCGGATTCAGACCCGGGAATTAGTAGACGCGTTTACAATTACTAGATTAACGAGACAGTCGAAGTTCAGTTGATGTCTCATTTTATCAAAACAGATTAGATAGTAAATGATGGAACAAACAGATAAACTACACTATACGTGCACAGACTATAAAGATTACTTTGGATTATTGTCGCAGCGTAATAAATGCATTTCGATATAAATGTAGATCGTTAGCGTTAGTATACTGGTAGCCCGCTTAGTTATAATTTACCTAATTAGATTTAACCGCGTAAAAAGTTACCTATTACCGGATATTGTGCCCAGTACTTAAGATAAATTGCCTTATAAACTCTACAAGTTTCGTGACCTGTTTAATTTTATTTCTTCTAATTACTTATTTTGCGCTATAAGCGACTTTATGATTATATAAATGAGAATGTGAGTTTGTATGAAGTTGCATTATATCAGGTTTAATCGCTGAGATTTTATGTATTTTTGTTAGCAACGTCGACAGAATTGTTTTCGCTATTATGAAATCAGAATTATCGAAACGTCATAATATCTACAGTATATCGGTATATCGATATTGTAAAGTACTTAATCGTGCGTTTTACTAGGAGTTTTCTTCCTCGTGCAACTTTTCTGCGGAATTGTTTCCCACCGGCGATTTTTCCGGACCGATACGACTTAGAAACCTTCAAGAAAAGACTTTTCTCCTTTCCAAAAGGTCGGCAACACACCTGCAATTCCTCTGGTGTTGCGGTTGTCCATGGGCGGCGGGAGTCACTTACCACTAGGTGGGCCGCATGCTCGTTTGCCCTTTCGTCTGTAAAAAAATTACAGTGTAGTGTGTGAAAATATTTATCAGTTTTCCTTTATATTTTTTAAAACGTTATCTGCACTCTAGAATTTTATCCTGTATTGTATAGTTTTTATATAAATATTTCACAAGGACAAACATCTAGGTACGAAAGGTTTAAGAGTGTCAGCCTGGTACCGGTAGGCGAAGGGTAGGGTGGCCCCCACAAGTTGGAGTGACGACATGGTAAGACACGTAGGAAGTCGATGGATGCAGGTGGCTCAGGAACGCGCTTTGTGGCATTCCTTGGAGGGAAGCCTAGCTAGCATCGAGATTCAGCAGTGGACTCGTGAAGGGCTGTGATGATACTGATGATAAAACATGTGCGGGGTTCGAACCCGCGGCCCTTAGCGCCGCAACTCATTCCTCAGCCACTGCACCACAGAGCCGTCAACGACTACATGTAACACAAATCAACAACTTCGTGGACGATCTCCGCCAGCACCAATGAAATTTTTCACGTGGTAGAGCCATGCTACAGCTGTATTGTGGGTGCAGCACCAATGGGTCGGCTCGACCGGGGTAGGACCACGCTCTCACAGAATACCAGCGTAAACTAGCAGCTTGGTGGTGCTGTGATTTGTATGGTGAGTGTAGAGAACCGGAGAACTTTTTTACTGGAAACGAGGCATTCCATCTCAGTCCTCAGGGGAGTCAACGCATCTGATTCTTAATTGAATATAAATGTAGATGTCTATGGGCCACAGCATCCACTTACCATCAGGTGGACTGTGTGCTCGTTTGTCATCCTTATTCTATATAAAAATTTATTCATTGCAACATTGTAAACGTAAACATTAACATAATCTAGTATAGTCGTACGTACGTAGTAAGTTGTAACTTTAATATCCTTTTAATCTTTTCATATTGTTAGCTTATTACGTGGTAGAGCCACACTGCGGCTATACTACTATTGTAGCACGAATAGGTAGGTTAGACCGGGGTAGGACCACGCTCTCACAGAATACCAGCGTAAAATAGCAGCTTAATTCTGCTGCGTTTCGTATGGTGAGTGCAGAACCGGAGACCCTTTTTATCCATCCCATCTCAATTCTCAAGGGTTACAATGCATCTGCATTTCTATTCTTAATTGAGGATAAATGTAGATGTCTATAGGCCCCAGTAACCATTTACCATTAGGTGGGCTGTATGCTCGTTTGTCACCCTCCTTCTATAAAAAAAACAACAACTGATAACCGATGATTTTGATACAAATATGCACGTTACTATAAACGAAATAGCACTTGTAATAATTATCCGACGTTAATACACATCTCATGTCGATTTTACACTGGCCTAAGTCGTTTAAAACAGTTGGGAACGATTATTTCGTATGAAACTCAACCATTACTACACCGTTATTAATAAGATGAATTCAATAAGCTTGACTCTGAGAGCTCCGTTTGAGAAATAAACATGTCCAATAAATGCGTTTCGATTAAATGGTAACATTTACGCTTGTAGAAGTCAACGATTACTGAAAATAAGATTTCTTTTCCCTTTAACAATTATAACTAATATTAATATTGAAATAAATTACTATGTTTCAATCGGATTTAAAAAAAGTAAGTGACAAGATCCGGAGACAATTTTAGCTAGTAACGAGGTATTTTATCTTAGTCCTCAGGGTTGAAAACGAACGGCTTTTTTATTCTTTTTATACGTGGTAAAGCCATGCTGCAGTTATATTTATATTTATGGCATGGAATGGTAGCTTAATACTGCTGTGTTTCGTATGGTGAGTGTGGAGAACCGGAGAACCTTTTTTTCTGAAATCGAGGCATTCCACCTAAGTCCTCACGGATGACAACGCATCTGCATTTTGATTCGTAATCGAGGATGGATGTAGGTGTCTATGGGCCCCAGCAACCACTTACCATCGGGTGGACTGTGTGCTCGTTTGTCACCTTTATAAAAAAAATATTAATTCCAAAATAGATTTAATGAAAGCCTTACATGGCGTGGTGTAAAATAATCTGGACTTGTGCTGGGCTGTATTGATTATTGATATTATAGCAACACTTTGTAGTCGGCATATTATGCTTTCACACAAAAACAGTGGAATATTTTGCCAGTATCTATCTTTAAGCGAAAGGAATACGGAGTGGAGTAAATAATATTTTTTTTTAAATCTAAACCAGTTCGCTTATCACATTTGGCGACATCACACAGAACACTGTGTTGTGTATGGTGAGTGGAGAGAACCGGAGACCCTTTTTACTGGAAGCGAGGCATTCCATCTTAGTCTTCAGGGGTGACAAGGCATCTCTACAGTTTGATTCTTAATCGAGGATAGATGTAGATGTCTATAGGCCACAGCATCCACTTACCATCATTATCATCCTTATTCTGTAAAAAATCTCAACTTAACGTCCGTTGTGATAATACGTAAAAGCCTGGCTCTAAATATCTGAGAAAGGGTCATGTTCTGTTTGTATGCATTGTGTCTAAAACAGTTGCAAATGCGACGAGCGTCGCGGACGGTGCGTAAGTGCCATTATCCAATTGTTACATAAGCGACGTCGCGTCGACCTAAAATGAGATCTGGGCGGCTGGGTTTGAGCTACGCCGGTAGTCCGTGCATTGGGTGACTGCGAGCGACGGGAATGGCGGATGTGGGTCAAGTTTTCTTTAATGAACATCTTGCGAATTTTCTAAAGGTCCACCCTTCTTTTAGTTACGACGTTAATTAAACTTACGTTGTGTTAAGATATTATTATATCTGTAATTGTTTCGGAATTTATTAGAACAGTCAAAAAGGACACGTAATCTATGTTCTTGTTATTAAATAATGAATATTGTTAGTTGTATACACATTTTTGATCTTAAGCGCCAATTTTACAATCATCAGGTAAAAGTTTTTCATGGTAACCCGAACAAATTAAAAGTTAGAGTTGTATGTATAATTAGTTCAATTGTTTTACTCTTAGATTTAGTCAGGTTATAATTTGATGAATGACCATTATTTGACCTAAAAATTCCACGCAAAAGAAAAACTAAGCAAATTTTTATGAAAAGTCATAAATCGATTTGCAGTAATGCCAATTTCAAGTGAGGTTTAAAGGGAAATTTCCTCAAAACAGGTCGAATAAGTAAATCGACATTACATGATATAAATTAATGAGTCAACCTCGTTGATGCTTTTTACAGAATCTGTAATAGAGCCGAGGTATCATTATAAACAACTTATAAGAACCAGCACCCAATTAAAAGTTCACGTAAGTGGCGAGATTGACAAGTCAGAGTGAGTAAAAATATCCCGGACTTTTTCGTATGTTTTCTGAATTAATTTAGGTGATTAATCGATGAACGATGTTAACGGGAAGTTTAAGCAGTTTGTTTACTAGTACTTTAACTCTTCTTTGACAATTTTAAGATTACAAATTTTGAAGTTTTTGGTTCCTTGTTTTTTTTTATGGGAGTAAGTGTACATACGAGAACAGGGTCTACCTAATGGTAAGTGGATGTTGTGCTCATCGACATTTTTCTTTGTCTAGCATTGGGTGACAAACGAGCACACAGTCCACCTGATAGTAAGTGGATGCTGTGGCCCAAAGACATCCACATTTATCCTTAATAAAGAATCAAATTGCAAATGCGTTGTCACCGTTGAGGACTAAGATGGAATGCCTCGATTCCAGTGAAAAAGGCCTCTGGTTCTCTACACTTACCATACGAAACAGCATTACGCTGCTATTTTACGATGGTATTCCGTGAGAGCGTAGTCTTGTGTCGAGCCGACCCATTCGTGCTACAACTATAATATAGAGCAGCGTGGCGCTACCACGTAAAACATTTATGGACATAGATACTTTGTAATCCATAATATTTGTAGTTCGTAAATTTATGAAATTATTAAAGTATACGTATATAATCATTGAGAGCATAATCTCAAACAATAATAGTCTAAATGGATTCCAGAAGTATCTTTCGATTTTAAATAGAACGAATAAAACTATTTCAAATTATCCAGTGAGAATCGTAACAGTCGACAAAGGGAAATAAAACAAGGCAACAGTATCTTCCTGATAACAACTCAAAATATAATTACTGTTGTTGACTACCTACCTTGCAAGCGTGAAAACTATAGCAAATATTCCCAGAAAGCGAAGGTACAGATTTAGTTTTATAGGGCCACATTATAGTCGACAGACAATACATAGAGTAAATGGCTTATGTGGACCATAGACATCTATATTTACATCCGATAAAGAATCAAAATGTAAATACGTTGTCAGCTATGAATTTTCTTAGTCTTGCCTCGTTACCAAAAAAAGTATACTAATATTACGCGGTCTGTAACATCATAGAACTTCATTTATTAGTGATTATAAATAGGGAAAAGTATCCAATACATAATAATACGTTGTGTTTTTTTTTTATAAAAAGTTTGACACCATCATTCCACGTGAATGGGAAATGAATGCTGTGATATCTAGATATCTATATCTACACGATTCTGAATCAAAATGCAGATATACGTTGTCATCACTGAAGACTAGGAGGTAATGTTTCGTTTCCAGTATATACGAAACATTGCTAAATTAATCTGCTATTTTACGTAGGTTTTCTGTGAGAGCGTGATCCTTCTCCGGTAGAGCCGACCCATTCGTGTTTCAACCATAACATACCTGCAGGTTCTACCACCATGAAAACAAACGACCATTTTTTTTAACTGGATACTTCATATAAAATAAATAAAAAATATACAACACAAAATGTGTTATATGTTATATAATTGTTTGCTAATAAAATTTTAAACACTCACTTGATTTCTACAGTTGATTTGCTAAAAAATTTAGGCCACAAATAAACACTTTTATCTTTTTCTGTGCAAACTGATATTATATTATCATAGCACGTTGCGCATTTTTAACGTAATCGGTCAATGACATATATCATTGAAAATGTTTAATTCGCCAATCGCTTGAAATGGGGCCACGCGACCAGCTCTGCTAAAATGGAAAGTGCATTTGACTTTGCATTTATACGTAATTCAAGGGTGTTCAGAATGTGGTCAGGTTGCATCGACTTTTGCTCGGTTTTAATACAAAGTAAATGTTTGTCGTGTGTTGATACGGATTTATTAGTAGGTAATGGGATTTTTATGTGCCCCACCTATACGGCGAATGGTTGGCTACCGGCACCAATTTAAACGTGATTTGTATTATTGTTATACAAATAAATAAAATTGAAGTAGTGTCTGTTTGTAATGTAACTTTTTACTTTTTAGTAAGCTTTTTACTAAGTGCACGTGAAAGTGTATACGGTAGTTATAACAAGAAAACAATTTTTAAAACGTTTTTCTGTCTACCTGCTAGAATCTTCGAGTTAGTTGGACCGATTTTAACGAGATTTTCACTGGCAGATAAGGAGTAACTAAGACTACTTAGTACTTTTACGTTAGAAAAAGTATTTGGGTATCCGCACAAAAAAAAACTCATGAAATCCAATCGTTATATATTCCAAGCGGGCGAAGTCGCGGGAAACAGCTAGTAATGATTAAATATTTTTTCTAGCAAAACAAGTTTTACTAATACTAGCCGTGTTTTTGAGGAGCATTCAGAGATTATTTTTTATACGACACATAAAAGTGTTAACAGTTCACCTAATGGTAAATGAAGTTCTTACAGGTGCTCTATCACTTTTAAGAAACATGGAAAAAACTATAACTATACTATAACTATACTGAACTGTGTAGTGACAGTGTAAGATTATCCACTACATTATATCGTTCTGTGGGTGTCGTAAGAGACGACAGAGGGAAACTGGAAACAGGTGATAGGCAGTAGCATCTTCATGATAAAAACTTATATTAATAAAAAAACTGCGGTTGCCAACCCACTTGCCAAGCGTGTCAACTATGGCGAAATCAAATGATGCAGTCTGTGGAGAAGGCCTATTCAGCGGCGGATTTTTATAATCTGTTATGGATGGACAACTATACTGGCTCCTTTACTCTTCAAATTAGAACACAGGAGTGAAAATATTGATGCTTAAAGGCAGGCCGGCGTATTTATTCTACAACATTCCGTAGTGGTATACACTTCGCTTCTTATTCGGCCTTTAAAGGTCCACTGCTGATGATGCTGTTGTCTTGCACATTCGATGCTGCCGGCTGCTGCCCGTCACCGGACTACGTATTTTTCGTGCGGTGTAAACGAGATTGTATACCGCCATCTGCGATCAATCGGTCAGGGATCATAAGTCGTTAGATTTTTTGTCGTCCTTTACAACCCCTATGGGTGAAATAGGGTGACATATTCACTTACTCTGCCACCACTTGGCTAATATTGTGTACTCATAATACAATTTCTAGCCGTTGTGGAAGCCTCGTACCGGCTGAGTAAGTGTAGGGCGGTCCCCTACTATATGGAGTGCCGACCTGGTAAGACATGCAGGAAGTCGATGGATGCAGGTGGTCAGGACCGTGCTTTGTAGCAGTTCTTGGGGGAGGCCTATGTTCAGCACTGGACTTGTGAATGGCTTTAATGAAACAGAAAAAAATTTATGTTAAATAATTATACAACAGCTAAAAAACCATACGTGGTTATTAGTTTAAATATTATGTTTTTTTTTTCATTTCCAATATAATTAATTTGCGCAAGGTAACTTTTTTTTTAATAATTACGCATGGGCTCTTGGTTTCCCTTTTTATAAAGAAATACAATAAAGATTTAAAATGAAATTAATATTACTGTGTTAATTTATACGCACGTACTTAATTTGTTTCATAATTTTACTTTTTTGTTGCTATTATTAGACGAGGCCCATGTTTAGTGGTTTAAGGGCTGACAGTAATGTGATGGTAGGTTTTATTATCATTCGTGCTGGTACAACGCTCTCGCAGAATACCAGCGTAAAAAAGCAGTTTAATGCTGCTGTGTTTCGTACGATGAGTGTAGAGAACCGGAGAAGCTTTTTACTGGAAACGAGGCATTCCATCTTAATCCTTAGTGGCCAACGCATCGGTATTTTGATTCTTAATCGAGAATAGATGTAGATATCTATGGGCCTCAGTATCCAATTACTATCAGGTAGACTATGTGCTCGTTTGTCACCCTTATTCTATAAAAAGTTACTACGACTCGTCTTTGAATTTAAATAATATGAGTACCGACTGTAAACTTAATACATAAGGCTTATGAAATCCTGAAAATGATCTAGTTCATATGTGATAGACTTAATTGCTCTGCTACTTGTTCGACTTTCTGCCTAGATATTTCGTGGTCCTGCCCGGTTAGTTGCGTTCTCTCGCAAATGTACACACGTGTGAGGGGAGAGGCGAATGTCAGGCCATTCTAAAAGTGCCTATTCGGTTAGCGCGCTGTTAGGAAAACATACGGGTCTGTTTTGTGTTTATTGACGCGACGTTTGTGTTTTTAATCGTCTATAAAAACGGAAGGTTCTTGATTGCGATTGTACTCGATGTATGCATGTTTGTTGTTTGATGTAAGCATAGATATGAAATAAAGAGTCACATGATTTTACTGCAAGTAAATACTGGTCCCGTACTCTCGCTAGACGTAAAATACCCAGGTGTGACCCATAGTGTTTCCTTACCATTGGGTGGACTCGTTAGCTACTCAAATTTCTTTAAAAAAAACATGTAACATTCCTAACACAATCGTATCCAAAAATCAGTTTTTTTTTCGAGGAAAAATTATGGCTAATTATGGCATCGACTCGATCGGGGAAGAACCACGTGAAATAGCATCACGCTACTGTTTTTTCGCGATTTTGAGCACGAACTCAACTGTAACGAGGCATTTCATATTATTTCAAAATAAGGTTCCCCTGACCGGTGAATAAACGTCTAAAGGAGCTTCGGAGCTCTTTTTGTCATTTCTAAGTCACAAAATACAAAAATAAATAAAAATTAATGCGCCCATACACACTATCAGCGTATTCTATAATAAAATTACTTAAAAACTTAAAAACATTTTTAACTTATAACTTAACTGTAAATCCGTGCTGACCAGCCCCCCATTAGCCGCACCTATTCATAAGTATGATCTTTGTGACAGCCGAGATAGTTTTCATTAAATAAATCAAATTTTTAAGGTAAAGTGTATATAAGATCACAGAACTTCGTAATAAACCAAGGAATTAAATGACCTGCTATGAAAATGTACTCAAAGTTGATATCGCATATTTCACTCTAAGTACCGGCATTATGAGATCTGATAATGTAATGACATTGCATTCATGAGCTGAGACGGTCGAGATCGCAATGCTAGTTTGTATAAGTTACTTTAAATTCAGCGTTTAGATCAAAGAATCGACTTTATCAGAGATGAAGTCGACACTGCCGCTGTATTGTACTCTCTTAATGATGAACGCCAGTAAGTTCTGTCTGACTCCTTATCAAGTAACCACACCTTGAATAATGTATCTCAAATGCTAAATCGTCCGCTTTTAGTTGTTAGTTTAGTCATTATTAACAGTTTAGATAAAATTTGTCGAGTTTGCTAAGATCATGATAATGCTGGGGTCTTTTTTAAGGTTGAAAATGGTAAAAAGATAATTACAAAAGCGGAGAAAATTTTCAAAATATTTTATAGCTGGAGATAGGATGCGCGTTGAAGTTTGAGAAACTTCTTTGCACATAGACTAAGGCTTTATTTACACAAGCAATACAAGCATATTATGTTTTTGTAATTGACTTCCGCTTGTGGCAAAAGGTTTGATTCTTATTTACGTTGAAATATGATTTACCACTTAACCATATAATGGTTATGTTTATTGATTTATTTCAAAAATTGTTAATTTTATGCAATTGTTTAATAATTAATGAAATTAATTTCATTTTATGTTATTTTTATGCTGTTTAGTGTACACTGAAGGGTCACGATCATTTGTTTTAACACTACTTATGAAAGTTTAAGTGAATGTTCTAACTTTGTTAAGTGTTTACACAAAAAACCATCTAAGCCGAAGATTATTATGCATTAGAGACGTGACAATAAATCGTTCTTATTCCTATTACGAATATTGAAATAAAAAGAACACATGATTTTCATAACAGTTGAAGGTTGTTTTATAACTGTCTGGCTCAGAATTTTGTTTATATTTTATTTGCTCGAAGCGATCAAGAAACGAGTATAATTTCTTATGTTTGTTTAACTTACACGTGCAGTGTTGAATGGCCGAATATATTTGGATCGTAGAGCAGTTGGAATAAGACACAATATTTTCTTTAATTTAAAAATAGTTTGGATAGTGTTTAGATTAATCCGGTGTTCGACTAGACGTGAAATATGCGAACAATTTTGATTCGAATAATTATTGTCTTTGCGCGCTATAAAAGTGTGGAACGTGTTATCAGAATTATTATAGAAGGTGCAATCTGAAGTTAAAATATTAGGTCCGCTAAACGTCTGGTTGTCCTATAATAGAAAGAGAATAGGGAATGAAGTCATGTATTTCCTATGGTAAATAAATCATATAACCTATTATATTATAATATATTATAATTATTCGTAAATTACAGGAAAATCCTTTGGAATTATTTTTCTTTGAGAGCTACATCCTCGAATCAAATCAAGAAGTTTTTTTATCATTACGAAAGTAATAATGTTAAGTAACAACTCCTTCTAACGAGCTGACTAACAGACTTCGTCTTTTTATCCTCCCCATCTTATCTATAATGCAATGAATCTGTCCGCCATTACGTTTTAATGTTTCTGACTTGTTCTCTTATCGGACATTATCAACGATGACAAGTCTTGTCTAATAACAGAGAAAGTTCAGTCAGAATAGTTCTGTTTTGATGTACCTAATTGATAAACTTCGGTGCTGAAATCTACTATCAACTTAAAATTAAGCCGGTGCGGAAATTCAACTTGTGGATTTAGACACTTTTCGAAGCAAGTTTTATCTCTTACATATAAAGCTACGACATTTACATGTTTGATAGTTAAAACTCTCAATTTCAACATAATATCTCCAAATTTGTAATAGTTCATCGAGTCCGATTCCATAGTTTTAAAAAAGATATCTATATATAAGTATGTATGTTCGTACATTAGAACGTCTTACGGTAAGCGTTTCCGTCTGACATAACGTCGTTTAGACGATATCATCGTGTCTTCTTGAATGATAAAATCATCTACAAACCAATTTCATTCGACGTTTTAATTTCCTAATTTAAATACTATTTGATTAAGTTTTCATTCTAGTCTTCTAATAGTTAGTAGTTCTAGTCCCAAGTGGAGTCACAAATTGGGAATTTGAATTTGATAGTCAGAACTGATTGAATCGCACCCGGACTTTGTACGATTTTAATGCACTTCACCAGTATCTGTATATTACATACATACATTTAATGGACTCTTTTCATTCGGTTTTCTACAACTACCGGAATAGTCAGGATAATTCGAAATTTTGCAAGACTTATTGAGAACCGATGTCAATATACTAATGTCATGACCATAGAGTACTATAATACATATAGTATTCTATGGTCATGACTATGACCTAGTATTCTACTAGCTACCATGAAGCTCGTGATCTTAGATCTTATTTCAGCTATTATCCGTGACATATACAGGGTTATTTTTCAAAGAGTAGCCAAAATTCAAACTTAATTTCAAATATATAAATAATGATATACCGTTTTTGCAGTTTTTGTAAATACGAGTAAATAAGGCTTCTACTTTTATTTGAAATTATCCCAAACTGAATGTGATTTATGAGCAACAACGTTTTTGCCTACTGATCGACCCTTACGAATGTGTGCGTGCGCAGTAAAATCAGTTAAAATAATGCATTACCACGCATTTTGAATTTAGAAGATAAAAAGGACAGAATGTTTGAGTTTTTTTTAATTAATTTTTCTTCACCATTTGCCTATATTACTTTATTCCTGGCAATAACCGGCCAAATTAGCAGAGAAGGTATTATAAACTTGATTCGATCACTCGTGATAGAATTGAACTATGTGAAATATGATAAGATTTAAGGTCACTTTTAAATCTAGAATCATATCCTTCAGAACTAGTGCAAGCAATCAATCATTACCTCTATCTTAACATCTTTATTTAATATTGTATAATATTAATCACACGAAATGAAAATCTAAATTGATTACACTCTAGACCCTGTCGTCAACTTAACACAGTTGATGTAAAAGCAAATAAACAATTCTGCGTCGAAGTTTAAAGACAGAACTCATTAAAATTTCAATCTCCCCACACTTCCAAGATTAATGCCTTCGGAGAGAGTATGCTTGTACAACAGTTTGACTTACAAATTTAATTTAGAGTGGGTAAAGTAACAAGTTTCAGTAAGTACATTTACTGCATGATAATTTTTATCGTCTGAAAAAAAAATGTATGTGTGAACGGAATAGAAGCCTATGGTACTAATATTTTACATTTTTTTCTTTTACATTAACATATTGTGAAATTGATCTATCAATAAATACTACTAATTGGGTATGTATTATTTTGATATCGACAGTTTTTAATTGGTTTATTTATTTGGTACCGAAAGTTTATTTCAAATTAGTAGTGTTTATTGATAGATCAATGTTATAATATGTTAATTTAAAAGAAAAAAATTGTAAAATATTCTATTCCTTTCACCTGTTACCTATTTTTTACAGACGGTAAAAAAGAACAAGTATGTAGTATGTAAAATAAATGTGTATGTTCACAAATTAGCCTCGTCATTTCGATGGAAAGTAGAGCAATGTAGTGTTTCAAGAGCCTAATTTATTAATTATACTATTTCAAGTTTACCGTGTAGTGTTGGTGTAGGAGTATGCACTAATCCATATCATCCCATGGGTGTTGAAAGAGGCGACAGAGGGAAACAAATCGGGAGATAGACGGCAGCGTCTTCCTAATAATATTTATATAATATGGGAGCCCTATGTTTAGTAGGGGAATTTGGTCACACTTGTAGCTGCGACGGTAACGGTATCTTAGTATATTCCTTTCGTAGGATATGCTAAGTATTTTATTTCAAATCAAAAATTTTGTCTATCCATGATTAATTTTAAAAGTAAATTTATGGTTGTTTACAACAGTGGTGGCGTAAGAAAATACAACTACCCCATTGTGTGGATTTCGTAATAGGCGACAGAGGAAAACTGAAATAAAAGATTAGCGGAGGCACCATCCTGATAACAATTCAATAACAATATTAAAAAAAAATCTGCTGTTGTCAACCGGCTGAGTGTGGCAACTGTTGCAAGTCTCTCCTATGAGGCAATCTGTATGGGAGGTCTATGTTTAATAGTGGACTGGCTGTAATTAATGATGCAATGATAATTAATTTTAAAATTAATTGAGATCTATACCGGCTTCAGAAGTTTATTCAATTTTCTCTAAACAGGTTTCGATAGCGGCGACGTCTTCCGATAAGCAACCAGATATTTTTTTTAGATTAGACTATTTTCCTGGAATATACTATAGTACATACTTCTATAATATAGTAAATATAGGTAGTCTTTGTAGCTTTTAACTTTTTTTATTTACAGTTCTGGGGCTAAACTGTAAGTAAAATTTTATACCACGCGAGCAAACCAGTTCGAGGAATTTTAATTTCAATTTGAAGTACTAATTTATGTACCGTGTGCTGATGGTGAAGAAACACAATGGGGAAACCATTCAAGGACATTCGAAGTCCATCATCACTCACTGGAGCAGCGCGTCGGACTAAGTTAATAGCCCATTTAGAAATGAACAGAAGCCTGTGACATTTCATTATGACGTATCTACGTGTAGGTTGTAATTTACTTTACTGTTGGCTACGAAATTTTGGACTGATTTTTATAAGAATTTGGATAAAGTACAACATAAACAAATAGAAATTTTTTGTATGAATAAAATAGGTAAAAATCATTTCACTTTTAAAATAAGTCAGGTAATAATTTAGATAATGATTGAAATACCAGCATTAAAGAAGAGCTCCAATGGATCACCAAGCCCTTTGTTAACCAATAGTCAAAATAGTATTTAAAGAAGAACAACAAGGAACCGAATGGGATTCGAACTAAGTGTAGTCTGTTCGCTTAGATACGGTCGCCTTTGTGTCGCACTGCCTTAGCACTTGCCGCATATTTTCAAAGGCGCCATCAAAGTTCAACGCGTTCGACGTACTCCCGCAGGAAAAATTTGACATTTTAAAAGAGCGCCGCGCCATAGTGAAAGGTACCTTACCTACCTACCTAACTGGTGTTTATTGTTTATATTGGTATATTATTACAATAACCATAATAACAAAATAGTATTATGTTTTATTCTTGGAATAGAAAAACATTAATTTTAAAAAAGACAGTAAAAAATAATAAAATAGAAGCAAAATAACAAGTGCGCCTCCGGATGTACCGACACTATCTTAACGCCCATAGTTGGGCGCTGCCGTAAAAATTAGTGGTCATTTAATACAGTTATGTTCAACATGAGAATGTTCCAGCAGCATTAAATGTTGTTTAATTGCAGCGACTAACTTCGAGCCGAAATTAATTCCGACCGCTATCTAATTTTGTATGTAAAATTATGTAGCCGGAAAAACTGCTACAAGTTTACAAAAGCTACTTACAAATGCGTATCTGTAATTATTCAAATAAAGTTTTAATTGTTTTATTCGAGTTGCAAGACTCAGAAATGGCGACGTTATTAGATTTCATTTTGATAAACTTGTATGATCATTTTTTAATAAATCTTTTTTTAAATTAATGTGACAAATGAGGAAATTAAATTTATTAACTCTCTATATTTCGTCAAATTGATAAAAACTACGCTTGTCAAAAGACTTTTTTAATCAATTACCAAAGGATTTTACAATCAATTACCGTTTCAGAATGTGGTTTCTAGCACATAGCAGAAAAGAAAGAAACTCCGCAATTAACCTCTTATTTGCTAATACTTTATAGCCAAACTAGCGATTCACCCAGGCTTCGCACGGATGATTTCTGGATATAAACAACAGCACCACAAGGGACCCTCTCAAAAAACACAAATTTTTTTATCAAAATCGATCCAGCCGCGTAGGAGGAGTTCAGTGACAAAGACACACTCACAGAAAAATTATGTATTATGTTTACTAGCAATCCGCCACGTCTTCTGACGGGTGATTTCTGAATCTCGACTACAGAGCCAGCAGCCGGGTCCAATTGTGAATTTAAACAGTACTCGAATCAACTTAATCAGATACATAAAATTTCATCAAAATCGGTCCAGTCATCGGAAAAGCTCGCACGTGATCAGCTTTGGTCAATCGCTCGTCGCCGCTACTCCTACACGATAACGCGCGACTTTATACTGCACAACAGCCGGTCTCTAAGTTACAAGAGCTGGAGTTGAAAGCTTTCCGTCATCCGCCATACTCACCAGACCATGCGCCTACAGATTTCTACTTTTTTTAACCAGAATTTGGATACTCTAAGTTACAAGAGCTGGTGTTGAAAGCTTTCCGTCATCCGCCATACTCACCAAACCTTGCGCCTACAGATTTCTACTTTTTTTTTTAACCAGAATTTGGATACTCTAAGTTACAAGAGCTGGAGTTGAAAGCTTTCCGTCATCCGCCATACTCACCAGACCTTGCGCTTACAGATTTCTACTTTTTTTAACCAGAATTTGGATAACTTTATGGCGGAAAAAAATTCAATACCCGAGAGGCAGTACAAAATGGCTTTGAAGAATTTGTTGCCTGCCGTCTCCCGTCCAGCTGATTTCTTCAATAAGGCCATCAATAAACTGCTGAAATAAAAAAAAATAGAAAAATATTACGTTAACTTCATAAAAAAACGGCAATTTTATAGGTAAGGAGATAGAGATTAGATTGTAAAGATAAAGATACACTATATATAGATTCGAGAAAATAAAATGGAATAGTACTTTATCAAAAAAAAAATCTAATAAAAGACAACCAAAAACATGTTAAGACTAAGAAGACTGCTGTTGCTCATGGCCACTTACAATCAATTTCAGAAAAACAAAAGTAGCTATACCATAGTAAAAATTTTATTAATCTGTGTTTCTACAGAATTCTACAATAAACAGTGTCGGTCAATGTTAAATTCTATTCAAAAGAAAAGCTAGTTTTCGTTTTATTATGAGATATATTTATAAAAATTACTCCATTCATTCTTAATAACAATAAGGAAAAATAAATAAAAAATTATATAGCCTTCTTAAGTTATTAAATTTTATCCTTGATTAAGAATAAAAATACTGAGGGCTAAGGTCGAATGTCTCGTTTCCAGTAAAAAAGTGTCTTCGGTTCCCTACATTCACCACACGACACACAGCAGTATAAAGCTACTTTTTTACGCTGGTATTCTATGAAAGCCTAGTTCCCCGATCTAGCTGACCCATTTGTGCTACAACCGTAATATAGCTGCAGAGTGGCTGCACGTATAACCCTCGCTTTTGATTTGTTACTACAGCTTAATCTATATAATAGGACAACAGCCCGCACGTTATAAAGATAACGTAAAGTGTATATACGAGGTAAGGTAACATGCAAAAAAAAATCCATTTAAAAGTTTTTTGTGATAATGCCATCATGTTTACAAATGTTTAGTTTATTTAACTCGAAAAACGTGTTTTATTTTCACAAGTTTCTGTTATTAACACGATCCGGTTATCGGATATTGAATTTATAATTCATTCATTAACACTGATTTCATATATATTTTTTTACTTTTTAGCTCCCTAAAGTTTTTTTAAATTTTGTGGTTGTCTATACATTAATATGTTAAGTTTTTTCGTCACTAAGGAGATTTAACCGTACACTCATTCATTGTAAAAACTAATAATTTTACCGTTTGACGGCGGCGAAAGATTCATCGCTTTTTCGTCCCGTGTGTGTCGTAAGAAGCCACAAAGGGAAACTGAAATAGGATGGCAACATCTTCCTGATAACAACTCAAAATTATAAGAACTGCAGTTGCCAATCCGCCTGCCATAGTTACCACGCTTGCCGCGTGGCAAATATGGTAAAATCCCAAAATTATGAAGTGATGTATGGGAGAGGTTCAGCAATAGACTTTGGACGAATTCCCAGGGAACAGCTAGACCGATTTTGATGAAAATTTTTGTGTGTGTTGGAATGCATCCCTAGATGGTTATATATATTATATGGTTTAAAGAATTTTTGAGTTATCGATGAAGTATTTAAAAACGCAAATGTGATAATAGTCCTAATTTTAGTGTAGACACTATTACAGGTCGTTGAATTTGGCTTACGATCGCAGAAAAGAGAGGGAGAATATCTCTCGCTCCCGCCACGTGTTTCATAACACAAAAGACAATGCCAAAGTTAAAAAAATTCTCTAGAGTTTTTCAAATATAGAACGTTACATCTAAATGAGAATATTGACCTATAGTGCGCTTTTCCCAATGCGCGACTACTAATGATAATTTAATGACATTCACGCGAATTTACTTTTAAAATTATTTATGGTGGTCACGGCTCATATATTTTTATTTTATATATGGTTTGATTCTTATCTTTTTTCATATGATTGTAAAATGAAAATTGTTACTAGTTTAAATTGAAATAAATTCAAAACAACTAATACAAATTTTATTATTATAGTTTGTGATTTTTTTTTACTGTTACGTACGTTAATCTCGCTAAAGCTCGAAAATGATCGATTAATTTTAATTAGGTCCTTGGATTGTTTAGATTTACTATTGGACTCGGTAGGATGCGACGTCATCGAGATCCAGAAATCACCCGTGCAAAGCCGGAGCTTGCTAGTCTTAAAAAAAACAATAAAACGAATGCCTGGCACACTAATATATTAAGTTACTTGTATTTAACAAATATATTTTTAAATTATTCATTTTAGATTTTTGTAAACAACTTGCATTTTTACGTAAGCGTACGCCTAAAATAAAATGTCTTCTTGTACATTGTTTAATCAGTTTTCGTTACGGTACAGGTTTGCCGTCCCACTTTTGCTGTAGGCATTCTAGACTTTCTATGAGTATTATGTCGGCCGATAAAATAAAAAAATGACACGATATTCAAGCGATCTTAGTCCGTATTTGGTAAATCCATGAGGTATATTAGCGTGTAAATTTCAACAGATAGTAATGTGCACGGTGACTTACATTGATATTTTTAA
Organism: Parnassius apollo; assembly: GCA_907164705.1. Taxonomy (NCBI): domain Eukaryota; kingdom Metazoa; phylum Arthropoda; class Insecta; order Lepidoptera; family Papilionidae; genus Parnassius; species Parnassius apollo. Next base: position 1,415,741 of record CAJQZP010001547.1, on the reverse strand, counting down.
AAATGTAGGTTACTCTACGTTGTCTTTGTTATCTTCAAAACGTCTGTAGGCATTTAATGTATTTTCTACTTTTTTTTTACTTCCCAGTGGGAAATTATTGTAATGGGTCCTATTTTGCAAATTGAAAATTTAACATATCTCCACGTTTCAAGGTCTTCAAAGTCGAATAATATGTACATATGTATGTATGTACGTTCTGATTCAATTTTCGCCTCGCGTATCTCGAGAACAAAGACTGATATTGAAATGGGACCAGTTTCATTTAACCTCACTTAACTTAGATCTCATAAAATTTTCAGTAAAATCAGTCAAGTCGTTTTTGTGCCGAATAAAAAATTATATAAAATATTAAAACATATGATATTTTATTATTCTTTCTACTAGGAAGTAAGTAGGGTGGTTCTTTCGGGTCGCCTCTAGAACGCTTTTATTTAATTTTGGAAAATAGATCCTTATAACTATAATTATGTAATGGTAGGGGTAGGAGGGGAGGTATGATTCTGTAATGCATTCAAACAACGTCTTAGTGTGATATATAACTAATTCTGCCATATTTTCAACACTAGTGGACTTAATCTTTATAAATCACGATAAACGTGTATTGATAAACAAATATGTCAATATAAAGATATCTTGAATACGTGAACAAACAAAATAGTTGTATGCTTACCGTGCCGCGGCTAACAATCATACTCTTCGGATAGCGGAATACGTTGTGACGTAACATAGGCACTGTACGACATTTAAAAATTTTGGGTTTGGGGGGGTGTTACGGACAATGTGTTTTTTTTGACGACTGCCAAGAGCCCACAGAATAAATAATGGTACTACGTTCCTAGACTGACATAATTTAATTTATAAAAAATACTGTTTGTTAGTATTTTATGCGTGGCCTTACCGTTCATTCAATTGCCATAAAACTTTGTCAACATATTGCTTGCACTTCCGCGAAGGTTATAGACGTAGATCCGAGAGGTGGCGCTGTTGTAGAAAGAAGCCAGTGTTATATAACGTAAACCGAAAACATGATATTCATCACTTATAAAAATACTGGTTATTATAATAGTTTTTCATAAATTTTAAAAACAAAATTGTAAATTAAACGTGATAACATCCTTCAAAATTAAATACATTCAATCCGGATTAATTTCATTAAATCTTTGATTTGTTTTTAATAGGATAGGGTGACAAACGAGCACACAGTCCATCTGATGGTAAGTGGTTGCTGTGATCCATAGACATCTAGATCTATCCTCGATTCCGAATCAAAATGCAGATGCATTGTCACCCGTGAGGACCTAGGTGGAATGCGTCGTTTCCAGTAAAAAAGGGTCTCCGGTTCTCTACACTCACCATACGAAGCACATCAGCATTAAGCTACTATTTGACGCTGGTATTCTGTGAGAGCGTGGTCTTTCCCCGGTCGAGCCGACCCAACCGCAGCACGGCTCTACCACGTAAAATTCAGAATTTGGTAAGTTAAACGCGATAAAACCCGTAAAAATGAAGTGCATTCAATGTGGAGTATTTTATTATTATATTGAATGAGCTTATTAAATCAGTTGAACATCCATTTTTAACCGACTTCAAAAAGGAGGAGGTACTAAATTCGACTGTGTTTTATTTTACGTGTGTTAGTTACCTCACAAATTTTTTGTAGGTGAACCGATTTTGGTGAAGATGATGCTGTGAAGTAAGTTGTACATGATTTTTCAAAAACAAACAGATATTTTAGAAGAATAGAAGAAATATATTTTTTAGTCTTGTCCGTGGGAGCTGTTCAATACTCTGACTCCGCTGAAGTTGTGAAAACATTTTAAACATGCAAGATTAGGAATTAAAACATTTGAGGACATGCTAAATCCGTCAACATTTTCTAGTCACAACCTATTTCATGAAGGTATTATTTGCGTTTATAGGCACGCATTTGACGTATATTAAGTACATTGTCAATGAGTAAATAATTTAGGTTTCTCGCAAAATTCTGAAAAGTAACAAGTCTTATTAAAATCTCAATACCACTATGAATCATCTTAGTTAAATATTTCTCGAAAACAATCAATATTTCTGCTGTTACTTCCCGTCCTTTCATCTTTATAGGTAAAACATTGGTCCAAGGTGTTAACAGATAAATGGATTTACAGTTACATGGCTTAAAAATATAACCTTAGAGTGCTTCGTAAATATTACGTGTTTCTAATTTTAGCTGATCAAATTCTAAATCTTACATAGATAATTAGTATATGGCAACACTAGTTAGATAATTTTTTATTTTCTTTATATATAAAAGGTCATTACCCTTGCCGTCAATTACAAACATCAATACATTACTAATACATACTAGGAATTTGTTCTTGAGCAACTGTCAGCGAGCTATTTAGTTAATTATTTAAATATAATACAAGTACAAAGTATTTTTTTTTGATTTTATAATTTACTAACGCAGTCCACATTTTATTGCAAGCAAAAAGGCGCGAAAGTGGATGCCTCATTCTGGCGTTGTATATAAATTATCTGTGATTCTCTAGATTTTCCACGGTATTTCGATAATCCTCGTTTCACGTTTCGAATTCTCCGCTAGCGGTGTTGGGAAATTGTTGACTTTTGTTGGCCTCACGATGCTTAATTGATTGGCATCGGAATGTCAAGATGCGGTAGTATCTCGTCGCTATATTTAGACAATTTCAATATAAAAATGTATTTTAGGCTATATTATAAAAGAAGTAAGTGTATGATTAATAATTAGCTTATATAGCAAACGTTTAAGTTTTTTTCTATCTTCTTTTACATTCTTCATCAGTCAATAAGAAATGCAGGAAGTTGATGAATGCAGGTAACCCAGACCGTGCTTTGTAGCGTTCCTTGGAGAACACCTTTGGCTCTAATCATGATTATGACGATGATGTGTTAAAAAATAAAAGCGTTTAAAATTTACAAAAAAATGCAATATTTATGTTTTAATTTTTTTAAATACAATAAGTCTTATGTTAATCCAAAAGCCCATATTATAATAAGTGTAAAGCGTAATGGGATCCTACATGGTAAACAATTTTCGTTACAAAAAGTGAATGTACCAAAAAATATGTTGCTATAAATAAAAATTGTAGATTACTATAATGCCATCCAACTCTCAACAGAGAATATACATTATACATGTGTGCAAGACATGAATAAGCATCACGAGTGTGTCACGCGCACACACATACGTAAGCACAGGTGCACTCACTTTTCACTTATTTTCATAATCGGATGGGACGGCAATTTAACTGAATCTACTTCCTAATTACGGGATGCTAATGTGTATTTCTGGAAAGAAAATCTATTTCGGCGCAACCCTCCTGAATACGAGTATTAAGCAGTAATAACGAAATAGTATATTTTACCTCGTTTATCTTTCTCCTGAACAAACTGGCATTTCACTATATAACTTCTACTTTTATTTGAAATCATCCCGAATTGATTGTGATTTATGGGCATCAACGTTTTTGCCTACCGATCGACCCTTACGAATATGTGCGTGTGTAGTAAAATAATTTAAAATAATGCATTACTACGTATTTTGAGTTGAAAAGATAAAAAGGACAGAATTTGTGTGTTTTATTTAATTAATTTTTCTTCACTATTTGCCTTTATTACTTTATTCTGAAACTTCTCTGCAAATTTGGCTGTTAATTACAAAATGACCCTGTATATAGGTAAGCGAAGGCATTTGGTGAAATATAATATAAAATGATTACTCTCTATCAATCACTTGACCAATGAGACAGTTAGAAGATTATAATATCTGTGGGGTTACACAGCCTTGACATATAGAATATTAAAAACACTGGCAACACTTAAGTAGTTGTAAACTTTACGTATTATGGCAAAACTTGTTTCCAATGTAGGTGATATTGCATATGGCCGATAAGACTTCGTAGGTAAATTACGTAATTCGCTTAGTTAAGATGCCTTCATGCTTTTAATCAATTTAGTAACGTTTAAAGGTATATATATATATATAGAATATAGGTCTTCCCCATTGATTGCCTTATTCCCTATGCGGCAATCAATTGTTATAGTTGCCATGGTTGGCTTGTGTTGGCAACTACTGTTTATTTTTATTTTTACTTTTTTTATAGAAGAGGAGGCAAACGAGCATGCGGCTCACCTGATGGTGACTACCGCCCATGAACAACCGCAACACCAGGGGAATTGGAGATGCGTTGTCGGCCTTTTAGAAAGGAGTAAGCTCTTTTCTTGAGGGTGAAGGTTTCTTTAAGGTCTTGTTATGAGTTAGACGCTACTGCCCATCTCCTGATTTGTTTCACTCTATCGCTTATTTTGTCACCCACGATATGTTTTTTATAGAATAATTGTGACAAACAAGGACACAATCCACCTGATGGTAAGTGGATGCTGCAGCCCATAGACATCTACATTTATCCGTGGTTAAGAATCAAAACGCAGATGCGTTGTCACCCCTGAGGACTAAGATGGAATGCTTGTTTCCGTTAAAAAAGGGTCTCCGGATCTCTACACTCACCATACGAAATACAACAGTATTAAGCTGCTATTTTACGCTGGTAATCTGTGAGAGCGTGGTCCTTCCCCGGTTGAGCCGACCCATTCGTGCTACAACCATAATATATCTGGAGCGTGGCTCTAGTACTTATGTGATAGTGGATTTTTTACAACACCACTACCATATAATATTAATTAAAAATATTATTAATTATCATCGGATCTGGTTTGAGTTTGAATGGGATGACTCAGGAATCTATCGGGTAATGTTAAAATAATGTTAAATGGGTAAACTAATCTAAGAAATATCGTGTTACATACGTCAAAACATACAATCATATTGTCTCGCCTCTTTATTGATGACTTTATCACAGTCGATTAAAATTATGACCTAACCTAAGGTCTGTAAAAAATATGGCAAAGTAAAATTTACATAAATATGTACTAAAGCCGTTCAGTTATATTATAATAAAAATGTGAACATGTAAAGGATAGAAGAGTGTCTCATCAATTTCTCGTGTTAAGAGAAATAACTTATCAAGCGAGATATAAAGATAGGCAGGGAAAGCTCTTCAACATCCGAAGAATTTGACTATTAGCGGATCGAGCGGTTTACATATCAACGGAATTTTTAATCAGAATATATTTAACGCGGTGCGAACAGCCGGACGAGCTACATTAGAACGAGACGTGCAAGGTGAGTTGAGTTCAACTTCTATAGTCTATAGCAACAGTTTTGGTTTAAACGTGCCTGCGGTTAACACAAGAAAGATTTTTGACAGATTTTCTTACAAGCTGGTAAAACTCTTTCTCTGTCTAGGAGTCCCTGGTGACAGGTACCCGCTTACCTAATCTTGGCGCCAAATAGCAGTACCAGCACTGCTATGCTGCAGTCTGAAGATAACAAAGCGCCAATGTTTTTAATAACTTTATACGTGGTAAAACCACGCTGCAGCTATATTGTGATTGTGGCACTAATGGGTCGGCTCGACCAGGGAGGGACCACGCTCTCACAGAATACCGGCGTAAAATAGCAGCTTAATACTGCTGTGTTTCGTATGGTGAGTGTAGAGATCCGGAGACCCTTTTTTACTGGAAACGAGGCATTTCATATTAGTCCTTACCGGTGACAATGCATCTACGTTTTGATTCTCAATCGACGATAAATGTAGGTGTCTATGGGCCATTGAATCCACTTACCATCAGGTGGACTGTGTGCTCGTTTGTCACCCTAATTCTGTAAAAAAATAATTAATACAGGTTATGAGCCATTCCATCTTCGTAGGTGCGAGACGTTTGTCTCTGTGGTCGCCAATTGCAAAGCATGGTCATAACGGCAATTCCTACAGTAGCTTCGACATCAGTTATGTTCTTCGAGATTTGTTTCTCGATATCTGTTATTCGATACTCGGATCAGATGTTTTTTTATATCACTTGGAGTAAAGTAGTAATTTTTTCATCTGTATCGAATATCTAGTACTTTCACTTTTTAATAGGAAACCGGATGTACTTATCTTCACAATAAAATTTTATGTTCGATTCCAGTAGGTTTCCTGTTATAAAGTTTGAAAATGAGCAATTATATCATATATTATTCTTTTAAATTTTTTGGTTGCATTATTTTTATATAGAATAAGTTAAACAAAAGTTTAACAAAATATTGATGCGTTGTCGCCCGTGAGGACTACGATGGAAAGCCTCGATTCCTGTAAAAAGGGTCTTCGGTTCTCTACACTCACCATACGAAACATAGCGGCTTTAAATGTTATTTCAAGCTGGTATTCTGCGAGAGTTTTAATAACGATACTGTGGCTTTTGATATTTACCCACACACAATTATCGACACCCAAGCTTAAATTCAAACTTCTATTCGAGATGTGGGGGTCCAGCAACGGACAGTTTACGGATGATTATGAGATGAAACAAATTTATTTCGCTTCTCCTTTCTTCGTAAGCTTATAAGTTTGCTTTAGCTTCGTTGTAGTATAGATCAATATTGTATTTGTAGGCGGATAGCTCCAGACGAGAGTCCAAGACGAAGTTTGGAATTTTTGATGCCGTACCCGTGCACCGCCTCTTTCATCCAGTGGCTGTAAGCGGGACTGCTGATTGTATGGGTTCAGGATAGATTCAGGGTTCGAATTGAAGTCAGTTCTAGCTAAAATCATTTCTTGAGTATTTTCTGTTCAGAAACTCTGGAGTTTTTTTTTTGTAGAATTGAGATAGACATATAATTTTTTTAAATTAAAATTAAAATGCAAATGCGTTGCCAGCCCTGAGGACTGAGATGCAATGCCTCATTTCCACTATAAAGGGTCTCCGGTTCTCTACACTCAACATACGAAACACAGCAGCATTGAACTGCTATTTTACGCTGGTATTCTGTGAGAGGGTAGTCCTAACCCGGTCGAGCCGACCCATTCGTGCTGCAACCACAATGTAGCAGCAGCATGGCTCTACCACGTAATAAAGTTAGTAAGTTGGTGTAGTTTCACACTCTGGGCTCGGAAAGTACGTAAAACCGTTGGTCATGCGCTTGTTCTTTCTGCGTTTGTGTTGGTTTGCCGTCCCATCGGATTATTAGAGGGTAATCCTATTGTGTAGGTACAGATAATTAGTCTGAAACAAATTCTGTCTTACTTCTTAAATTAAGTGTTTTATAAGTCTACTAGCGATCCCCCTCGGCATCGCACGTTAGATTTCTAGATCTTGACAACTAATTAAGACTCTAAGCTATTCTCGAATCAACTTAATCACTCACACAAAATTTCCACAAAGTCGATCCAACAGCTTATGAGAAGTTTGGTCACATACGGACAGAAGAATTTTATAATATATGAAGGTGAAGACATCAATGTTTTCATCATAAAGGCGATGTTGTTGATTTCATACGCTTCAAACAACTTATTGTGCAGTTTCATTGGGCGTAAAATTTGTTAAACTACGATTGTGTTTTACTTTGTTGCGTGTCAGTCTGTTTGTCTCGGTACTGATCCTAAAAAGAATATATGTTTTGATAAACATTCATACTTTTTGCTATATTGTAAAACAGATTGGCTGATACTTAAATATACGAAGTGTTAGTATTTCAGTTGAATATTATAATAAGTCATTGTGCACTTTACGTAGCGTTGTTACTGAATATGAACCTGTCTCAAGTTAGGAGAATTTTCTTTGATTTATCTTGGTAGGGCTTCATTTGTGCCTGGGAATCCGTCTAAGTAGGTACCACATTCCTGTCTATTTCTGTTGCTGAGCAGGATTACGTTAATTGTGGCGTTCCTGTTTGCAGTTCTCTTTTAGATTTTCAGGATAACAAACCAGAGGTCGCCGAGCATTTCTGTGTAGAGCAGAGGCATCTGCGTCAAAAGCAGTTAAAAAAAATACTGCTCTTGAAAAACTAGTCTTGAACACCCGCCTTTTAAGCAAGATAAATACGGCAGATATTATTTTCCCTAAATGGGGACTGTCCATGGGGACGCCTATCTTAAAATTCGGGCTTTTACCAGTAATTGTTCGAAGCACCATGCTCGAAGTTGTTGACGTGTGATAAAAAGTTAAAGTAACTAAAAAAATTAAATAGCTTCTAAAGTCGCGGCTTTAATTTTTTTGATATACATTGTCCTAATATGAGTTGCAAAAGCTATTTAATGGCAGATTATTTTCATTCTTTTTAGTTTTTTTTAAATGATGACGAATGATGAACCCTTAGCTTGTCTTGGTCACTTACCTACCACTTTGCAGTGTGGTACGTAACATTTAAATAAATATAATGTTATTTGTAACATTTTTATATATTTATACGTGGTAGAGTCACGCTGCAGCTATTATGGTTGTAGCACGAATGGGTCGGCTTGACTGGGGGAGGACCACGCTGTCACAGTATACCAGCGTAAAATAGTAGCTTAATGTTGCTGTGTTTCGTGTGGTGAGTGTAGAGAACCGGAGACCCGTTTTATATTGGAATCGAGGCATTCCATCTTAGTCCTTAAGAGTGACAACTCATCTGCCTTTTGATTCTTAATCGAGAATAAATGCAGACGTCTATGGGCCACAGCATTCACCCACCAACAGGTGGACTGTGTACTCGTTTATTATCGTTATTATATAAAAAAACATCAGTTCATAATACCGGGTGGTAATAATGTATTAAGTAAGTAATGACCTCCCTACCGACTTAGTTGATTACAATTGATGGAAACACTAACATGATAATTAGATCGCGCTGGGGGCTCCGTGGTGCAGTGACTTAGCATTGAGTTGCTTGAGCTGAGGGCCTTACACCACGCACAGAGCAAGTATTTGTATGGCTTGTAAATAATTGCTCCAGATCTGAATGTTTATTCTTGTGCAATTTATGTATTTAAACTCTAAGGCTGAGATCTAACTTCGAAGTCGTGCTGAGTGCGCACTTAGCAAAGCCTAAGTCAACGAAATCGACGACTTACGAAAAACTCAGAATATTAATCAAAACTACCGTATTCCTTTTAAAATGTTCGTTTTTAGGTTACTTTAATTATTTATAACAATAAATACCGTCAAATAATAGCCGTCTTCTAGTTTTAAATAGCATTAATCCTTTTTCTATTTACGTAACTTCAAATTTATTTCGAATTTCTTAAAATCGAAAAGATCAGCAATTTTTGCCAAAAATTATATTATTATTAAATTTCCAAAGTAAATAATATAACTCTCTATATTTTCCATTATATCACAATTATATAACAAACCTGGGTTACAGAAAAGCCCAAAGAATGTCGGGTCCAAATTCCGAAAGCGTAGGTCGAATATTTAGGTATATAAGTAGAATCGGGAGTCCAAGTTCCAAAGCCAGTCGTAATAAAAACATCAGACATTTAAAATATAAATAAAAACTTAAAATGCTCACAATATCAAAAAACCAAATGCTTCATATTTGAAACAGTGATTTGACAGCGCTTGAACGGCTGACCAAACGTTCGGTTTCTTTCTCATATCCTATCCTATACCTTTAAACGAGCAATTCTTGTATATATATATATATATATATATATATATATATATATATATATATATATATATATATAATCGGAATCTCGGAAACGGCTCCAACGATTTTCATATATATATTTATAATTTAGTATCCAGGGAATTTCGGGGGCAATAAATCGATCTAGCTAGGATTTGTTTTTAGAAAATTACTTTTTGTCCGTGTTTTCAGGCAATGAAAAACTGCTACAATATAAGAAGGTAAATTTTAACACTTTGTTAAGGGGAAATATAACCTCAAATGGCTTAGCAAGATCCTCCGTTATGCCGAAAATATTGCAAGATTAATTTTGAAATAAATGTATGATAAAGTTGAGAATTAATGTTAATGATTATGTTAGACGAAAACACGATTCCGTAAAATTTTCTCGATAAAAAAACATCCAAAGTTACCTCCATAATAAACAATAAACCGCTGTTATTCATAAAATACTTTAAATAAGATCATGAAACTTTGCATACTACCTGAACTAACTATAAAGCAGTGCTTATGTTATTTACTTTTTTTAAAATACCATTATTTTCACTGTAAAAAGAAATTACCTAAACTATCGATCTCTTGAAGCGTGTATCTTGCCACCCAGTCAGTTTCGCTTCGGCCTTTTAAGGGGGAGGTTGTGTCGCTTACGATCAAAATACACACTACGCAACAGGACGACGTAAAATTAAAATGGGAAAAACCGTAATAAAAATAAGAAGCTACTGGCTTGGCTTTAAGAAACAGGTATAAATATGATAAACCTAATGGAATAAGTGTCTAACGACCTATCTACTTACAGTATTAGTGATTACAAACATGTCGGTACATAGGATACGACGCGTGGGGAAATGGGGGCGAAATTAGAATTTGAGCTGACCTACTATATCCCCTTATTCCATCATCGTAATACGCTAAGCAGGATAATACGAGCTTTTTTACCGTGAAATCGGGTTAAAGCCTTGGTTCGCGCCCTGTCTTGGGTCCGACTTTTTTTCCTTTTTTTTTTCAAGTTTCCTTCTTTTGTGAGAAAATCTATTATTTCGAGCCCTTTTGTTAGTGTTTTAAAAAACGAAAATTTTAATTAAACTAATTGCACTCATGATTTTTTATTCAAATAACCAGTTCAGTTATAGTTATAGTTCTATTATGTCAATAAGATCAAAAAATATTATTCATGTAATTTGTATCTAAATGTAATTAAAAAAAAAAACGAGCAAAGCTCGGTCATCCGGGTACTTTTAGACTTAAATTAGTTAAATGTAAACAACTTATTTATGAAATATACAACATAATTTGGACTGTTTTAGATTGTTAAGTATTAAATTTTTTGAATTTTATAATCTTAGTTCAATCTTAATCCGAAACAACTATAAATTCAGAATCAAAGATTATGCTAAGCATATTCTCAGCTAAATTTTTCGTAAGTAAAGTCTGAGCAAAGTCAAAGTACGGTCTATAGATCTCAGCCTGAGGTACAAGAGAAAATCCTTGTGTAAACCCTTACGTATTATATTTTTAAAAATTGGCAAGGACCAAGCTGGCATAGATTACATACGTAAAGCAGCAGTACATACGCTGGAGTAAAGCTATCATTAGTGAGCGACCAGAACCAGAAAATCTTTCAAAACGAGGTTCCGACTTCCGACATCGCAGTGCCAACGCTGTGAAACGTGTACATATTTTCAAAAGTGGTGTTAAAATCTGGTCATTCAATAACCATCCTGTTACGTCATGATGAAAGAGACCAATCGGCCTTTTTAGTTGCAGACGTTTATGGGCCATTTATCACATTTGGACGAGTTTCTTCGGAACTGAAGTTATTAAATATTCAATTTCGTATTTAAGAACATAAATCAATCGAAACGACTGTTCAGGCATTTATTTAACAGTTGTTGAATACTAAATACCAATTAAGAGTATAATTGTTTCCTAACAAAGTGAGAAAACAATAAATATACAGCATTTTACAGGCGTTTTAGCAATAAGATCGTCTGTTGATAAATAAGTTTAAAAAAATAGAGCAAACAAGCATGCGATTCAACTGACGGTAAGTCACTATCGCCGCCTATAAACTACTGCAACACCACAGGAATTGCAGATGCCCTGCCGGTCTTTTAAAAAATTGAAGGATCTTTTCTTGAAGGTCCCTAAGTCGTATCGGTCTAGAAAAATTGCTGTTCGTAGTCAATTTCACAATGAAAGAAAACTTCTTGTAAATTCCACAGTAGTTGACCGCCAATCATCCAGATCATATTTTTTTATGGAATAAGGGTGACAAACGAGCACAAAGTCCACCTGATGGTAAGTAGATTCTGTGGCTTATAGACACTACATTTATCCTGACCCCCTGAGGACTAAGATGGAATGCATCGTTTCCAGTAAAAAAGGGTCTCCGGTTCTCTGCTCTCACCATATCAAACACAGCGGCATAAAGCTGCTATTTTATGCTGGTATTCTGTGACAGTGTGGTACTTCCCCGATAGACTATTCATGCTACAACCATAATATAGCTGTAGCGTTGCCCTATTATATACAGAATGTATGTTATCCGATATCTTCGTCAATAGCAAAGAGATATTGAAAATTCTTCTTCTTTTAATAAATTATACTTCAGTGGGTGTGCCATTAAAATTTGAAGAAAAAGTTCCACCCCTAAGGATGTAAAAATATTAATTTACTATTTAGGCGACATTGAGAATGTGATATTTCTAAGCGTTTAAAGATTTAAAAAAAAATATATAATTTCACATTCTGCAGTCAGTCCTTTAACTCTTTAATACACTATGTGTTAGCACCGCCTACTTAGTAACAACTTGCATATGTGTAGCTAAAAATATAAAAATATCGAACATGTATTTATATACTATTTTAAACACGTTAATAGCTTAGAAGTTTTATCAGCAACTTCTAATAGTTTGTTATTCCAGACACGAACTAGGCCTTTGTTCCACCGACCATAACCAGAAACGTCTTAGTTCATCGTTAGGATTAGTCAATTGTGATTAATATGTCGCTGACACATCATACGCCATCTCATACTTTGCCATCAAAATAACTGACTCGTCAAATGAGAGACAATGCAGCCTCTAAGTGACCCGGTAGTGTTAACTAGGGTTGTTATAAAGACATATTCGTAACAATTTAGTCTCAATCACACCGAGTGTTCGCGGCGACTTCAAACCGTTTTTAATTGAAGTGAAATTCAAGCGTGCCATCCAATAACTAGTGCAATAAACTTGTAAAACGCAATTAAGGCTGAAAAGTGAAGTTGAAGACAAGTATGAACTTACAAGTGACGTCACACTCTTTATAATTATCTTAATAATTAGTTAAACTTATTTATCGAACTTTCCTCGTGAAAGATGATCCCCGAATCCGGCAACTTGTTCTATCACCGGAGGACCATCTGTCCTAAAGAGGTGTCGGATTTATCGTCCACAAGTCTCTCGGTAACAACGTTGTAAGGATTGTGTGTCGACGAGGGTTGCGTACCTTATACTCAGAATCGCCAGACGGTATTCGTTGAAGGTCATACAAGTTCAAGCACGAAACTAGGCACATCCCAACGAGGAGGTGGAGGAAATGTATGAGGATGACTCTAAGCCCATGCATTCATCCAAAACCCACCATACGGCGTTAATGAGAGACTTTTATACAAAACTAGGCACAAGAGAAAACGGCGAGCTGAAGCCAGGGAAATTCGGAATATGTGGAGAAATTTAGTACGATAATAAAAAAAAACAGTCACGTTTTCTTGTAACGTTTCACCGCCAGGGCTGCATAAGTATACTATTGTTTAACCTACTTCCATAAAATATAAAAAAAACAAGAATGAGATTCATCATAAAGAACTTTCACTTGGTACGTGTGTACTCGACTACACGCAATTGTTTCAATTTGATTACGAATTCGGTGTCCCGGATCAATTATAATAATTGGACCAAATCAATGAATATACGAAATTCGCTTATGGAGAATGACACGTTCGTTGTGTTTCACAAGTTTAATGAATTGTATATACCTAGATATAAACAATAGATTATAATTCGTTAAGAATGCAATCTCTATTTTCCAATATTCTTTTTCTAATAACCCAAATATAGAATTTATTCCTGCATTGTAGAGGCAGTTTACATACAAAAATTTCACAAGGGGTTTGCCCTGGAACAATTAGTCACCACGGATATGTCAATTCAATCGACAGATAAGAATGAAATAATTTTTAATTTTAAGCTATTTCATATCTTCTATCGCGGGCCTTGAGCGCGGGGACCGAATCCAGAAATTCCGTAACGAAAAAACCTCACGCTCCCCACTCCGACGGGCACGGAGGTGTGGCTTGAAGGCCGTGCATTGTCTAACGTCGTTTCTCGTTTCAGTTCGGCAGAGTTCGGCACGGTGTTTGGGTGCGTGCGACTAGACGTATGCGTGTACACTAGCTGCTAACTCAATGATAAAAATTCCTGAATAACCTACATGTATTGTAAGATATTAAAAATATTTTAAACAATATTAACTTCTCATTTATTCAATAAGAGAAAAAAATTGTTTTCTTATCGGTCACCACGCTCAAAAAGTGTAACGATTTAATATCAAAGACTTAACTGCATAAATAAAATAAATAAATAATTATAATTGCATAAGTTGATAAAAAATGCTATGCAATAGCTTTACCGCGGCAGTCACCGAGTGCCACACGTATTTTTTTATCTGTAGACTTACATATAAACGGAAAGCTTTGAGATAAAATTATACTACTGTAATTCGTGAAAAGTATGTAGAGTAACCCTAAGCCAAATAAAATATTAGTTTTTTATTTATTTAGCTATCTAACAGCTTCTATGTGTGTTATAATTATAATATTCCATACACAGATCCAATAAAGTTATGCGTAACACGTAACAAAATAATGCAATATTTCACAAACTTCAACGTTAATTCGTATTTAAATGGCATGTTTCCATTTCTTGTATCGCTTTGATATATCAATTGTTTTATATCAATATATCAATTGATATATTAAAGCGAAAAAACAAATGCGAATATGCTATTTAAATAAAAATTAACGTTGAAGTTTGTCAAATATTGCATAATTTTATTGGATCTAGGTCTGGAATATAATAACACACATATTATAAGAATCGTGTAAAAAGAATCCTCAACATCTCTTCGCTATTGATGTAGATATCGGGTGTACATTCTGTATGTAGTAGAGCCACGCTGAAGCTGTACTATGATTGTAGCACGAATGGGTCGATCGGGGAAGTACCTCGCTATCACAGAATACCAGCATAAAATAGCAGCTTTATGCTGCTGTGTTTAATATGATGAGAGTAGAGAACTGGAGACCCTTTTAACTGGATACAAGACATTCCATCTTAGTCCTCAGGTGTGACAACGCATCTGCATAGTGATTCTTAAACGAGGATAACCGAAGATGTCTATGGGCCACGGTATCCACTTACCATCAAGTGGACTGTGTGCCCGTTTCACCCTTATTCTATAAAATAAAATAAATTACATTCAGTTAAACTGGAAACCTCATCCTTTTTTTGAAGTTGTTGCAACGCCTGATCTCTCTCCGGAAATGTCTGATTACGTCCCATCGGACTGTGAGAGTGAGGGAATAGAGGGTGCACCTGTGCTTGCGCACACACTCGTGCAATATCATCCCGTCCTGATTGAGACTGGCCGCCGTGACCCAAGTTCGGTCTGGAGGACATTACTATCTGGTGCCAGAAATAGGAGAGGAATTGGAACCTGCACAGACGGAACCTGCTAGGCAGAAGTGGATTCTAACTATCTAATTGTAATATAAATGAATAAATATGAAAAACTAATCGTTCTTAGGCTTCATAGAACACCTGTTTATACTTAACAGAACACTTTTTAATTCCAGCCGCTCACCACTATCGCACATCGCGACAAAACTCGCGATACCTTCCATATTGTGGCGGCGCTGTCGTCGCGCCACAACCGAAACACGTACAAGCCTAAATCGGGCTATCAAAGTTCCGAAGTAAAAACAGTATATATAGAATACCTCCGAACTAACACTCGGAGCGGTGGCCACTCCCCGGACAAAACATCTTGCACGGTGGGAGATCTCCCCTTTTTATTTCACTGCCAAAATACGGTCTGGACGATTGGAAGTCCACTACTGTGCGATTTACAAGAAGTTTACTTCCTTGCACAATTTATTTGTGGAATCGACTACATCAGCTATTTTGCCAGACCGATACGACTTCAAGAACCTCACCCTATTTAAAAGGCCGGCCACGCATTTGCAATTCCCCTGGTATTGCAGTTGATTATGGGCGGCGGTAGTCACTTACCATCAGATGAAGCGCATTCTCGTTTGATCTATTTTATATTAAAGAGAACTTATTTATCAACAGACGATCTTATTGCTAAAAATGCCTGTATATTTATTGTTTTCTCACTCTGTTAGGAAACAATTTTACTCTTAATTAGTATTTAGTATTCAACAACCGTTAAATAAATGCCTGAACAGTTGTTTCGATTGATTTATGTTCTTAAATACGAAATTGAATATTTAATTACTTCAGTTCCGAAGAAACTCGTCCAAATGTGATAAATGACCCATAAACGTCTGCAACTAAAAAGGCCTATTAGTCTCTTTCATCATAACGTAGCGGGATGGTTATTGGATGAGCAGATTTTAACACCACTTTTGAAAATATGTACACGTTTCACAGCGTTGTCACTGCGATGTCGAAACCTCATTTAGTCGCTCACTGAATTATAGCATTACTCTAACGTTTATACTGCTATCTTACTGCGATTTTACTGCATTGTGATCACTGTAAGTTGAGATGGAATGCATTCTAGCCTGGCTCTTTATACCCCTCAGACCGGAACGCTGCTGTGCAAGATCTGCTATTTGGCACCAGGAATAGGTAGAGGGTGCTATCTACCCAGACGGACTGGTAAGCACAAAAAGTCCTACCACGTACCAAATACAGTATTATATTCCAGACCCAATACAATAAAATTATGCATAACACGAAATAAAATTATGCTATATTTCAAAACAAAAACTTCAACGTTAATTTGTATTTAAATAGCATGTTCGCATTTATTTTACCGCTCTATATTATATATATATGTATGTACATGTCCTCCTCCAGACCGCATTTCGGTCACGGCGGTCGGCCTCAAAGAGACCAGTCATCTGCACTCTCTATTCCCTCACTCTCATAATCCGATGGGACGGTAAACCGACACGACTGGAGAGAGATTGTTGTTAAATTGAGTTGTAAAGTTGAATTGAAGCGCAGGATCAACCGTTTTACGTGCTTTACCCAGGCACGAGGGTTAAACGCCACCAACTTCCTGACTCCAGGCAGCTAATGAGAATTTCTTAATGGAAAAACTTAATAACTGATATTTTTTGGAACCCGGGAAAATTAAAAAAAAATATGGCGTCGTTTTTTATAAACTAAAGTCAGAAACGAACTAAAACCCACCTGATGGTAAGTCGTTACGGTCAATCTACACCTGCAGCGAAGTTCAAACCAAGAAGGCTACCGATACCGATCTCTGAGAACTTAGATGGAATGCCACACACAGTGGATTTATACCAGCTTTCTATACCCTTCAGAACAAAACGATATAAACACGGTCAGCTAGGACGATGGTACATACCATTACTATTTAGTAAAGCCGTGCTGCGGCTATTTACTGGTATAGTTGTAGCATGAATGAGTCGGCTCGACCGGGGAAGCAGCTCTCACAGAATATCAGTGTCAAATAGCAGCTTATCGCTGCTGTGTTTCATTTGGTGAGTGGCCCATAGGCATCTACATCTATCCTCGACAACGAATCAAAATGCAGATCCGTTGTCACCTCTGAGGGCTAAGATAGAATGTCTCGTATCCAGTGAAAACGGTCTCTACACTCACCTTACGAAACACAGCAGCATTAAGTTGAATAAAACTATTATTTACGTTTTATTTACGTAAATCGGACCCAAAAGTAATATAAAAAAAAAACTGAAGGTAGCCGGACTAACTATGACATTGGGACGTCAAATATCTCAGTCCCCCCCCGTGACCATGCGTGCTGTAAAGCACCCGAAACGTCGGGATAATAATAAAAATAAATTAAAGTAATTAAACGCGATAAAATCCGTAAATAATAGTTTTATTCAATGTGTAGTGTTCGCGTAAATTTAAGAAATCATTATGTGAACCAGCATTAAGTTGCTATTTTGCGCTGGTATTCTGTGAGAGCGAGGTCCTACCCCGGTCGGGCCGACCCATTCGTGCTACAACTATAATATAGCTACAGCGTGACTCTATCACGTTCGAAATTAACATTCATTTCGTTGCCGATGCATAAAGTAATAAAATAGCGGCTAATATAGCACTTGCGGCTAAGAGATAAGAGGTGACTCACGGGTATTAAGAGAGCATCGTTACGAGTTACGACCGAATTCCTGCCATTCGGTTCAGCGCTGCCCTGTCTTCTGGCAATGACTGCGGTTTTGTTTTTAAACGAATACAGGTAACGACTTCATCTTTAATGCATAGAGTATTTTATGAATATTGCAAATCTTTTTGCTTTTTAATCTATACATAAACAAATAAATAAAATAGAAGTGTTTGTTTGTAATATAAAATAACTAGCTTCTAATACTCTTAAAAAAGTTAAACCCAAACCCAAGCATACCACTGCAAGACTTCAAGATGCTGTAAGCTCGTGCTGCGTAGATCGGACAAAAAATAATATTAAAAAACTGAAATTAGATGGACTAACTATGGAATGTAACTATGAAAGCTGTAAAGCTCCCGAAACGTCGGCAATTAAAAATAAGTTAAAATAATCAAAAGCGATAAAATCCGCATATACGAGTATAGTTTTATTCAATGTGTAGTGTAAATTTAAGAAATCATTACATTTATCCTCGGTTAAGAAACAAATGATAGTTTCTTTAGCTTATAAAATACACCAAAACCTATTTTACGCCCTATTTTACTATTTTATAGAACCGACCCATTCGTTTTGCAAACATTACCCGCTGCATGGCACTACCACGTTAGAAAATTAAACTTGTTTAGTTTATTATGACAGAAAATGTGAATTTAAAATGGCGATTCGATTTTTTACAATTTAGTTATTTACCTTAAGTTTAATATATTCTAGAATTTTTTTTTTAATTTTATTTTCTAAAGTAAAATAAATGACTGACGACCTATTGATTTTCGTTAAGTGATTATAAATTGCCAAATTAAGAATATATTAAATACTTCACCTTGTGTTTGAACAGCATTTAATAAATTGCAACGATTTGGCATAACTTCATAATATCATTAGAACTAATTAATAATTACCCTTGGATAATCATGCTAATAATAGTAAAAGATTTCATTGATTAAATCAACCGTCTCAAAATGATGTAAGTGGACCGGTTGCTTGTTGTGGGGTTCGCATGATTTCGGTATCATGCGGACTATATAATTAATGTGAAGTTTGCCTCGTGGGTCTAGTGGTCGTGATCCTGTAGTCTCGAGTTCGAATCCAGGGTCAGATCAAAATCAGTTATTCATTTTTTCTGCCAAGAAGTTCTCAGTAGTGGAAATTGGCGTTGTTAACGACACCCCTGAGCCTCAGAATGCATATAAAGCTGTTGGTTCTGCGCCTGATCTCTCTCCGGTCGTATCGGATTACCGTCCCATCACACCACGAAAGTAATGGAATAGAAAGTGTAGATGTGCTGATTGTAGTTCCCAATACACACTCGGGAACTATAATCCTGTCCAATGGCCAATCTCCATTAAGACTGGACGCTGTGACCGAGATTCGGTCTAGAGAAAATTAAATATCTAAGAGACTGAGAATAACCCAAAATAGTAGATCATTAGTCAGCGGTGACTCAGGAGATCAGCGTTCACGTTTGCGTTAGATTACATAGAACTCCAGTAAAGTTCGATTTCCGCCGGCGGTGCTCGGCGGTGAAGGAAAACTTCACGTTGACATTTCCCAAGTTATGTAATCTACGCAAACACGCTTTTTGACAGCGCGGCGGGCTCTTCTCTACTCCAAAACCCTTCAGAATTGAAAAGAAGGCTGTGTATTTTATACTTTATATATTAAAAAAAAACTACTGTCATAATAGTTATATATTACGTGGTAGAGCCACTTTACAGCTACACTACTCGTATGATTGTAGCACGAATGGGTCGGTTCGACCGGAGAGCTTAATAATGCTGTGTTTCATATAGTGAGTGTAGAAAACCGAGAGCATTTTTACCGGAAACGAGGCATTCCATCTTAGTCCTTCGGGGCGATAACATATCTACATTTTGATTCTTAACTGGGGAGAAATGTAGATGTCTATGAGCTACAGCATCCACTTACCATCGGGTGGACTGAGTGCTAGTTTGTCACTCTTATTCTATTTTTAAAAAATGTAACTTTAAAGTTTGGTCACCCCGCGCACTCGGAATAGCTCGGCGCCGATAGTCGCTGCGCGGGTGCAAAATATCGAAGCTAATTCTGTCCCGGGCAGACCGGAGTTATGCATTGTCCGGTGTCACTACCGCCTCTGAATTTGGGACTAACGATCCGACAGTTATTTGTATCCTCAACCTGTTTCTGAAGATTTGTGAAACGATGCGATGTATTCCGTAACCTTTCGGGCTTAGCACTACCATCAATAATAAGTACTTGCTTCTGTTTCTCTGCAAATTAATTTACTAATACGTTTGACGTGGTAGAACCATACTGCAGTTCTATTATAGTTGTAGCACGAATAGTTCGGCTCGACCGGGGCAGGACCACGCTCTCACAGAATACCAGCGTAAAATAGCAGCGGAATACTGCTGTGTTTTGTATGGTGAGTGTAGGGAACCGCAGACCCTTTTTACTTGAATCGAGGCTTTCCATCTTAGTCCTCAGGGGTGACAACGTATTTGCATTTTGATTCTCAATTGAGGTGAGGTGGACTGTGTGCGTATTTGTCACCCAATGCTATAAAAAAGTACGAATTTACTAGCGTGTTAGTAATTTTTGGTACAATAAAAAAGCAAGCTAGTTTTAATTTCGATTATATTCCTAATTTACATACATATAATTTGTTTTTATAGATTAAGGATGACAAACGATCCTGTGGTCCACCTGATGTTAAGTCGATGCTGTGGCTCATAGAAATCTACATCTATCCTCAAATTAGAATCAAATAATATGCTAGAATATAGCATGTTATATAATGCAGTGCTCAGAATACGTTTATTCGTGAGCTTTAACTACGGCTTATGTTTAGCAGTAAACGTGTGGGTTACCGAGTGGTAAAGGTGTAGGAGAATCTATAGCCCCATGTCGTCCCGTGGGTGACGTAAGAAACGTCTGTGGAAAGAGCTAGAAAGATCCTATGGCTTCAGACAGATGACGATAAACTGACACTACGCCAGGTGTAATACGCGTCCCGTGGGTGACGTAAGAAACTTCTGTGGAAAGAGCTAGAATGATCTTATGGCTTCAGACAGATGACGGTAAACCAGCGACGCGACGCGAAACGCGACCCAGACCAGCGTCGGGTAACA
Organism: Parnassius apollo; assembly: GCA_907164705.1. Taxonomy (NCBI): domain Eukaryota; kingdom Metazoa; phylum Arthropoda; class Insecta; order Lepidoptera; family Papilionidae; genus Parnassius; species Parnassius apollo. Next base: position 1,394,663 of record CAJQZP010001547.1, on the reverse strand, counting down.
GCATCTAAAATGCGAGACGTCTGGTTATACTTTCGTCGCACGCCGGCCAAATGTATCAATTATCTATTTTTTTTTTAAAGAAGAAGGTTTTTTATATAATAAGGGTGATAAACTAGCACACAGTTCACCTGATGGTAAGTGGATGCTGTGGAACATAGACATCAACATTTATCCTCGATTAAGAATCAAAACGCAGATCACGTTGTCACCCCTGAGAACTAAGATATAAGAAAGGAGTCTCCGGATCTCTTCACTTACCATACGAAACACAACAGTATTAAGCTGCTATTTTACGTTGGTATACGTAGTTCTTCACCGGTCGAGCTGACTCATTCGTGCTACAATCATAATATAGCTGCAGCATGACTCTACCACATATATATTAATATATGTAAATAAAATTGAAGTGCCCGTCTGTATTATCGAAGTAACTGTCTCTTATTGAGCTGCTAGGGTTATTTCCATGACATTAAGGTTTGGATAACCATTTTTAAACGTTTTGTCTGTCTATCTATTTGTATGTTTGTCTAAGTTAATCAGCGGTATCATAGCGGCGACAAGGTCACGCGCCTATGCATCTTCTATTGTCTTATTATTACAATTTCTGTGGTAGAAACATTTCTCCAGACGATGCCTCGTTAAGTGGCGATACCCGTTGTTATTACTGATGGTGATGTTTCCTAGTGGTCGCAGATCGCAGTGAGTGTGGTAAGGTAGGTCAGGAGTTTTTCGGATCAGCTAAGATCCGCGTCGAAATTACGTTGTTTACGTATTTCCGACGCGGATCTTAACCAATTATAAATTATGATGTCTTTCAGATCTTTTGATTGCCTATATAAGAACTTATATAGGCAATCAAAAATAAATTTTGAAAATTTTGAAAACAGTTTTGATATAACATGTCTAAAAAAATAAAATAATTATCTTAGACATGTTATATCAAAATCAGTTCAGCCGCTTGAAGATCATCAGCTGTTTTTGTTTCAGGGTTATTTAAAATTTTCAATCTAAGTTAAATTCCAATTTTGAAATTCAGGAATAGATAGAGGTCAACGTGATCTAGACTATAGTTTATCCGAAAAACTAAAAAAAACAAAAAATTGATAAAGTATATCGTCTTTGAAGAACGTCTAATATATGTTATACGTAGTAGAGTCATGCTGCAGTTATATTAGTGGTATAGTTGTAGGACGAATGGGTTGATTCGACCGGGGAAGGAACACGCTCTCACAGAATACAAGCGTCAAATAGTAGCGTAATGCTGCTGTGTTTCGTATGGTGAGTGTAGAGAACCGGAGACCCTTTTTAACTGAAACTAGGCATACCATCTTATTTCTCACGGGTGACAACGCATCTGCATTTTGATTCGTTATCAAGGATAAATGTAGATGTCTATGGCTCACAGCAACCACTTACCATCAGGTGGACTGTGCGCTTGTTTGTCACCCTATCCTATATAAAAAAATAGATTCTACTGATACAAAACCTGGGCAGAAAAATTAAATAAAAAAGTAAAATAAAATTTAGAAATTTATAGCGAGAATTAAAAAATCAACAGTCACGGTCGAATGTTAAAATGAATGGGAATATTTTAACTCGACAAATGTTTTACATTCTAAATGTAAATTATGCTTATTGCGGTCGCGATGTATAAATAGGTTCAAGAAAAAAAACATTTTTAGATTAACAATATCTCACACCCAGCCGATATATTACAAAGTTATAATTATTATTGTTATTATTATCAAGATGACCCACCAATACAAATACTACCACCAGAAATGTCGCATGAAATTATTGGCATACCAACTACTGATTAAACTGTAATTACAATTCGGCAAGAAGCTGTTGTTCGTTAGTAATTAGAAAAGAAAAAATGAAAAACAATAATTAGAATGGTTTTTTCAGAGGCTAAAATTGTTACATCTATGGAAGGTATATTTGGTTAAATGGGTATGTTTTACAACTTAATCTGGATGGTATCTTTGAATATTAATAATATAGCCCTGTTTTTCAACCGACTACAAAAATAAGGAGGTTATCAATTCGACTGTATTTTTTATGTGTTTTTTATTAACTTGGAACTTTTTTCTAGGTAAACCAATTTTGAGAATTATTTATTTATTTGAAAGCTGGTACTTTGCTTTGCTTTCGACACCACTTAACCCAAAGAGCATATTATATAATATTCTTTGGTGATGACAAGACCAATTATGTTAAAAGGGAATACCATTAAAGATTCAAGTTCGCCCACTTGTCTGCCAAAGGAAGTGACAACGCATCGATCTTCTCCACCGAGATTTCTGGATATCGGAGATTTCTTCACTGAGAATATATGCAAGTGTTTATGAGCAATAGCGATAAACTTTCATCAGTTGAATGCAGTTGTAATTTGTTACTTTTAAAGAAAAAGAGTAAGCAGCAACCAATGTATGCTATTTTTTTACCATCGTCCATTCTTTAGTTAGTAATATCAACGTAAGCTCACGTGTGAATAGGCCTTTATAATAACTACGTCGTTTCAAAACATTTTACATAAGGGGAGAAGCGCGTCGTCCGAATATGCAGATGAAAAAATGGAAAATCGACGCTCCGATTACGGGAAGTAGCGATCGATAGAGATCAAAGGCGTTTCGCGGTTTCAAAGTCTATAACAGTAACAGTGGAAGCTGCCAAAAGTTCGCCGGCGGAAAAGTGCCACCACGAAGTATAAGTTCGTTTCCTAATTGCCGAGTTTGAGCTATTTTAGCCGATACGTCACGGGTTCGTCGACCGCGACATTGTTGATAACAAATATAGCGCAATGAATTCATTTTTTTTTGGAATCTAGGTTCGGATTCGCATAGAGCGGTTGTTTGTAATGTCACGTGTTCTAGTTCAGTAGGTGTGGGTGGTAGGCATGAGGTTTGGTCAGCTCCAATATTTTTATATTTCATCATGCTTTTGTGATGACTTTTTAACATTCAAATGGATCCAAGCAATGTTATTATAGTAATAGACATACAGATATTTGGGTGAGTTTTGTGGTTATAAGTCGGTATTTAAACTTTGAGGTTCACGGTCCGCATACATAACCATTGTAATTATGTAACACCTGTCATCATTGTTTTTTTATTAACTGGCTTTACGGCTCTGGGTTCTAGCCCTTCTGAGCCTCTCATTTCTTTCGGAATCTTCATTTTATATTCTTTTTCTTCATAATATGCTGATGCGTCACATTGCGATGCCCTTGGGAGATTTTGACGACAGCTCAACCTAGCGGACAGTTGATGACGACAGCCACTCAAATAAGGCGCCCAAGCGATGAAAATAACTTGAGGTTTTATCGATATCAAAGCACTTGTTTCGTCGTTTTCTCTAATAGTTCACACGCGCGGACACTTAATTCACAAAATCGCATCACTTTTACGAATCAAAATCCACTTCAAATCATTATTCAAGCGACAAAACAGGAGCGACAATCCGTCTACGGCCAGGTTCCCGCCAAAAACCTGTCATCATTGTAATTATATTGATCATTGTTAGTTTTTCAAAACTATCTGTCCGTCTGTCTATCTTTTCGTACGTTAAGAAGTGACAGAGATTCAAAAATATGTATAATAACGATGTCATATACAAAGCACATCACTTCTATATTTTTAACTCTTATAAGCCAGTGCTAGACTTTTGTCCCACCTGATGGTGAGTGGTTTATAAGTGGTATGAACAAGATTTACCACAGTTGCCACGCTTGGTAGTCGGTTTAGCAAGCACATACTTTTTTCATTGTCATTATTAAGGTGCTGGAGCCCATCCCCTGGTTCGTTTCCTCTTACGACACCCACGGGACGATAAAATGTATAATGTAGAGTATATTCTTACACCGCCACAACACGGTGCCCGGCTAAGTCTGTAGAGAATGAGACGCTTAATCTCAGGGTCTCTTAACATCAGTAGGTTCGTGCCCCACGTTCGAGTATACAGTCCACACAGTACAGGCTCCGGGCTATCGTCGGACTGATCCGAGTGAATACATAATTTCCGTAAAAACTTAAAAAACGCCGTCATAAGGTCTAAAATTGCCGTAACGCCCGCGATGATTGAGACTGCTTAGAAATTGTCAGAACTTTAAAATATTTTTTTTTAATTATTGATTTAAGTAATCAAAATAATGAGCAAGTAAATATAAAGTAATATGAATATTGATGTTATGAATATATTTATGTGATTCCCAAGCTCTATATGATCAAGTAATTTCGTTGTAATTTCAACTATAGTGATTTTAGAGGTGTTTTCACAAATAATTATGATCGAGTCAAAATAAACGTTACACGTTGCTGGGTACACATGAGGAAAGGCGAAATAAACCAAAACATACCAAAATTCACTTCTTGTTGACTCTACAGTTGAATTTCTAATTGTAAGTCATGCATTATTTACAATATCAATAATTCCAAGAAGTATAAACATAAATAAACGAAACACAATTAAAATAACGTTATAATCATTGTTTATCGGCTTAATATATCTACATTTGCTCTATAACTTGCTTCCGCGTGCATTTCACTTTGCATGTCTTTTTAACTTCGCAGCTACACACACGCCTCGGTTAGGGCTACCTATACTACTATAGTAAAACTTCTACTACAATAAAACATATAAAGTATTGCTAGCTATTATTGTTATAACTACAGACTTCCCAGAACAGTAATTTGTGATTTTTGTGTTGTGACTGTTGTGATCATGTCCAAGACGGACCCCAACATTACATTAGATTTGATTGACTACAAACCCTCGCGAAAGAACATCGATTCCTACCAAGGATGATACGTAGGATTATTGACATTAAAATACATCCTAATTTCAATAGAGAATAAGGATGGTACCCATCCACCTGCTTGGGATCCTTTAATTAATAAAATTAAAACTAAACTCAAGCATACCACTGCAATACTTCAATACACAGTAAGTTCATTCTGCGTACTCCGGTTTAACATTGACATCGGGACGCCGAAACGTCGGGAGTAAAAAATCAAATAAATAACACCATAAAATCCGAAAAAGTAGGTTTTGTGTTCGCGTAAACATAAGAAATCATTTTATAAACGGTATTTTAGAGGTTGTATCGCGTTTTAATTTAACTCATTTTAAATATCCGACATTACGAGAAGAAGTATTCATAGCTATGCTAGAATATAGATAATTGAGTTCCCGTTAATTTTAGTCAAAGTCAGTATTCATATTTAATATATGAAACAATTCTTTTATAATGGGTCGGAAGTCGACAGCCCTAGTATCGATCGACCCTTGACTCTGCCAATCAATTACACCTTTTTATTTCCTTTTACGTTCGTTCCTGATTTGTTTTCATTCATTCAGTTCGTTGAAACATTCCTAAGTCTATTTCACTTCATTCTTTTGTTTTCAGTGAAGTGTTTTGTGAGCAGTCATTGAGTATTATTTTCAGCTGTGTTTAATTTAGAATGTATGTAGGTAGTTCAAAGATGATAAAATTTATTAGCTAAGAAATGTATGAAAAAAAAGTAAGATAAATCATTCATTGTTGATTTTTTATAAGATTTTAGTTTTTACGTTTTTTGTCATCATCTAGCTATCGACGTCTCCATGGCGCAGTCGCTAAGCCTTACGTCGGTCGCTTTGCAGGCGGTTTTGAATCTCGCACCAAATAATAGTTATGAGTCTGATTGTGTATCCTTGTGCAATTTTGTATGTACACCACCTTTACAGTACAGGAGAAAACCATACTATGAGGATAACAAAAAATATCTCACTTATACAAGATGGTTTACCTGCCATCCAAAGAAATGACGTTTTTTTATAGGATAAAGGTGACAAGCGAGCACACAGTCCACCTGATGGTAAGTGGTTGCTGTGGCCCATAGACATCTACATCTATCCTCGTTTGCGAATCAAAATGCAGATGCGTTGTCAGCCCTGAGGACTAAGATGGAATGCCTCTTTTCCAGTAAAAAGGGTCTCCGGTTCTCTATACTCACCATACGAAACACAGCGCTGCTACTATTTGACGCTGGTATTCTGTGAGAGCGTGGTCGTTCCCCGGTCGAGCCGACCCATTCGTGCTACAACTATAATATAGCTGCAGCGTGGCTCTAAAATAAAAAAAATAACGTCTTATGACCTTTTCCATCATCTCTTAAAATAACCACAATAATAATAGGGTGATTTATGTTTCCACTTGCTCGGTTGTCCCCCCCCCCGCAATAAAATATATACCCTCATTTCTCTATTTTAATATAGTTTTCCTCATTCATTATATAATTTTTAACTCATAACATTAACATATTTATTGTTTCGACTACAACGATGCCGATTAACAGACAGTAGACGCTTCATGATAGTAGTTTAGATAAGAAATGCCCAGATTTGATTCTAAACACGGCGAAGTTTATTAAGCTAAAGATTCACTACGTGCTGAGTCACACTGCAGCTATGTTATAGTGATGCCCGCAGAAGGACTATGCTCTCACGGAATAACCGCCTAAAATAACAGCTCAATGTTGCTGTGTTTCGTATGATGAGTGTAGAAAATCGGAGACCCTTTAACTGGAATCGAATCTATTTCTTTTGTTCTATCATAGTCCTCTGAGGTGACAATGTAGGTGTATTTTGATTCTTAATCGAAGAAAGATGTAGATGTATATGGAAGGCATCATCTACTTAAAGCATATCGGGTAGACTGTGCGCTCGATTGTTACCCCGATTCTATAAAAAAATCGGTTGATGAAATCAGTGTTTTAGAGAAATATTTATAAGCTTAACTTACTTAAGTTAGTTCTTTGCAGCGCCCACTTTTCCTCTCTGAACATTGGTGCTACAAAACATTTAATACGCCTCGAGATAAAAATAAGTTAAAAAAACGCGACAAAGTCCATGAAAAGTAGTTTTGTTCAGCTAAAAAATTTAATGAAACATCAATAATGACATATTTAAAAACTACGACAGTTGGAAGTTACACGCATGGAGGCAGCATGGTGTATTAACTGTACCGGAACAGGAATCAGGAAGCCTCATCCGAGAAGTAGGATATATGTAACTATATCATTACAGTCAATCAAGAGTCCATTAATGAACATAGGCCTCCCCTATTTACTGCCTTCTAAGGGGGATGTTTGTCATCGTTGCCACGCTGGGCTAGCTAGTTGGCCACCGCAGTTTTATTTTTTATTGTTATTAAAAATAACGCTACCAGCGACCTCTTGGTTTCTTTCCTATTCACGTATTTTACGTCACTCACGGGACGTACTACACGGTCGATATGCAACTTTTATATGGTACATGAGGGTAATGTGGTCATCTTAAGCTTTGCGGCCATATAAAACCAAAACTAAGAGGAGGACGGAGACAAAAACACAAAGTCGTATACTATAACTAATATATTAAGAAAAAATTAGCAGTCAAGCTTTGGAAATAATTAGTAACACTTAGAAAAATTAGTTTACAAAAACTAACTACACTACACCATACTAAAATCGACTAAAATATTTACTGTAATATCCACTGTCGAAATGGCGTCGATAAAGTATCGCCCTTTTGACCCTATTGATCGATGAAGAGCTATCGTATCATTTAGTTATATATGCAAACAAGGCTGTAGTTTTTAAGTTATAAGAAAGTGACCATATTAACCGGATGACCATATAACCCTCACGTACTACATAATTTATTTTTGTTACATATCCCCATTTAACAAAAAGGAAAGTGTTTTAAAAAAAAATTGCGACACCGAACTAAAGATGTAAGGAATAAAGTTGTATTTTAATATCAAACACGCTAATAAATTTGTTTTAAAAGCATTTTCACGTCCAAAGTCCAAACTAATATCTCTTCGTTGTATCAGATGACTGTTCCATTAGATGCGGAAAGGTGAATACGAACGAGTGCCTACTAGCATATATATTATATATATTTATATATATATATATATATATATATATATGTATATATATATATAATATGTAATGCAGCAGGCTACTATTCTATACGTTGTAGAGCCATGCTGCAGTTATATTAGTAGTATAGTTGTAGCACGAATGGGTCGGCTCGACCGGGGAAGGACCACGCTCTCACAGAATACCAGCGTGAAATAGTAGCTTAATGCTGCTGTATTTCGTATGGTGAGTGTAGAGAACCGGAAACCCATTTTACTGGAAACGAGGCATTCCATCTTAGTCCTCACGGGTGACAACGCATCTGCATTTTGATTCGTAATCGAGGATAGATGTAGATGTCTATGGGCCACAGCAACCACTTACCATCAGGTGGACTGTGTGCTCGTTTGTCACCCTATCCTACAAAAAAAAAATACTAAAGTACTACTTTTTCGTACTTGGTGACCAAAGAAATGTTTCTTTATACCCATTAAATTTTACCTTTTTGCGAGAAAACGTAGGACTGTATGATAGTTTTTGTTTTAAGTTTGTTATTGTTGTTTAAATAATTGTTATGTAAATAGATATATTGTACTAAATCAAGTTACTCCACACTTGAATTTACTTCTGTGATACGGAAGCGTTTTACATAAATAAATTGCACAAATAACCCGGAACAATAATTCAGAGTATTAGTTATACAATAGTGTAGCAAATACCTTGGTTTAATGAATCTAATACTATAGTCTGACTGAATCACTCAAATCACAGATTTTAAACTTACTCATTAGATTTTATACCAATCTCTTGGTATTGATATAGTTGCACTTCATAATTTTATCTATACATACATATCAAGAAATGTACAGTCATTATGGCCTAATTGGATTGCGTTCAAGAATCCGTCACCTGAAACAACGGCCCGAGATCTTAACAGGATAAGGACTGAGTTTGCCTGACGATTGATTAAATTGATACTTAGAACAGAAAAGAAGAGAAGAATCTATCCGTAGATTTATTAATATGTATATAATGATTTGACTATTTTTTGGAAAGAAAGGAATGCTTCTGTGATTCGCAGATGTATAAAAAAGAAAGGGAAGAATGATAAAGCAAATTTATGCGGCAGAAATAAGAAACAGAGGGCAAGGGACGCCCTAGGCGGAAGCTTATCAACCAAACTGGCGTTATATTAAAGATGCGCCAAAGAATGTAAGAATACCTTAGTCCACACCACATTGGTACACCTCGGCACTGGTTTTTACACCTTTTTCAAAGAAAAACACCTCAGTTAAGCCTGAATATGAGACATGAGACTCCAAGTCAAACCATGAGTGGTGAAGGACAATGTGCTCGTTGAGCCCTCGAAATACGCGTGCTGGCTTCTTCACTGCTGTGGGCATAAACCTTATCAAAACAAAATTTCGCGGTATTTTTTTACCGCATACCGCCGTAACAAAGCACGGGATCTACCCAGCCTAATTTTTTTCAAACGGTCGTTCAAAAAATGTGCGGTCTTCTTACGATAAGGCCGTAGTCCTAGCTCTTCATTGATCACTCTTTTGACTGTGGTTCTGCTTAAGCCCATCTGAAGAGCTTGTTTACGAACAGGATTTCGTTGGATTCGCGACTTCACTGCTTTAATGATCGCGGGTGTCCTAATTGTACAAGGTTGGCAGATCCTCTTACGATCTTCGAAGCTTGAATCTTCAGTGAATCGTTTGATATTGTGATAAACAAATCGTAGGGTTATTTTCAATTTTTGTAGAATATTGAAAATCTCTTTTGGCGCGTAACCACAGCGGTGCAACGCGATAACCGCTACTTTATCTTCTTTCTTCGATCACTCCATATTTGAAAATGAAAGAAAATGTCTTTGTCTAATGTCTTTCTTTATTTTCGGCAAGCGCAAACGTTATATTTTTAAAATTGGTGAAGTTCATCTGGCCAGTATTCAAAATTTTTAAATAATAACCCCGACTAAGTATATATGAGAAATAAGAATGCAATATGTCAGTATCGTACCAAATCATAATGTGATCCCTGCCCTCTGAGTGACAGTCATGAGAGTTTATAGTATGATGTGATATTTCCAATAGTTTTTATTACGTCAACTCTAAAATGAAAATGTTTTTCTTAGTAATTATCTTATGAAGATTTATTTTTTATTTTTATAAAAACTTTTAGGGTTTCATTTTCAAGTACAGGGAACTCTTACAATTACGTTTTATATCCGTACCTCTGAAAAGGCGTGTCACAGCATTAAATTTCCACTTTTGATTAAATTAGTTAAAATTTAGGAGTATAGTAGTAATATATTACAAAAGGGCATAAATTTACGACTAATTTTGACCAAAAAGAGGTCCATTGAAATCTAAATCGCTTAAAAAGACGTTACGTTACGTATTCACCGTTTTTATTTTGGACAAATTATTATACTTTGTCTAAGGTTTATATATAGTGACTTTTTTTTCGGATCCATACAAGTTTCAACTAAACCCAATCATTATTATAAAAGTTGATTTAAATTTATACACGAGATCATTATGTAATGAAGAAATCTAAATATTGCAACAAAGGCCTTAAATCGATGTTATCAGCACCCAATTCTCACATTCGATATACAAGCGAGATATAAATTGAGTATAAACTTTGGAAATAAATTCTAGACATTTACCATAAATTTTGTATATTACAATAAATTTGCATACAAATTTTGTTATCCTGATCCCAATTAAAATTCTTCGTGTTATTGTCACCAGATGAATTCTAACGCTGTTCTGGAATATTTACTAAAATTTTTATAAGAAAAGAGAATCCATACTTCTATTTCTTTTAGTAAATTAAATCAAACGCGTCACTGGTCTTCTACACTAATCATATGAAACATAGTAGCATTAAGCTGCTATTTTATGCTGGTATTCTGTGAGAGCCTGTGGTTTTTTTTTTTTTTTTTTTTTATAGAATTGACTGACAAACGAGCACACAGTCCACCTGATGGTAAGTGGTTGCTGCGGCCCATAGACATCTACATCTATCTTCCATTACAAATCAAAATGCAGATGCGTTGTCACCCGTGAGGACTGAGATGGAATGCCTCATTTCCAGTAAAAAGGGTCTCCGGTTCTCTACATTCACCATACGAAATATAGCAGCATTAAGCTACTATTTCACGCTGGTATTCTGTGAGAGCGTGGTCCTTCCCCGGTCGAGCCGACCCATTCGTGCTACAACTATACTACTAATATAACTGCAGCATGGCTCTACCACGTGCAAGATTTTCAATGTAGCCTGCTTCCAGTGCTAGGCTGATTTTTTTACTATGCTAAATTAGCGCTTGGCTACTACCCCTCCTGACGGTAAGTGCTGATGCAGCCGAAGATGGTGAAGCGCAATGACCTAACAAAAGCTTATTCACTCTTGCCTTGAAGACACCCACATTGTAATCGGATATAAAAACAAATGCTGGTAGCTTATTCCACTTCTTTGATAACTTCTTTATTGATAACGCCCATATTTAAATAACTCATCCATTTTATTACTTACTTAGTTAAGAACTATTTTTATATTCAGCTTCGGTTCGTTTTACTACTGAAATAGAGCTCCCCAGTCAAATAATAGAACACGTTTCATCGGTGTGAACATTTGTCTAATTCCTTATTAAGTAATTTATAACTACAAATTAAAACAGATAATTGTTATCGTTAATAGTCATTTTATATCGCAAATCGTTTATTATACATAGTTTGTAGAGAATTAATTCTCGATGGTGTTAAAATTAAATTTTAATGTGAAGATTTACTATTACGTAAGATTAACGTCTTCCTATTATCTCTTTTATATCCAAAGATGTTGCTGTTGTAATAAATTCATTTATTTTTAAACTGTTTATGGAATAAATATTTTAGTTATTCGTTTAATAAGTACTATCGAAATATATTATATTTGAAATTCAATGCAGACATTAATTTATATTTAAAACATTAGCAAACCTGTTTTAATTTAATAAATTATTAGTTCAGTAAATTAATTTAAAAAATCATAATTCAATCAATAGATTTTTAAACTTTTCGTGCGTTTACCTATTTTTAGTATTTTCAACCATTAAAATTCTGGGATGCCACGATGTAACGTCTACAATTGTCCCAGTTTCTTAGGAAAGTGTAATAGAATTGAAAAGAGAAGAAAACCAAGTCAAGTTCCACACGTTCTTTGAAATTTTAGGTGAATTCTGCCCCTGAACCTAATCGTCTAATAAATTATACCTAAAAATAAAATCGTCAATCCGCCATCGTTTCCCGCCGCTAAAAGCCATTTAATAAACTCACTGGCGAGTGTTGAAAATGTGTCGCCATAAAATAAATTTGATTTCTACTGAATTTTATTGCCAGTTTCTTTTGAATCTCCGCCGAAATAGTCTCTTAGAAACATTTTAATATGAGTTTTGCTCACGAGTTTTGATGATACTTCGTTTTGTTCTATGTTTTACCGCTATAAAAAATTTGGAGTAATGAGTACCTACTCCAATCAAGCATTGACGTTTTGTATAATAATTGATTGTGTTAAGTTACTTAAATCACATAATTACTGATCAGTAAGTTGAAGTGGCAATGGCCACAAGCCGCGTAACAGTAAGTGAAGTTTATAGCAGCCCCCTAGTAAATGGTGTGACGAGCTGGTAGAAAATGCAGTTGATGGATGCAGGTGATTCAGCAACTTGCTTTGTGGAATTGGGGAGGCCCATGTTCAGCAGTAGAGTTATGAAGGGCTGTAATAATGCCTTAAATCGCGCTTTAAAGTAATAATCGATAAAACAGTGTTAAATATGTTCTTTTTTTGGTAATATTTATGAATTAATACTTTGTCTCACGGTTCGATAGAGTAGCAGCACGGAAAAAGTGTTTGTTTGACTGAGAAATTATTGTTTTGTGTCTGGATGTCTGTCCTTGTGCAACCGTAGTGCTTCCATGATAAAGGAGAAAATCCCAGTGGGAAGGAAAGAGCAATATGCCAACTTTCGTCAGCTGATATAGCAACGCATTCATGGAAAGGCTAAAAAATAAAAGTAAAAAATAAAGTGTTAACGATGGCATCAGGACACTAAATACCTTAGTCACCCCCCTGGAACCATAGGTGCTGTAATGCGCTCCAAAATGTCGGGTATTAATAAGCTAAAACAAACACGATAAACCATTAAAACAATTTTATTCAATGTGTAGTTTCGTTATATTATATAACATGTAGCATTACATAATTTCTCTAATTCGTGTGTTGAGTTATAGGTTGTAGTTGTTAAGTAAATGTAAAAAAGACACAACATTTGTAAGCAACATTACTTGTATCTTTACCTGTAAATAAAAAATGCCGCCATTTGTGACTAAGTATTACGAAATGTATTAAAAATATATAAAATAACATATAAACATTTCAAGAGCATTCACATAAATTACGCTCTTTGTCGTTAGCGTTACGTTCATTTTCGTATGGCAACAGTCACATCACGTTTTTGATAGTTTTTATGTCACTGTCGCTTTGACGGCCTTAGACAACCGCTGTCAGTTTCGTATTAAATCAATACATAAGCGAGTCACAGACTACGCAGATACGATAATATTTTATCTGTTTATAAAAGCTTAATTATCTGAAAGTATCACTTACTACGCAGATACGATAATATACGAAATGTACTGTTTTTTCGAAGCGGATTACGTATACATAGTGTTACCTACAATGAATTGACGTTTATTGATTCTAGATTTACTAGATAGTTCATCAGAGTAGAATTCTGATTTTGAATTTGTTACACGTGTTGCATTAGCATTTACTAATTTAGATATAGCGTCATATAAAGCTTATATTTATCTGTAAGTAAAATAAGTTCCTTTGCAATATTTGTATCTGCAGATATATGTGTATAAGCAGATAATATTTTCATCATTTTCGATATAGGTTGGTGGCCACAGATACTTAACGATAAAATATAAATTATCTGCGCTTTGTGTTGAATTAATTTTCGTCGAGAGCGATTTTGAAAGATATGCGCTTAGATATCTTATCGTATCAGCGTAGTGTGTGACCCGCTTTAGAGTAATTCCATACATTTCTAGTACTTACTCTGAGACTACTATTCATATCATAGTACTACATACTACCTATATAAAAGTTCACCTAGTCATAGGCATTTCCCAATGTATCGAGTCACACTCAATCGATTCATATGAAGTTTTACACCTTTGACCATAGAATACTATAATATACAATAGAATGGCTGTCAACCTTATTTTGTAGGAGAGTTGGCGTCGCCGGGAGCACACATACAAGCAATTACATCGTATTATCAGTTATCACTACTACAAACACATTTTAGAGTTTTAATTAATGTTTTTGACACATAAATATTTCTTTATTTTTGTTTCTAATATTCACCAAATATAAACAGTTTCGACTTACTGGTTGTAGAATATGTCTCGTTTATTTAAATTCCATTTCCTGCTGTTCTTTCGATACATAATTATTACACAATTGGCCATTTTTTAAATAATTTTCATGCGGCGACGCTTGACACGGAAATTGGAAACGATTGATTGTGTTGACATTTATACGTATGAATTGACATGTTAGTGGCTACACCAGCTCCGTCCACTCCCCCGTTCTATTATGTATGTATTATATTATTCTATGCGTTTGACAATGCTTAAATTTTACTGTGCTGCAGCTTAGTTTGACGTTTATGTTGTACGAGCCAAGAGCGTAAATAAGTTTACTTATACTAATTTATAAATTTGTATGAAATAGGTTTTTAACTAGCTAGAAGTAGATACGCTTATAAAAAGATACAACTGCTTCATACTCGTATACTTTACACGTTGGTCAACGCTCAGTCTATTCATAAACGTCTTTATTATAATATTCAAGAATAACCGTGAGTTTCAATAAGTTATTAAAGATAATGAATTAATTTTTTTTTTCTTTTTTTAACAAGGCGCAGGCTAAGGTATAAATTTCAAATATATCTTAAGGTACCAAATATACAATAGGAAAAGTTCTTACAAAGTATATCGATTTATTTTATTATAAAACTTTAAAAAAATATAAGTTGTTTGTTTGGTGGGAGAAAACTAAAGATAATGCTTGGAAAATCCAGTATGCAACGCTGACGGAATTAATCATTTCCGTAAGCGGGAACCGAAGCCTTTACCCGCTTGTGGTGATATTCTAATTAACCTGTGAGATGGTAAATTACGATTTTCAAATGCAATTAATAATGTTCAAAAAGAACAGAAGAATTGTCTTTAAGATAAAACAAATGCGTAATCGCGTGAAATGTTCGATTGACCTCCGTCTCTCTAATTGGATAAATAACAGAGAGCATCTTTATTCATTTACAATAATGGGGGTGTTATTGTTTTATCTGTAGAGTGATAGCCAATTAAAAACAGCTTCCGAAAGACTGAATATAGTGCCACCAACTTTACAGTTCAGTTGACGTAGTCGCTAGTGGAGAGCTTACTACTGTCTTTTAAGAAATTTACTGAGGACATAGGTAATATTTGTTTGCACATTTCACAATGAAATCAAACAAAATACACTTTTCATAATGAAATAAAACAAAGCACTCTCCCCAATGTACAGAATAAATAATAGCTTACAACGAAATGTCATTTATAAAATGACGACCTTAGTTCCAATTTTGTCCACCTTTTATTTACCTACATATAAATCCGACGTGATTTTATGCATGGGAGAGAAACTACTCTTTTCTTAAATTTAAAGCTTTACTCATATCAATGTAGCCGCACTTACCACGCAGAAAATCACGAAATACCTTTACTGAAATCAATAAAATAAAAAGCTGATTAATCGGCGGTTTTAGCCGATTAATCACCCTATTTGTAATCACCGATTAGTCGGCGGATAATCGCCCAACTTTAATTTATTTTCTTATATGTGCTGCAGCTATAATATGGTTGTAGTACGAACTGATCAGCTCGATGAGGGAAGGACCACGCTTTTACAAATCCCAGCGTGAAAGCAACTTCATGCTGCTATTTTTTGTATAGTAAATTAAGAAAACCGATACCTTTCCGATTCTTCTACGTGGTAGAGCCATGCTGCAGTTATATTAGTAGTATAGTTGTAGCACGAATGGGTCGGCTCGACCGGGGAGGACCACGCTCTCACAGAATACCAGCGTGAAATAGTAGCTTAATGCTGCTGTATTTCGTATGGTGAGTGTAGAGAACCGGATACCCTTTTTACTGAAAATGAGGCATTCCATCTCAGTCCTCACGGGTGACAACGCATCTGCATTTTGATTTGTAATGGAAGATAGATGTAGATGTCTGTGGGCCGCAGCAACCACTTACCATCAGGTGGACTGTGTGCTCGTTTGTCAGCCTATTCTATAAAAAAAAAAACCTACTTTACTGAACACGAAATATATCAAAGATGAAAACGAATGCTGATTTGATTTTCTGATTTTGATTGATGTACTACTATATGTCTACGGGCCACAACATCTACTTATCATCATGTGGACTGCGAGCTCGTTTGCATCTTTTTCATTCATTTGTTCTACAATCAACATTCTCAGATTATCATATTTCACATTCTCTAAATCTCTACAGTATTGAAACAATATTACCTCTACAACACTAAGACACGCTAAAGAATTTCCTAACACGTAAAACGAGAAAATTCCTAACACAATAACATCACAATTAGCTCCCCAATTGAAGCCTTACCATCATCAGGTGTCAGTGTAAGCCGTTCGCATTATCAAATACAAATTAACGAGGCGTCGCTTCCACGAACTCCGCTATGTTTTGAAAGCTATGACGCTGATGTTTCACAGTTTAGCTTCATTATATTCTTAATTGAGATTTGAGATGTCTATAAAAGTACGATCGGCATTCGCAGTTATTTTTTATTAGTAATGAGTACTTAAAATTTTGCTATAATTGTTTTTGTAACGTTTCGCTATTAAAGTAAGGAAAAGGTCTTAGAACCATAAAGCTATTATTAAAATATATTTACATTTTTGTATCATCATCATCATTATCGTCATCATCATAATGATCATCATCACAGGCCATTAAAGTTCGCCGTCGAACAAAGACCTATTGTACATATATATACTTGGCGGATGGATTGGTAATCATATTTTTTTATTATTTTGATTTATTTTTAGGAAGATGCCCATTTCTGTTTAAGTTTTCCTTCATCGGTTTTTTACGACATGGATGATATACTATTTGAGATGTTGCTTCAGTTAAACACATATTATATACATATATTATACATAAAAAGGAAACACTACCTTAAAATGTGTTTATTATAAGTACTTTTAGTTTATTTAGTATGTGATACAAAAAAAAAAATATAAAACAACGCTTCATTATTTTCAACGTAAACTTGTTAATGATGACAAAAAATACATTAACAAATTGAAATTTAAAATATGCGGGAACGTTGCCGTGAATGAGTTCATATAAGTAGAATACTTATAAATAATTTATATACGGAAAACTGTAGAATTAACGCGGCACGTGGAACACTGTTGAAATATAAGACTATGAAATTTTTGTCACTACAAAAATAGGCGCTAGAATTTAGTTTAAAGTTATGATTTAATATTTCGTTGCTAAATGAAAACTAAAAAAAATTGACTTCATGATTTTACTTTTATAATCTGTCAATAAAACTACATATTCCCGCGCTTTTAAAAGGTCGGTCGATTTTAACGGACAATCGACTTAAAAAACTTCATGGTTGTTGTGGAAAATTTACTTTGCGAAAGCGGTAGAAGCCACTCGTTTTCTATGAGCGAAGAACTATATAAAAAATGGGAGATGGCTGGTATTGCATCATACATAGCAATATAGAGAATAAAGTTTAATTTTTCCCAACTGAGCATAAGAAGACAGCCAGTTGATGTATTTTAATGATGATATACTAAAAGTTAGTCCCTGAAGCCTTGCCTCGTCCCATGGAAGAACAACAGGCAACTATGGAAAATAGCAAAAAATCTCACGGATATCGATATATGGCGGTATAAATATTTTGCTTACAGGACGTAAAATATGATGCTAGGACCGCTGACGGTCAGCGTCTAGGGTACAAAATGCTGGATACTGCGATCGTCAATCCACGTGATGATGAAAACAAATCCCCTCTACAACAAGAAGGCTCTATGTTAAGCAGTGGACTGTTGACAATGGTTTATGTATTGGTCATTGTATGAAGGCTTTTTATAGAATAATTGTGACAAACGAGCCCACAGTCCATCTGATGATAAGTGGATGCTGTGGCCCATAGACATCTACATTTATCCCCGATTAAGAATCAAAACGCAGATGCGTTGTCACCCCTGAGGACTAAAATGGAATGCCTTGTTTTCAATAAAAAAAGGCGTCGCCAGATCTATACACTCACCATACGAAACACAGCAGTATTAGGCTGCTATTTTACGCTGGTATTCTATGAGAGCGTGATCCTGCCCCGGTTGAGCCGACCCATTCGTGCTACATCCATAATATAGCTGCAGCGTGGCTCTACCATATATAAAACTTGCAGCTTAATCGGATTTAATAGCCACATTACAAGTGCGAGGGTGTTAGGTTAGCGATCACCAACCAGTCTGCACTGCATGGCGAGGAAGTAGTTCCTTTAAGTTCATTTACTTGTTTTGGCGCTTTGAAGGCCTTTTACCAGTAATGGATTTAAATGGCTGTTAAAAAAAAAAAGATACGTTGATAATATAATTTTTGAAATACTCTGTCTATCAAAGTCATTTCTGTAATCTTGTACCGTTTATTATAATATGTTTTTTTATATTAAACAGTACAAAGTGAATATTGATTTAGACATCCTCATGAAAGAAGTTGCGAGCCTTCTTCACCATATTGTTCGCTGAATACGTGTCAAATCAGCACTTTAAATTACCATCACCAGTTATGGATGTTCCGCTGGGGATCAAACTTGGTTTGGTCACGTACTTAAAGAATAAATATAAGACAAGCTTATCCTCTAAGTATTTACGGCTCTTAAAAATATAATAAAGTTAAGTTTACGGATTTCATTTTAACTAAATTTTTTTTGTTTATTTTTTTTAACTAAATTTTGAGCGCTTTACAGCACCAATGAGTATTGGTCACATGTACTGCGTTGTTTGATGTCACAATGTCATATTTAACCCAGGCTACGTTAAGAGCCGTGGTAGCTCAGATGGTTAGCGCTCGCTGTAAATTTCACAGTACGCGAGCCAACCGGGTTCGATCCCCACCGGCACCAATGAAATTGTTAATTGCAATTTTAAGTGCTGATTTTCCACGTGCTCGGCGGTGAAGGAAAACATCGTGAGGAAACCTGCATGTCCGAGAAATAAGAAAAAAAATTCGAAGACATGTGAAGTTCGCCAACACGTATTGGGGCAGCGCGGCGGACACTTCCTTTCCCTAAAACCCTCTCAGAAATGAGGGGAGGCCTGTGCCCAGCAGTGGGACGTATATAGGCTGTTACTTTACTTTACTTTACTTTTACGTTAAGCTTTTAGGTTTTAATGTTTGGTCTAATCTACGCCGAATTAACAGTATCTTGAAGTGTTGCGGTGATTTACTTGGGTTTGAATTTAATTTTATTATTGATGGGAGATTTTTATTACAGATGAGAGCACGGAATCATTTTCTCTATTGAAAATTTGATGTATTTTTTAATTTGATAAGCATGCGTCATAATCGGTTAAATCTAACATAATTTAATAAAACATGGAATGAAATAGAATTAAAATTTAAGTAAAAATGAGAAAGAATTAAAATAAAATCCGTGAAATCAGTTTTATTCATTGTGTAGCATTCGCGTAAATGTAAGAAATCGTTTAATTAATATAATTAATGTTCCCTGCTAACCATACTTTCAAACGCAATAGAAGAAATCGTTACAAGTAAGAGGCACTTTGTACGGTGGCATAATCGATTTGTTCCTGCAGTTAGGCCGATAGTTGAACTGACAGTGGCCTAAAAACCGTTCGCCGACGATCCGTTATCAAATAGCGAATGGCTTCTCATAATCATGTACGTTTGGATTACGAAATACGACATTTTGTTATAGAGTTTGTCTTTTTAAAAGCTGAATACGGCACTAAATATCACACTAAATATTTACTTATATTTAGTATTTATACTAAATGTTTCTAAATTATTTTTTATTTCAAAAAATATTATTTATAATAGTTTTTCCTGCTGTACATTGTGTAAAAATAACAATACAGTCTCGTGTGAAGATGAAACTGAAACGATTGGCTTTTTTATATATATATCTCAAGGTTTATAATTATAAATTTGAAAAAAAAAACTAACTTTGCTTTGCTTCGATTGAAATAAAAAAATATTTGAATTTCGAATGCGAACGTAAAACTGATTATTCCTGTTTAATGTTCCTTTATATCGGAACAGTAGCTATTTCACAGTCACGGTCAAGTTTTCTATCCGTCGACAGTTTATTTAAGAGTTTGCTGTATCGAAGATCTTCGTCTTTAAGTTGATGGAATAAGGCACATAATTGTACCTTTTTTTAAAGAGACAACATGATGTTTGATTTTGCCTTTAAAATACTTACACTCGAGCTGCGAAGTCCAAATTGTTTCATCTTTCCTAAGTGTTGCCGCGTTGCGTAAGTGTTGGTATGCTCTTTGGTTAGTCCATCGATATATGTACTAGTACCCACTAGATTCGGCATTCCAAACACTCACTATATTCAACTGAACTGTACTGCAATCCGTACACCTGTTATTGTGGCTTCGATATTCATGCAGTGCGGAGCGGCGCTAATAGTAATTTTATATTAAATTAACACATATGCGAAATAAGTGAAAATTAAAAAAATGTACTCGATTAACAATACAATCTAAATAAACAATTATTTATTATGACAATTTTCGCGCGTTTATATCAACTGCGCATGCGCGACTGTACTGTTTCCCGCGCATGTGCGGATACAGAGTACTGCAATTTTTTTGTTTGGAATAGCTTCTCTAGGACGTAGTATATATATATAACTCAATGGGTTAGTCTATATTTGGTAAGATTGCAATGTTTATTATCTTGCGGGTTTAATTAGTTGTAATAGCAATCTCTTAAACTTGTTTATGTTATGTAAGTAATATGACTGAAAAGAATAATGATAATCTATACATATTATGTAATATGACTGAAAAGAATAATGATAATCTATACATATTATGTAATATTATGTAAGTATTATGTCTGAGCCATGGTGGCTCAGATGGGTAACGCTCGCTGTAAAAGTAACAGAACGCGAGTAACCCGGGTTCGATCCCCGCCGGCGCCAATGAAATTGTTAATTGCAATTTTAAGTGCTGATTTATGCACGTGCTCGGCGGTGAAGGAAAACATCGTGAGGAAACCTGCATGTCCAAAGAATATGAAAAAAAAATTTCGAAGACGTTGTTTCGGTGTAAAAAGAATAAAAATGTTGTTTGGCACTTACTTAGTATTTTTTCCGAGCGCTTGCTCGGTATAGCTACATCATAATTTGTGTATTATGAAGTCATTACATCACATTCATTTTGACACACCCTCAGTCGTCGACAAAAGGATAAGCCACGCCCCCAAAACTACGATTCATTTTCAAACTATCCTCTTAATGTGGAAAGACCTCATGTCTTGCAGAAGATACGCCGCCATTTTCTTGTTGATTGGGTATAACCCACAGATTATATAACCCAACCAGCGAGGGAAGCATCATCAAAGGTGAAAGACGTCTGAGTACTGCTATCGCTATTATGTTTGCCAACCCTGACTATTAATACATACTGTACTGCATAAACATACGTTATTATATAACACTGTTATTATAAAGCACGTAAAGCCGCAAATCCCACGTCTGATCTCTCTTCGGCCGTGTCCCATCAGATGATGAGAGTGAGTGAATAGAGAGTGCACGTGTGCTTGCGCATACACTTGGGCACTATAATCCTGTCCTGCGCAGATGGCTAGTCACCGTTGAGACTGATCGCTGTGACCGAAATTCGGTCTGAAGGACATTACTATGACATATGAGATTCCATTTCATTCCATTTGATTGCATCCAGCGAAGAGCAGTTCGAATCGTCGGCGCCCGAGCTCTTTCCGATCGGCTTGACTCACTGGCACTGCGAAGAGATGTTGCATCTCTTTGCGTAGGTATATTATAGCATCTACCACGGGGAGTGCTTTGAGGAATTGTTCGGACTAATTTCAGCCGCACAGTTTCACCATCGCACATCGCGAAAACTCGCGATACCGTCCATACCATCTGGATGACTGGCGGTCCACCACTATGCGATTTAAAAGAAGTTTTCTTCCTCGCACAACTTCCTTGTGGAATCAACTACCACCAGAGATTTTTCCGGACCGATACGACTTGGGGACCTTCAAGAAAAGAGCCTATTCATTTTTGAAAGGTCGGCAAGCATCTGCAGCCCCCTGGTGTTAATGAGCGGCGGTAATCACTTACCATCAGGCGAGCCGTATGCGCGTTTGCCACCTCCCCTATAAAAAAAGAGATTTGGCAAGCGCCTTTTCTCTTGCACTTTCGTGAGAATAAAACCGGTAATTCACTCTACTTTGCTACAAAGTATTAAAATAGAATTCCTACTCGATGATAGAACTACATTTATCAGCTCACCTATCAAGCGTGGCAACTATGGCATGGCAATATATGGGGAGGCCTATGTTCAGCAGTTGACTTTAATAGGCTGTATGTAATGATTTATACATGAAATAATCGAGAATAGTGGTAGGTAGGATCTAAGTAATATAGAATCAAATAACTATAATGCTCGAAACACTGACCAGTTTAACTGATGAGCGTCATCAGTTAAACGGGTCAGTTGAATTGACGTATATCTAAAAGCTGACCGTCAGTGTGAAATCTTAAGTTGAAATTATATATTAACTGATGGTAACACACGGATTTACGGATTTTTCCGGGCACACGGTCAGTTAAACTGATCAGTTGAACTGACGTAGTGATCAGGTCAGCTGATCAGTTTAACTGGCTGCGTGTGTCGGCCATTAGGTGTATTGAGTGTTCTTTTGTCACCTTTACAAATATAAAAAACCAAATAAAATCTATAATATATCAATATAGACAACTAATTACTTAGTTCAAAGTATAAACACGCACTCATACATCTGTTTAAACACGAGTGCAGTTAACGTACCTACTTGCATTGTTGTCAATGACAGTGTTAGAATAAGCAATAGATGCAAATGCACTCAATTTTATTTTGTTGTTTGTTAAACCTTTACTTCATTTATTATAAAATTCGAAAAATTGGCTCACAGAAAACCATTTTAATTCGAAGTTAAGTTAATAATTTAATTAAAAATGGTTTTATTAAATTTAAACATAGCTTTGGTAAATATACTGCTATAACATGTGACTGTTCCTAAATTACCCTAGTTAAAAAGCAAGGCGTAGCATTCACAATTGGATGACAGTCATAGATTATTGACAGGCGACATATTAAACTAGTTAACTTAACAAGTGATAAAATGAAAAAAATTATACAACCGACTTCAATATAAATAAAATGAGAACATCAAGTCAATTAAATAGGCATTATTAAGGATAACTCGAAGACTACTAGTCAGATCTTGATCATTTTTTTATGGGAAGCATCAGTTTGTAAGTAAAAAGAAAATCATCAAAATTCATTCACCCAAAATAAAGTTCATACAGTCGAATTGAGTACCTCCTCCTTGAAGTCAGTTAAAAATTACCCTGCCGTCACAGCCTATGAAGGGATTCCATTATTCCATACACGGCACTGTCCACCCCTGCTTCTTTTAGATTTTAGCATTAAAACTAGAATATTAAATGATAAATATGTATAATAATGTTTCAGAAGGTAAAAAGTTAAACAATTACGATTAAGGGGCAGCTATAAGTATCTCGTGTTGTAATAATGCCAGCTAGTTTTCAAGGTGAAGGCACATCTAACTATTTAAATCTTTGGTATGAAAAGATTGGATGTATGTTTATTGGACTTTTGTTATAAAGTTTAGCCTTATAAAAACCTTTTTAATTTCTGTTTAATGATAATATAAATAGATATAGATAGATTCTTCATTTTAACAGTAACAGTACTGTTACTCGCAACCATTAAGGAAATTTAATTTATATATTAGGGAAATTTTGAATCCACTTCACGTATCACACGTATCAAGTATCGTGATTTATCACTGTCATCGTCATCATTGCAGTTCATCACAATTCAGCTGTGGAAAAAAGCCCTCCCTCAAGGAATGTTACAAAAACAAGTTCTTAGCCACCTGCATTAACCGACTTCCTGTATCTCCTACCAGGTCGTAGTTCACTTAGAATGATTACAGCAGTGATTGGATTATATATTATTTAATCACCTTTACATGAAAGAAAAAAATATGACCATACCATCAAAGTAAACATTGCGGGTTTACTTGACTGGAAACTATTCCTATTAAGGGGAAAGAGAATAAAAGGGGTGAATTTTGTGTTAATTTTAATTTAAAAAGGGGGGGGGGTTTTTTGTTTAAAGAAAAAAAATTAATTATTTTTTTTATATAAAAAAAAAAAAAAAATTAAAAAAAAAAAATATTTTTTTTTTTTTTTTTTAATAAATTTATTTAAATTAATTTATTATAAAAAAAAAATAAATTTAAATATTATGGTGGGTTTTTTTTTTTTTTTTTTTTTTTAATACATTATTTTAAAAAAAAAATTACTTATCTTTTGGGGGTTTTCTTAGATAGAATATAGTAGATAAAAATAATGGGAAATACGAAAAAAAGAGGGGTGGTTAATAAAAAATTTTTTTTTTTGTAAAGTGGGGGGGGGGAAAAGTTGGTATTCTCGATTAGAATCCAGTAAAAAGGATCTCCGGTTATCTACCCACTGTATGAAATACAGCAGCATTTTTCTGCCATTTCACGCTGGTCTGGCCGACCCATTCGTGCTGCGGCTATATAACAAGCTTAGCTGCAGTGTTTTATCCCCATTAGTATATTATGTTATAATCATAATACATACACTGAATTTTTAGTTAAAAAATTTTATGCACTGATTATTTATCAAATTAGTTATACTAATTCCGAAAGAATGTTGTGGTCACAGTACAAATCCACGAACGCAAAGACTTTAACGTGCTTGAAATAAAGTTCATTTTTCTTTATTTTTATTGAATGACAGAATTAGTAATAATACAAATTAAACTACACTCTTAAAAGTCTTATTGCCTTAAGTTACGGTCCATTTCAGTTTGTTTTGACTGTACAGATTTAGTGTGACTGTAATTTACGTAGTTTTAATTATTTTTGGGATAAAAAATTACCTATATTAAAAATGATAGGAATCGATTCAGTAAACGATTCTACTTTGAATACTTTCTCAAAGTGCGTTAATTATGTTACGTGTTGTATATATATTAAGTAAATTCATTGTTATACAATAATAAATTATTATTATAATATTATGGCTGTAGCACGAATGGGTAGGACTCCGGTCGAGCCGACCCATTCGTTTTCACACACTTTCACAGAATGCCAGCGTAAAATACTTAGCAGCTTAATGCTGCTGTGCTTTCTATGGTGAGTGTAGAGAACCGGACATCCTTTTAACTGGAAACGAGGCTTTCCATCTTAGTCCTCAGGGTGACAATGCATCTGCATTTCGAATTTTAACCGAGGATAAATGTAGATGTTTATGGGCCTTAGTATCGACTTACCATCAGGTGGACTGTGTGCTCATTTGTTACTCTTATTTTCTTCTCTTCTAGTTGTGTCAAACAAGAAGATCTAAATCAACGTAATCAAGTAGTCAGTTGGCAGCAGATATTTTCACTTCATATCAGATATCGATACATTTATGTTTTTAATTAATTACTAATGATATATCATTTTTAGAACACTTCTAAAATCGCTTTTTTGGTCTCGTATCACGTTTACTCCGTTAAGCAGCTAAGTAAATTAAAATGTCTCGTACTTATCCGGACAAACCGTGCACCTTCACCTTTCAAATTGAGCATTGGCACGTGGCCAAAGGTTAATTAGTCCACGATAAAGAAACCAAGGACAGAAATAATGTTGTGTTTCTAGCAAGAGAAAGGTAAAGCACATTATAATATAAAAAAATACACGTCAGGTCAGCAATATACACAATGAACGGATCAGAGGCGTTTTAATTATAAGTTGTTGTTTCAGACCTTACAAAACATTGATAAAATGTCTTTTCATAGTTCTATAATAAGCTGGTCTTAAGGTACGTGATGGTAATATGATCACCTTAAGCTTTGCCGCCCTATAAAACATAAACTAGGAGAAGGATAGAAATAAAATCACAAAGTCATATAGGTGCTATAACTAAGATATTAAGAAAAACGAAAACAAACAAACTATGGAAATAATTAGGAACACTTCGAAAAATCAACTGAAAAAAAAAAACTAACTACACACCCTACTAAAATCGACTAAAATATTTACTATAATGTCAACTGTCGAAATGGCATTGATAAAGCAGCGCCCTTTTGACATTTTATTATTTGATTGACCGATGAAGAGCTATCGTATCACGGAGCCATCTATGCAGACAAGGCTGCAGTTTTTGAGTTATAATTCCTTGAACTATTATTTATTTTGTGGTTATAAGAAAGTGACCATATTAACCGGATGACCATATTACCCTCACATACTATGCTATAAAAGGACTAGAAAGTGGCCGTGAACGAGTACATATTAATCTGTGAAGGAAATGGAAGATTTAATGTTTTAGTAATAACTGTCAAAAATTCGAATTTTAAAGTTGTATTCAATTTGGCTGCTGGAATAATTATTAAATTTAGGACATAATATAATGATTCATCGGCATTACAGCCCATCTCAAGTCCACTGCTGAACATAGGCGTCTCCCAAGGAAAGGCACGAAAGTCCTGAGCCACCTGCATCCGTTGACTTACTTTTTACCAGGTGGTCACATTATCTAGTGAGGGTTTTTTATAGGAGTATGGGTGATAAATATACCTAAATTAGATTCTTTCCATGTGCTCTGATCTGTGATCCGAGTTCAAAAAAGCACTTACAATGCCTTTTCTTTTAAATTCCTAAATAATAGGTAGTGTAATATATACAAGAACACTCACACGTATTTTACAGCTAATGTAGTAATTTACTTTCACTCTTAATTAACTCATTTACTTAGCAATGCCACTTAAGATCTTTATTATAAAATATGAAAAAAATTAGTTTTCTATTTTTTATATACCTAAATTCTATCGGACAAGATATCTAAAAAAACAATGGTACATAACAACCTTCGAGTAAGAATCTGGTGAGAAATCGAGAAGTCCCAGGTACAATCGGGTCAATATAAGAATGTGAAGCTGCGAGAAGCTGGATAGCTGATTAATTAACTAATGTTTTCTCACGTCTCAAATAATAGGTATTTGAGAGTCAAAACGATAAATTACGATCGAGAGTCTAATGATTACTTCATTAGGAGATAGGTGTAGTGAAATAAGGTGTTTCTTGTGCATGTGGAAACAACTTGCTACGTTTGGAATTTCTCAACATTGGAATAGTTAATTTAAAAATATCGTTTTTCTTAACGTGATACCACCTTTTTTGTACTCATTTTCTTTATTTCTTATCAATTACCTAATTAATATAGGTCTTTCAGATATTTAATCTTAGCTTTTACAGTCAATTTTACGGTAATTTCATAATAAATCAGTAGTGTTAAGTAGCCATTTCACACTTTAATAAAAGCCTTAAGAAACATCTTTACAATGCAAGTTATTGCCACGTTTATCAGTCGGTATATGACTGAAGTAATTCATGTTACTTTGTATAAGAATGTTGCAAATAATTAATTCCTAATGCTTTTAGAAAGTATGTACCTATGTATGTAAATGTGGCGAAACACACCGAAGCCTAAATCGCGCTATCGAAGTTCCGAATCATAAACAGTATATATAGAACAGCTCCGAACTATCACACGCTACGCCCTCCTTTCTGCCAAGGAGGGTCGCGTTCGTATACGGCTTAGAGATATCTAGTCAGATCGTTAAGCCAGTTCCTAAAAAGGTTGGGTTTAGTGGGTAAAAGTCACCACATAACCACGCAGCCGGCTGCGTGGTATGCTATGAGCATTCCCAACCTCCCTCCCCCCGCTTTCCGGAGGGTTGCCCATATTTGCTTCGGGCGCAAAAAAAAAAACTATCACATGGAGCCCGGGCAGAACACCTTGGAGATCCTAGGGAGATCTCCCCTTTTCCATCCACAGCCACATAAATTTCTTTGGTACGTTCTTTAGCCTAAATGGGTTGATGGTTTTTAACATATGGGATAACTTTGGAATTTAGTCGTGAAAGTGACATAGGCTATAAAATTCCAATCTTTTCAGTAAAAAAAATTACGCACTCGGGTTTTTTTAATTACTGTTTTAACCTACAAGCTTGTTATTGAAGTACTGTATGTGTGTCCTAATTATCAGGCACAAATTCAATTTACCTTAAAAAGACGTAACGCTTTCAAATCTAAATATTTTACGTATCGATATCTATTATTAACATGAAACCAATTCTTTGTTGCAGACCGTGGACCTGCGCCCGCAAAACCTCAGAACGTTTGCGGCTTGGAGTAAACCGAGATACGTCGCCCTGTCGCAAATCCGGCCCGCATGGTGCAATACCTTTAACATGAATTACGTGACGTATCGCGATCACAAAGAAGAATCGGAATCGCGTGAGCTATCAACAAGAGCATCAACAGTTTGAAACGTGAAACCAAATTCATTAGTATAATGTGCGCGACGCAGCGGACTGATTGAGGCACGTTGGGTGCGAATCCGAGTGAACTAGCCTAGTGGTCGCATTGGATTGTGTAGGGTATGCGGTGTGGGGCACGTTGGGCGCCAATCCGCGGGGCTCGAGCCAGCCGGTGTTAGTGCAGGGTATGCGGGGTGGTGCTGAGCAGTGACGGCGCCCGCGCGGCTGCCATGGGCGCGGCGCGTCATGCGTTCGCGAACGCGCCCGCTGAGGCTGCTGGTCGCGGCGCTGGCGCTCGCCTCTTGCGCCGCCGCTCCCGCCCCCGAGCCGCGCGCCCAGCGTTCGGCGAACCTCAGCCACATAACCGGCACATCGCGTACAATACAGATGTTCCTCAAGAACCGCTATCTCCAGCTGCTGCCCGATGGCACCGTCAACGGCACCACAGACGACACCAGCGTTTACAGTAAGTTTTTGTTTTTTACATTTGCCTATAATCTAACTATCAAATAGTGTTTTTGTAATTGGTCTCGACTGTTATGTGAAAGATATTATAAAATATCACAAAGCATCATAAAATGCTTATGTTTGTTCTTATTTTACCGTTCCAAAGTTATTTTGTATGTGTATAATACAGGTGATAATAAAGGAGGTAATGTGAAAGTAAGGGTGGTGCTATGAATGTGGGTGAAGAGAGTGTATAAATAACGATATGACTCAAAATAAGGAGGCATGGAAAAGGAATACATGCTGCCCCTACTGATTAGGAGAACGGTTGTCTCATTTGAGGCGAATAAACTATAAACAATGTAGTTGTGTTGCAGTGGAGTAGCATGGAATGTTGTCGCCCGGGAGCAAAAGAGCCAAATGTCGAAATAGATCCCCCCCCCCCCCTTTTTAAGATATTTCGGAAATGGGGGACCGTTTTATAAGTATCTTTAAAATTTAAAATTGGTAAAAGTCCTTGTAATATTTTAAAAAATGATTGGTATAAAATATTTTTTTATACCAATCCCTACATTTGGCAAGGCAGATTATCTAAATTTTTAGAACCTGTAAATGGTTCTAATTATTCGTAACATTATAATGCCATCAAAAACATAACTTGTAAAAAAAAACAAGACTCGCAACTCAGTTCTTCTACCGTAAAAAGTTGTGAGATTCATGTAATACCAAGTCGGTTAATTTATTCAGTCCCTACTTAAGGGTCCTTCTATTTTAAGTTATTACGTACTTAGCTAACCTAACAACATCTTATAGTGACCATATCAATATTTAAAATATTTTATATTTTAAATAAATAGATTAACTTGGCCATCGCAAGAAAATACAATGTATCTCACAAGTAATTCATATTATATTAGATAATTTAGATTGTGTAGTTGCCAACTTGCTATACCACTATACTTATGTACATTACTACATTAGTCTGTTATTGTTCACGCAAAACACGAGTGGTACATTAGCAGTTTTTTCTTACGCTATAATAGCACACATGGATCGCGTTAATAATACCATTGCGTTCATATTTATGGCAACCAGACGAGTCGTAGACGTTTCTTACGTAAGGCCGGGCCGAACCTACATGGTACATTTACCTTGATATCGTCACTAGTCGTGTATACTTCTGTAATGATACAAATTTCTTATGTTTATGTGAACATGAATAATGTATGAAACTAAAGTTAACAGATTTTATCGCATCTACGTGGTACGTGGATCTACGTGGTAGAGCCATGCTGCAGTTATATTAGTAGTATAGTTGTAGCACGAATGGGTCGGCTCGACCGGGGAAGGACCACGCTCTCACAGAATACCAGCGTCAAATAGTAGCTTAATGCTGCTGTATTTCGTATGGTGAGTGTAGAGAACCGGAGACCCTTTTTACTGAAAATGAGGCATTCCATCTCAGTCCTCACGGGTGACAACGCATCTGCATTTTGATTTGTAATGGAAGATAGATGTAGATGTCTATGGGCCGCAGCAACCACTTACCACCAGGTGGACTGTGTGCTCGTTTGTCAGCCTATTCTATAAAAAAAAATCTATCTAAAGAAGAAAAATAATAAAATTAAACGCAATCGAAGCCGTAAAAGTTGATATCTCGAGTTATACAAATATTTAGGTTTTTGGTATAGTTGTAGCACGAATGGGTCGGTCCGACCGGGTAAGGACCACGCTCTCACTGAATACCAGCGTAAAATAGCAGCTTAGCGCTGCTGTGTTTCGTACGGTGAGTGTAGAGAACCGGAGACCCTTTTTATTGGAAACGAGGTATTCCATCTTAGTCCTCATGGTTGACAGCGCATCTGCATTTAAATTCGTAATCGAGGATAGGTTTATGGGCCACAGCCACCATTTGCCATCAGATGGACTGTGTGCTCGTTTGTCACCCTTACGCTATGCATAAAATTACATATACATGTGCCAACTTTTCTAAATACTGAAATAAAATTGATCTATTTTTTTTAATAGAATATTAACAATGCTATAAACATTACTAATATTCCCCTTAACCACTCGTGGTAAGTTTAAATTGCTTGTGTTACGAGTGGTTCACGCCAGTAGTCGAATCGCGGATTCGAACCCACGACCTTTTTGAGTTCGGGGTCCGCGCCCTGCCATTAGGCTACAGTCGCTTTTTAATCTTTTTAAATCTTAATCTTTTAAAATCTTAATCTATCTGTCTGTAATACCAAAATAAATGTCTTTTTTAATGCCAGGCATTATTTGCATGTCATTAACACATGGATAACCATTTTAAATTTTTTATTTGTCTATTTGTGTATCTTTTGGTCCGGGCTCATCTTCGGAATGGCTGGAACAATTGTGATGAAACTTAACAACCAGATTGAGAGTAATGCCAGTAGTGAACTAGGCTACATTTATCTGAATAAATTGGGGATATTTTGTTGAAATCGATAAATAACATAAATGATCTTTGATGATATCTTAAACCTAAATTAGGTACGTCACATGAATAGATTCAACCCCGTCGGAGCCGGGATGGGTCACCAGTATTAAATGTGGTTTTTAAATTAAAATAAAGAAATCATTGTCGTGTAGTGGCGGTATGAGAAAGTTCAGTACCCACATAGAATACTATAATACATACATAATAGAACGGGGGAGTGGGCGGAGCCCGTGTAGGCACAAAAATGCCACTAACACGTCAATTCACACGTATAAATGTCAACATGAGATGTGTCTTGACGTTAAAATCGTTTCTAAATTTCGCATTCAAGAGTACCCATATTTATATCGTGGGTGTCGAAAGTGGCGACAAAGGGAAATGAAACGGAAAAGAGCAGTAGCATCTTTTTAAACAAAAAAAAACGTTACTCCAAAACAAACGAACGGATTTTCAACATCCGAATCCGACGATTGTACTTTGAAATAAATTCATTAATAAATTTTAAGGATTCTTTTTCTAAAACAATTACTATTAATAGTATAGATAGTTACTTGGCTGTCGTCGATTAATTAACGGTTGTCAGAAGTAATAAGAACGGAACGTTCGAAATATTCTACAATGATGAGAAATTCTAAACGCACGATTGACGACGGAACAACGCCTCTCAAACGTTTTATCTGTGGTCTCTATTAATTCTGTCACAGATTAGCGATGACTGTTACTGTCTGTCAAATTTGCTTTTTACTTGTTTTTTTTTTTACAAAACTGATGTGACATATGAACTTAAAGCCTACCTGATGGACTATTACAGTCCATGAACATCTGCAGCCAATTTCAAACAAAGTAGCCTATAGGTTTGTTCTCATCTCTGAAAAATAAGATGGAATACTTCGCAGGCTGTTATTATACTGGCTCTTCATACAGTGCATACATTGCTATT
Organism: Parnassius apollo; assembly: GCA_907164705.1. Taxonomy (NCBI): domain Eukaryota; kingdom Metazoa; phylum Arthropoda; class Insecta; order Lepidoptera; family Papilionidae; genus Parnassius; species Parnassius apollo. The sequence goes on along the minus strand of CAJQZP010001547.1, from coordinate 1,362,117 downwards.
TGACGACCAAAGAGATTGAGGAATTAAGAAAAAAAATGTTATGTTATGTAATTATTTTTTAAGTATAAATTATTGTCCTCGGTTTGTTTCAAATTCGATTAGCCTTGAATAAAAAAGTTGACTTATCTAATGTCACTTGCAAATAATTTTAACATCTTTCTCAATAACTATTCATTTAAAGCCCGTGATAATAACATACTGATCAATTTGTAAAATGTGCACGTAGCCCCTCGACATAGGATAATCATTAATAGGATGAAGTACGAAGGGATTACCGTGTAGTGGTGGCGTGAGAATATCTACGGGGTAGTAGTGCCCTATATCATACCGTGGGTATCGTAAGAGGCGATAGAGGGAAACATATCTGGAAATGGGCATCAGCATCTTTCTAATTATGACTAAAAATAAAAAATAACGGTTGCTAATCAGTTTGCCAAGCCTGGCAACTATGGCAGAAATCCCCCCTATGAGGTAATCTTTGGGGAGGCCTATTCAGAAATGAACTTTAATACGCTGCAACGGTAACGGAGAAGGGTTTAATTCTAGTCCACGTTGTACCCAATAATAGTTCTGCAAACGTCGAGGAGTAAAGGCTAATGTGCTTTCCAACAGCCAGTTCACGTGAATCGTGCTCACGGAGTGACATAAATCATAAAAACGCTGTTCTTTTTTTCCCCAGACAAGACTGAATGATTGCAACAAACTCGACACCTAAATAACATCTTTATAACACGAGCGTCTAAAATAGTCTTAATCTTGGCTATAATTATATATTTGGTGAGCAATGCCTTTACTATTGCTGTCAAATCGCGATAATGACTCTATTTGGGCGGCAACCGGCCATTACCAACGGTGGTCCGTCCGTGTATCCTGATAGTAATCGTAAAAAAACTACGCGTACTTCGTTTTGTTTCTTTATTTCGTATGATAATGCAAATTAGCGGTTTCGGTTGATAGAGGTTTGATATCGTTTTTTACCCAACTCCTATAGAACGAGGGAATGTTTTTCGAGAGTATATCTATGTATGTATCTAATATCTAAGTATGTGCTATATCTAATTTTTTGGCAAGCTCTGTAGCTTGACTGGCTTGATGGATTTTAGCATATAGGCTGTTGCTAGAGTCGTTTTAATTGTGAAAGTTTTTTTTATATAATAACGGTGACAAACAAGCACACAGTACACCTGATAGTAAGTGGATGCTGTGGCCCATAGACATCTACCTTTAAGCTCGATAAAGAATCAAAATGCAGATGCGTTGTCACCTCTGACTAAGTTGGAATGCCTTGATTCCAGTAAAACGGGTCTCCGGTTCTCTACAGTCACCATACGAAACACAACAACATTAAGCTATTATTTTACGCTGGTATTCTGTGAGAGCGTGGTCCTTCCCCGGTCGAGCTGTCCCGTTCGTAAAACAACCATATTATAACTGCAGCGTGGCTCTACCACGTATAAAAGTACGAAAAAGAAAGACAATGACAAAGGCTACACATTTTTTCTCTTTTCAATAAAAATTTTTACGCGGTCGGGTTTTTTTAAATTACTATTTTAACAATATAGCTTGTTACACTATTAACGCGTGTTTGTATAGAATTTAATTAGAAAAACACAGAGAGATAGTCTACAAGCAGTCTACCAACCTTTTAGAGAAATTTCCTTTTTAAAATCGACTACCACAAAAAGAGTAATTTTTTTCGTGTGTATGTATGATAAATAATCTCCCCCTGACCATTACTTCGTGTTCCTAACAATTTTTCTCAAGCCTATTTTCAGCACTTTGACAGGCTGTAATAAACGAAACACAGGAAACTATGACGTCATTTCCTTGTATTGTATAATGTATAGTAAGATTCGTCTTGAGAGCTTGTTAAGTGTTTTAAAAAAATTGCGTCAACAATTTTATTTGTAACGATAATATACTTAGCTATTTTGTTTCCAATTATTTATTGCTTAATAATGCGAAAACAACACGTGAATCCCACAATCATAAACATAAAACTTGAAATAAATTCGATGATGCCATACCCGATCCCCACGGAGACGGCGATAGAGATATCCCAATCCATTCTGCAGAATTAAGACGTTATAAAACAAGGGTTTGATAGCCCTCTTAAAGTGCGGGAGAGCATGATAAAACTCGCGACATGATTGTATTTGTTCGTAATTTATATCGACGATCGTTTATGGATCGTTTATGCTTTGGTGGTTAGTGGGAATGCCTAAGTAGTAATCAAAATAATTGACATGAAAAATAAACTTTTAATAAAATTAAAAAAAAGTATTTAATAATTTCACATTCTGAGGTGGGTACTAAGATATAGCGTAAAGAAAATTTAAAGCCCCGTCTTCGGAATATGAAATATTTTATTATTTTTAATTCTTTGAAGTCGGCTTTTACTTTTTGTATCTGTCTGTTTGGGTTAATCTGTCAGTAATTATTTCTTTGCAACATTTTAAAATTCTTTGGTGACAGTCTCTACTTGACTGTTTCGTTTGACCACAGACTATTGAGTGTTTGACATTGATCTTGTGTAATAACTAATAACATACTCATTCCGAGACATTAGTATGAATGTCAACAAACGATATAATTTTTCGAAGCGACAAATTATATTATACTGTATGGGAGTTTTGGCGGGAACCTTGACCGTCGACGGATTGTTGCTCCTGTTTTATCGTTTAAATAATGGTTTGAAGTGGATTTTGATACGTAAAAGTGATGAGATTTTGTGTGTTAAGTGTCTGCGCATGTGAATTATTAAAAAAAAAACGACGAAACAAGTAATTCGATGTTGATATAAACCTCTAGTTAGTTTAATCGCTTAGGCGCCTTATGAACTTGAGTGACTGTCGTCATCGACTGTGCGCTGGGTTGAGCTGACAACGACGATGAATATCCCAAAAACTTCTAAATGTGATGCATCAGCATAATGTGAATAAAAACTCTATAAAAACGAAGATCCAGAATGAAATGAAGACATGACTTAAAGGACAAGTATCCAAGCCAAACATCTTAATTAAAAAATTATGTTTTGACTTGGGCAGTATGAACGTAACCAATGTTAATTACAGTCTTAAACCTACTGCAAAACGTAGGCTTCCCTATACATTGCCTCATAAGGGCTATAGTGCCACGCTTGGCAAGCGGGTTGGCAACCGCAGTTTTTTATTTTTTACTATTATTATTGAGATTATGCTGTTCTGCTCCTGATTTATTTCCTTTTGCCGCCTTTTGCGACACCCACGTAGTGATTTGGGATAGTAGATATTTTTATACCACTACTACACGATAATATCAATAACAAATATGTGATATTTAATTAATTTTTTTAGATATTTGTAATACATATTTCGCGCAATATTTTTTACAGAATAAATACGTTTTAATAGAGACATAAAGTTGTCTCTGTTGTATATGTATGTTATTGATAGATACTATATATAACGTATATATAACTATATACATATATATATATATATATATATATATATATATATATATATATATATATATATATATAACGTATGTCAGTATAAATTTAACGAATGGAGGAACTGCCGGTAAGACTTGGTAATTTGAAATCTCTCGCCTTAAGTTTTTGGCAACGACGCAGCAAATTTCTCACGCTCTGAATCTTAAAACCATATAATTGAAAAACCTCGTGATCCCTCGCATCAACTTTCAAAACTTCCCGGTAGTAATTTCGTTGTATTCCGTTTACAGTGCACCCGTTATGAACCCGACAAAGTACACTTTGCATACGTTTGTTTCTTTAACAGCAGAATTCACAACCTTCGCGTATTGTTATTAGAGACTAATTAGTTGTTGTGGAGTTCTCCAACCGCAAACTTAACATCGTCAGTTTCGAATTATGTCTTGTAGATTGTGCCAAACCGATTATTTATCGAATTATTGTATTTGAAATCGATTTAGCGGCGGCTGAACGTGATTGTACAGCGCCTTTGTAGTCTAATTACGTTATATTGATACGGTCACTAACAAGATGATCGTTTGGCTGTTGCACAAGCCATTACCAACAATGGCTTACTTAGACCTAGCATTGTTTATTTGACTTACTAGTTGATGCCCGATATAGTTATGCATGTGGCCGTGATTTCGATACAGTCAAAAGTGAAGTTTTATTCAATGATCCTTATTCTATAAAATATTGTTACGGGAACAATACGGATATTTTTATAGAATTTCTATACCATAAAAAAAGGCATTCAAATATGAAGTAAATAAGCTATAAAAAGGAGCCGTGGACAAACATATTTTGAACATTTTAATTATTAAAAACGCCATTGATGTGAAAATCCAAATTACAAAAACCTTAAATAAAACTTCACCTTCGCCTGTATGGAAATCACAGACGAGCATACAGTTTATTTGATACTAATTGGATGCTTGCTTATTGTATAAAAATATTTGAAACATAATGATAACTTTCTTTAATACTTACCGTTACCGTTTTAGAGAGTCCACTGATGAACACAGACTTCCCCTATAGATTGTCTCATATGGAGCTATTTGCTATAATTTCTACGTTTAGTAAACGCATAGAATACTATAATACATACACAATAGAATGGGGGAATGGGCGGAGTCCGCGTAGTCACTAACACGTCAATTGAATTCACACGTATAAACGTTAAAACACGAGATGTGTCTTGACGTTACAATCGTTTCCAAATTTCACATGAATTATTTAGAAAATGCCAAATTGCACCTTATTTGAAAATAAATATGTATTTGAATTTAATGATGGTCTTGAACATTAACCAAAAGTCTAAAATGTGTAAATTTACTCAGTCTGTGAACACAGCGAATCGGGTTTGGCGACGTAAAACCTCGTATAAAATAAAGTTGACAGCCATTCTATTGTGTATTATCCTATACCTTTAAACGAGCAATTCTTGTATATATATATATATATATATATATATATATATATATATATATATATATATATATATAATCGGAATCTCGGAAACGGCTTTAACGATTTTCATAAAATTTTGTGTGCATGGAGTTGCGGGGGGCAATAAATCGATCTAGCTAGGATTTATTTTTAGAAAATGTCTTTTTGTCCGTGTTTTTAGGCAATGAAAAACTGCTACAATATCGTTAGAATAAGAAGGTACATTTTGATAGTTTATTAATGATTACAAATAGCTTAATTGGTATATTGGGCGGTCAGATAATCGCAATACCATGGTTCGAGCCCAGACCGACCGACCCACTTTTTTTAATTTTTTTATGTTCCTTTCTTTTTTTGAGAAAATTTATTTTTTCGAGCCCTTTTTTTTAGTATTTTTTTCAAAACATGAAGATTTAAATTAAACTAATTGCACTCATGATTTTTTATTCAAATAACCAGTTCAGTTTTTTCTATTATATCGCTAAGATCAAAAAATATTATTCGTATTTCATCAGTATGTAATTTGTATCTAAATATAATTGTGACTTCTAATAAAAAAGATAATACTATTCATGACCATGAGACTGACATAAATAACACTATAGATAAATTAATTGAATGGCTTGACATAAACAATTTAAAAATAAATCTTGACAAATCAGTATATATACAATTCAATAAATGTAATAATAAAAAATATAATATTAATCTCAACATACCAAAAATAAAAGCAGTAACAAATACAAAATTTCTAGGAATAAATATAGATGAAAATTTTAACTGGAAATTTCAAGTAAACGATGTATCTACGAGATTAAATAAATTTGCATACGCCCTTAAACATTTAAAAAACGTTACCAACATAAAAACGGCTGTTCTGTCCTACCATGCATAGGTCGAGTCAATACTGCGCTATGGACTTGTAATCTGGGGTAATAGCACGGATCAAAATAGAGCATTTCGTGCACAAAAAAAATGTATTCGAGCAATATGTGGGCTTAAACCAACTGAATCATGTCAACAGGTGTTTAAAAAACTTGACTTATTACCCCTACCATGTCTTTATATTTATGAAATATGCATGTTTGTATGGAAGCATAAATATTTATTTAACACGGCGGATAATGTAAACCCTCGGATGCGGCGAAACCCATACAAACTCATATTAAGTGACAATCCTAGAATAAGTAAATATAATAAAAGCTGTTTATCTATGTGTGTACGTTTATATAACAAGTTACCAAATAATATTAAAATGTTAAATACTAGATTATTTAAATTCAATATTACTGGAATACCTAGTTAAGAATATTTTTATAGCATTATGGACTATATTAATCATAAGTCTTAATGTACGATAAAAATCTTTTGCATGCTATGTTCTCTCTAGCAAAACATGTTGTTCGAATGTATATTTGTAAAATCTTTTTCATACCATGTTTTAAGCAAATAAATATATTATTATTATTATTATTATTTCCAAAACACACGAATTAAACAAAAACCGAGCGAAAAATACCGAGCAAAGCTCGGTCAACTGGGTACTAGTGTTCTATGGGTAAAGGGGTTGACTACCGCGGTTTTTATTTTTAGTCGTTATTAGAAAGACGATGCTGTCCAGCACCTGATTTGTTTCCCTCTCACGACACCCACGGGATAATTTGGGGTTGTGGATATTCTCACACCGCCACTACTATTCAATAAAACAAAAAAAATCAATGTAAATTCGCGTAAATTTAAGAAATCATTACCTGCCACTACACGTTAATAACGGTCACATAACTAATAAAGATGTCGTGGATTGATCGGTGGACTAAACACATCATAAGGTTGTCGAACATTTTATAAAACGCAAATATTTCGTGAAATATGGCACAGGTTATTGTCTTCATCATTATGTGCCGTGTTCCGGTCAATGAATAGATCTTTGGATGATGCGGCTAATCACAACCACACGGCTACATCGTGAGGCCAAAACTAAATGTTCATATTATAGTAAAATGATTACATTATCCACCGCTAGGGACGCTGATAGTTCATCATTTACCCGACCGCCCCAAAAGGAGGGTATGCATGTCTATTTAGCTTAATGGATCTTAACATGTAGCGTGTTGTTTGATACGTCTTAACTGTGACATAGAGTATACATTTTTTCTCATTTCACTTACAGAAAATATTTTGGAGTTAACTCTTTAAGAATGGTTTCATTCATTAGCGTAGGGTATACAAAATATATGGGTAGTAAAATCAAGCGTTAAAAGTTAAGCCGTTATGGTTTTCCTCTGCGCTACATACTCGCGCATCTTATAGCGCGAAATGCATAATGTAGTATAAATCATGTATTTTTATGTAATGTATTTATTTTATTTTAATTTTTAAGAAAACATCGTTTTTAAGGAGTAGCTCCAGTCACGCGTCGGATCTGTCACACACATTTTCTTTACTTAGTCTATTTTTTTAAACTATTGTTTTAACCAGTCCATAACAGTTGCCCAATTTAAATACTTTGTAAAGATACGCGACCTTGACATCAACTTGCTGTCGCTGATAATTATATAACAGGAATTGTGCTTGGCATAGATGATATGGCCAAACGTAAATGGACAAATGGACAAACGTTGTTCATTCAAACGATATGGACAGTGAAATGCAAATTCTTTATTGTAAACGTTATTCTATGGCGGCTTCCTCATCACAAACAATGACAAATATTTGTTATGAATATATTATTATCGGTTACACTTTCATTGTCGACTTACCACGCATTCTAACCAAACGGATAGCTTCATTGTTCATTATGCATACAGCAAAAAAGTGGAATATGTTATCTTCTGTTTTTTCCAACCGATTACAATGTTGATGTATAAGTCAGAGCGCTTTACCATCTTCAGCTGCATCACCAGTTATCGTCAGGTAGTGAAGTACTGGTTTGGAATAGTTAGAAAAAAGAATAGTACACGATTATATTTTTTTAAAACTTGCTATGAAATTGTCACATGTAACGATGTAATCCCTTAGTAATCATTTTTCTAAATGATATACAAGTCTTTATTGCTCTATATTTGGAACATAATCCTAAAGCGCTTTTGTAACAATAAACATTTCTGTATCTTGGCACCAAGTCGGTACTTGTGGCGATGGCCACATTGCTTGCTTCTAGGTTTCAGGTTAACGACCTACACAAAAGATCGGTGAAGTCTAATTGAGGCTACTGCAGTTGGGGTCCTGTACATTTTATTTAGATTTCATTCATTTTTATTAGATTTAATTAAGTACTTTGTTAGCAAAGCCTTTAAAATAAATAATTTAAAATAATTTACGTTTGATATATTGTTTTATAAACGATTTCTTTTTCAGAATGATATATATTTTCGACACTTATCTCTATATATATAAAAATCATTTGCTGTTTGTTAGTGTCTGTTAGTCTTGCAAAAACTCGAAAATGGCGCGACCGATCTTGACGATTTTTGTGTGTATTTAAATGGAATGAATGTCCCTGGATAGTTTAAGAACTTAATTGGACACGGTAGGTGGCGTGGTTGTCGAGATCCAGAAATCACCTGTGCAGAGCCTATTATAAAGAGTGAGTGAGAGTGTCTATTATAATTAAATGGTTACCAAACAAGTTTGAGGGGTTTCCAGAATAATAATAGGATTTCGGATCGGTAAACAGCCCGTCGCGCTTGATAAAGCAGCTGCAATTTTATACTTATTATAAAGCAGTTCTAGACTAAAATTCCACTTGGTGGTAAGAGAATAATAAAGCTCAAAAGGACAAATCGCCATCTTATCGCCACAAAAGCCTATTCATTCCTGCCTTGAAGACGTTGACATTGTATTCGGACGGAAAGATAGACGTTGGCCAATCATTCCACTTCTTTGCTGTAGACTTTACGAAAGACGAAGCAAACCTTTTTTAACCGACTTCAAAAAGGAGAAGGTACTCAATTCAACTGTAGGTTTTTTTATATGTAGATCTTTTTTCTGGGCGAACTAATTTTGATGGTTCTCAACAATAATATAGCTGCAGCGTGACTCTACTACGTATAAAAACTAATTTTGATGATTATTTATTGATTGAAAGCTGGTGCTCCTCGTGTGATCGTGTGATATAAATTTGATCAAGATCTGGCCAGTTGTTTTGAGTTATCTTTGATAAAACGTATTAAATTGACTTGAAATAAAAGGCTTTTTTGTTTTTTATTTTATTTTATTTTCGGTGGGACAAAATTTTTAATTTTATCACTTGTGTTTAGTTCGACTGCGTAATGTCGACAGCAAAAGGGTGGAGACTTGCCAAGCGTCTAGTTGTTTGATAGTGGAAAGGGGAAAGTGGAATTGAATCATGAAATTCCTGCACTCATATTGGTCTAAGCTTCTGTAAATTAAAAAAAAAAGTTTTCATTTCAGAAATAATATCCATATGGGTTAGTTAGTAACAAAATATAAAATCTTAGAAATTATGATTAGTACTAATTAAACAGTGGAGTAACTGTTTTTAACAAGATTTTATATATATACTAGCTTGCCAAGCAGACGTTGTTCTGCCCTTTTCGACGATCCTTTGTCATGTCCTATTAAAACTCCTTAAATTCGCAAAAAAATGTGGGTCACTCATGAGCAAAATAACTATCCTATCTCTCAAGTTGGACCAAACTGCACACGGTGTGCAAATTAGATTAAAATCGGTTAAGTAGTTTAGAAGTCCATTGCGGACAAACAACGTGACACGTTATTTATATATATTAAAATGCTGTGTAAAAAAATTATTATTAATGTTTTCAGTGTCGGGAAATGCCAGTAATAAGTATATCCACTACCACATATCGTACCATCGCTGTCGTTAGAGGTAGTAGACGAAAATAAATCGGGATATGTACAGTAGTGTCTTCTTTATAACAACAATTTTATAGGTGGTAGAGCCATGCTGCAGTTATATTAGTAGTATAGTTGTAGCACGAATGGGTCCGCTCGACCGGGGAAGGACCAACCTCTCACAGAATACCAGCGTCAAATAGCTTAATGCTGCTGTGTTTCGTATGGTGAGTGTAGAGAACCGGATACTCTTTTTAACGGAAATGAGGCATTCCATCTTAGTCCTCACGGCTGACAAAGCGTCTGCATTTTGATTTGTAATCGAGGATATATGTAGATGTCTATGGGCCGCAGCAAACACTTACCATCAGGTGGACTGTGTGCTCGTTTATCACCCTATCCTACAAAAAGAAAAAGAATAGCGGTTACCAACCCGCTTGCCAAGCGTGGCAACTGTGAGTAGGCCTATGTTCAGCAGTGGGCTTCAATAGGGTGTAACGGTAACACATTAATGCATGTATAGGTGGACATGTCTAAATTATTCCTTACCAGTTTAGAGTAGTGAATACATAAAAAAGAAAATAACGGATAAAATTTGATTAGATAATTTAAAGTTGAAACAGCATTTAAAGTTATTTTTTCATGAATACACAGAAAAGTACAAACCGCGTTTAAAATATTGTTTGCATCTGATTTTCAAATGCGATATCTCATACTTGTGTCGCGGGCGACCGACGCGACGCCTCCTAAAATGCGAAAAGTGTGAAAGTTCCAAGTATGCAATTGTTCGACCCACACCACTGATGTCAGATTAACCCCCTATAAATAGCAATCAGGGGTCCACATCGATGACGGTGACGGATTTATTGGGGTGCAGAGGAGCATAAATTTCATGATGGTGACAGAAGATAGCTTGAAGCTGCTGATAAGCCGATATCGAACCTGAGATTTAGCCGATCGCGTCTACTTGCGATGAATGCTCGTAAAGAACATGTAAAGGCATGAAAAAGTTTTGTTGGTTGCGGAATATATAATATAGCAGGGGTATTTCTTTGTAACAGTATATGTATAGCCTCTATAGTTCAGATGTAATATAATTTATGAACTACAGCTTAGCGATTTTTATATAATATGTTTTAAGGCCCTCTTCCTTTATAAAAACGCTAACTCACTCCTTGCATTGATTAAAACTACTTTTACGGATTTTATCGCGTTTAATTTTAATTATTTTTAAGGGGAAATATTGAAAATACTACCTCAAATGGCTTGGCAAGATCCTCCGTTATGCCGAAAATATTGCAGCATTAATTTTGAAATAAATATATGGTAAAGTTGAAGATTAATGTTAAGTACTATGTTAGACGAAAACACGATTCCGTAGAAAATTTCGATACAAAAAAAATCCAAAGCTACCTCCAAACTGAACAATTAAACGCTGTTATTCATAAAATACTTTAAATTAGATCATGAAACTTTGCATACTAACTGAACTAACTATAATGCAAAGCTTATGTTATTTTTTAAAATACCATTATTTTCACTGTAAAAAGAAATTACCTAAACTATCGGCGTCTTGAAGCTTGTTTCCTGCCGCCCGGTTAGTCACGCTTCGGCTTTCGAATGGTGAAGCTGTGTCGCTTACGATCAGAATACACATTACGCAACAGGATGACGTAAAATTAATATGAGAAATAACCGTAATAAAAATAAGAAGCGACTGAGTTGGCGTAAAGAAACAGGCATAAATATGATAAGCCTAATGAAATAAGTATCTAACAACCTAGCTACTTACAGTATTAGTGATTACAAACATGTCGGTACATAGCATACCACGCGCGGGGAAATGGGGGCCAAATTAGAATTTGAGCTGACTTACTATATCCCCTTAATTCCCGACGTTTCGGGTGCTTTCCAAGCACCCATGGTCACGAGGAACTGAGTGACTGTCGTATCGTTAAACCCGGAGTAGTTACCTTTAGCTTTTTTAATTATTATTTATGGTACGATCTATGCAAAATGAACTGATTGTGTCTTGTAGTCATGCAGTGATATGCTTGGGTTTAGTTTTAATTTTATTGATTATAGGGTCACAAGCAGGTGGTAGTACCCAGCCTCCTTCTCTATTGAAATTGCTAAAACTCCTTGCAATTGTCAAGCGAATGATATAGTATGGGAATTTTTTGCCAGAGTACGGTATATATTTTATATGTATTGTCTTTTTATTATTTAGATCAGGGATTCCCAAACTATTTTGGGCAACATACCCCTTTTCTAAAATGAACTGATACCTCAGACCCCCCATAGCCAAATTATTTTAAAAATCCTATCTCTAGTTTTTTCCTATTGATACAAAATACTTACCAATATAAAATCTTTGTAGTTGGTTAAGGGAGTTAACTTGACATCATTTTCTCATCAAAATTTTACAAAACTAAACAGACACAAAATTCAGTAAATATCGAGTGTAATTAATAATTATTAACACAAATTAAAAATATACTTATACAGTATTTTGAAAGTTTCAAATAAGAACTTGTAATAATTAATAGGGGTTAATTTTTAGACCTCGTCGCCCCTCAAAAACAGTTTTCGTTTATGTCGACTCCTGGAAACCTATTTCGACCCCAAGGGGTCGATAACGATCACTTCGGGAATCCTTGATTTAGATCACATTATGATTTAGATCCATTTATGGAACATAGTGACATATTAAATTAAACATGCATATATGCTCCAGATTTTGTCTGATACCCTCAAAAAAGCCGAAAGCACTACTGCCGTTAATAACGGTTAGGTGTAAAACCGGACCCAGATGCCTTGTTGTAACCAGTCCTATTGCATGACGTTCGGTAATAAGCATCACTTTTGCTGTTGCAAACCGGAACTAGTTTTTACTATACGGGATTTAACTTAAACATCAATACTTACGCCAGGATTAAGAGAGGAAAGCTTGCTGCTGCTGTCATGTAAAAAGAATGAAGTGAACGGCAAAAACGGCAAGGGACCTAGACGGATGTTTATCGATTAAATTGGCGATATACTGAAGACAGACGAAATTAAGAGTAACTTTAACCAACAAATATGTGTGCGATGCGATGGTAGATGTAAAGGATGCGAAAGAGGTGTGTCATATTGTGACTACCCCTCTGGGTGAGAGTTTATATATGTATGTTCCCTTGGACGAAGGTGTTAGAAAGAAAATCCGTGTATATCTTCATGCTATAGCTTAGTTCAGTGCGATGAAAACCGTAAAATTAGTTTAACACATATTGTAAGTTCCCACGGGCGATATAAAAGCGACAAAACTCGGTTTCGCGATATCATTACCTTGCCGTAAAGGGGATGTCCAAAAATGCCTACCTCGTTAAAACCGCCGGCCCAAACCGGCCCCCTGTTATTTTAGGCGGCTAGTGATGTACCTACGCCGTTTTCGATCATCGTTAAAATTCTCTTTTTTAATATTATAAAGACGTATTCGGTGTTTTCTTTTGCAATGGAAGACGCTTTATTATATGTTGTTTTTTTAGTAATTTTCCTTGCTTATATTTTATTTTAAATTGGCACATCTTCATTTATCGATTTCATTAAGATAATGTAACTAACATGGGAGAAAAAATATTTTTTTATTTTTTATTTTTAAGTTATGAGCAGTGTTATTTTAAAACAATTTTTTTTCGTTTTTCAAACGGTAAGTGATAATAATTTATAAGTTATTTATGGCATAAAGGTTTTTAAAATTTCTTTGATGATCTATAAACACAACGTTATCGTGTTGCCTTCCGTCCCGTGAATTTAGCAAGAGGTGACTGTGACAAATGGCGAAAAGATTTGTCTTCCTGTAGAGGGTGACAAAACTAAGCCATCAATATATACGATAAATCGTCACTGGCTTGTTGCTTGTACTGGATGTTCACTTTTGTTTTCAAATTACTTCATTATAAAATAGTTTTACGACCCTCTTTACAATCTCACTTAATCAGTTACTGGGTTTTCTATAAAAGAATCTCAGCAGTAGCCCGGAGTCTGAAGGCTGGCGATGCTTCACCACCGTGCCCGGAAAAACACGTTAAATCGTTGGTTCTGCGGCTATTGTCTCTGCGGTCTTGTCGGGTTTCCTACATAGAATATGAGAGTGATGGAATAGATTCCCCTGCGCTTGCGCATGCATACGCTCAGCACTATAATGCTGTCCTGCGCAGAAGGCTGATCTCCGTTTAGATTATAATATAATAATAATAATAATAATATAATATTAATGATTAATTTCTTTTCATAGAATATGGCTGATAAACGAACACACAGTCCATCTGATGGTAAGTGGACACTGTGGCTAAAACATCTACATTTATCCTCGATTAAAAATCAAAACGCAGATGTGTTGTAACCCTTGAGGACTAAGATGGAATGCCTCGTTTCCAGTAAAAAAGAGTCTCCGGATCTCCACACTCACCATAGGCAACACAGCAGTATTAAGCTGCTATTTTACGCTAGTATTCTGTGAGAGCGTGGTCCTTCCCCGGTCGAGTCGACCAATTCGTGCTACAACCTTAATATATAGCTGCAGAGTGGCTCTATCACGTATAAATTAAATTAGTCGAACTTTAACTACAATTAAGTACGAAATAACGACTTAATGTTTAATTTTTAAGTTTAATCAAGTTTCATTAAACGGTCTCACATTAAATTAATATTCTGTTCCATACAATGTTATAAAGTTAAATGCTATTAACTACACCGTTGCTGGAGTATTTCACTGTCCCACTATTTAACGAAAGCCTTCCTCAATAAACCTAATACTTGTAAATTGTTTTATGCTTGCAATGCGAGGTAATTGCTCGGACGATGTTCAGAATAATCAAACACGGTTAGACTAAGCTATTTGGCATCTGTTGGTTGGTAAGCTTTGGATAGTCAAGGTGAATTTAGTTATTAAATTAATCGTGAACACTAGATTTACAATAAGCTGCTTTAATATAGTTAGTACAATGCAAACGTGACTTCAGTGAAACAAACGTACATTTTTAGTGTTGCCATTTTGCATTATAACTTTTCCTTTAAATATTATGATGATTTCCAAACCTTAATTTTAGTAAAATGAAAATTACAGCCTATAGAAAAGAGGACTATGGAGTAATTTATTTATTTATTGATGCTCTATTTGCATAGAACACCGTACAAAAATGCTTATCAAAGCGTGTTCGCGGAAGAAAATGTAAAACTAGGGTTGTCAATAATTATTTTAACATATTGTTTTAAATCTGATGATGTTTCAAGGCCAGAGTCATATGTCTAATTTAGACAATGTGTCACGGCGAAAACTTCGGAGTACTACCGAAAGCTATCAACTAGGCAACACACACTTGTGCTAACCTTCTTTCATCATCCTTCATCCGATTTCTACCCGTGGGTGTCATATTAATAATAAACGACTATGTAACGTATGTATGTATGTGGATTATGCCACATGCAAAATACTCAGACCAGCGACGGTGGGAGACGTTTGGTAGTCCGATCGTTTATCCTAGTTGGCAAGAGTGGTGATTATGGCAAGTTTTCTCAACAGGCCTCAGCGTATAATAATACACAACCCAAAACCTGTATGAGATTTATACATAGTAGAGCCGTGCTGCACCTATATTATTGGTATAGTTGTAGCACGAATGGGTCGCCTCAACCGGGGAAGGACCACGCTCTCATAGAATACCAGCCTAAAATAGCAGCTTAACGCTGCTGTTTTTCGTATGGTGAGTGTAAAGAACCGGAGAACCTTTTTACTGGAAACGAGGGAGTCCATCTTAGTCCTCATGGGTGACAACGCATCTGCATTTTGATTCAAGTCGAGGATAGATGTAGATTTCTATGGGCCGGAGTAACCACTTACCATCAGGTGGACTGTGTGATCGTTTGTCACCCTTATCCAAAAAAAAAAAATTGGAATCCGGTACGTTAACAATTTACTTTGACTTCTAGTTACTTGGCGAACGAAGTAACGTATACCTATTGTTCAATATTGAGTACTTCCTGGATAACTTTCCACAGAATTCCGTAACTAATGACCAAAACCTACCCTTTGGAAATGAATACATTGTTTAGAGTCATTACATAGATAACTTTTAACGTCTTTATTAAGCATGCCTACGCAATGGAATCTACACAGCCCTGTAAATCTATTAAATACTAAAGTAGTCTTCTAGTGATGTACAATAAATTTCGCACGGGTAAACGACGCATACATATGCATGCGTCGTTGCCGATGCGTCGTCGACAGGCAGATTGATTGCATCACAGCTTTAGTATCGCAATTTACACCTGTTAACCGCTCAACAGCTTCCTTGTAAAATATCTTCATCAACCGATAAGGTGTTTGATTGCCTGACGTCGATCGAATTTTTATCGGCAATTTTCGTAACATAAATGCCGATTGGAAATGCAGATTTGCCGATAGGGTTTATTCGAGCGGGCCGGTAATGAACATACGAGTACCTAAGTGAGCTGATTTTTTTTTCTTTTTGAAAACCGCGAGATTTTACTGTGACTTCTAAAATATTGCTATTTTACTTGATGTTCTTTTTCTAATAGTTTTTATAGAATATGATGGCAAATGAGCACACAGTCCACGTGTTGGTAAATGGATGCTGCGGCCTATAGACTTCTACATTTTTCCTCGACTAAGAACTGTGGAGTGTGTACTCGATGGTGAGTGTAGAGAATCAGGAACCCCTTTTACTGGAAACGAGGCAATCCATCTTTGTCCTCAGGGCTGACAACGCTTCAGCATTTGGATTTTCAATGATGTCGCCCCAGCATCCACTTACCATCAGGTGGACTGTGTACTCGATTGTCACCCTCATTCTATTAAAAATTATCTACACCAGCATAGATAACTTTCAGAACTATTGTGCTCTGTTGTAAGGTTTAGTCAACTGCGATCTCTGTTAACGTTTATCGGCTATAAATATAAATTAAAAACAATTTTATGGTTTTTATCGCGTTTGTTTTGATTTCCGACGTTTCGGACGTTTTATGATGTTTTCTTCACCGCTGAGCACGTGGTAAATCACCACTTAAAATGGCAAAATAACTATTTCATTGGTCCTATTGGGGATCGAACTTGGTTTCCTCGCGTACTGTGGTATTTAATGCGGGCGCACTTTGACTTTTTAATTCGCAATTTGCTATCGATTTTTGATAATTGTAAACAAGTTTCACTGGGTCAGTCGAAGGTCCCACTTTGGTTTCTTATTGTCACTGTTTATCGAGGAAGTATGACATTACAAAATATACAAAATCTGACTTCCGCCAACTAAAAACTTTATTAAACAAATATTGTTTAAAAGGATTTATTACAATATTAAGAAATTTATTCATGATACTATCCTAAGGAAATGAGGTGATCGCTACAATGTTCTTTCTAATTTGCTTTGTGTTGTTAATTATAACGTCACTTTAATGATTGTAAACGGTTCTTTTTGGCAAAAAAAAAGTCCCGCTGAGCTTCTTGCTGGTTCTTTAACCACCGAACCAGTGGTAAATTAATCATTAAAGTGACATTCTTTATAATCCATATTGAATTAAAAAGTTTCTATTCTATTCTATTGAAGCTGAAGGCAGTTTAAAAATTAAAATTAATGTATTAAATACTTTGTTTACAATATTCTCTTCGTCTTCGGATTGTCGTATAAGGCGAATTAGAGAAAGAGACAGACAGATATTCTTTTCTTTTGATTTCAATCTACCTTCGAAGCGTGACGGTTTTAAGACCTTAGACCATTGAATGATCTAAGATTAAGACAAACCTTTCCTACAACGGGAGAGTCTCATGTTTCAATCTAGATCTGTGGACTGATTATGAGCTGAATAGGATGAGGTATAAGATTTTAATTTACAAAAATGCATAAATTTTTAAATAAATGTACTATATTTCGTACGTAACCGTGTAGTGACGATGTAAGAATACCTACAACCCCATATCGTTAATGGATGTCGTAAGACAGATAAGAAAATGAGTAACAGCATCTTCCTGATAACAACTCATAATTATATGAAACTGCGGTTGCGAACTCGCCTTGTAATCATGTCAAATCAACTATTGATGTGGCAAAATTAACAAGTTATATATCCTTAATTTAAGGCCTTAGGTTTTGTGGAGCAACTTTCTTTCGACCGGTTTAGTTCGTCGGCATGTTCTTGACCACAAAACTCAAGTAACGCATTAAAAATCAAACATATGTAAATGATCGGGTTACAGTTTTTAATTTTAAATGACTTTTTAGTGCCGTATCGCTAACGTTTACGATAAAATAGAGCTATGGATTTTCTCTTTTTTTTGGAATCGTCACCTAACACATTGAGTTATAAATATATTTAAAATATTTTTTGTAGAAGTTTATACTTTTATGCATGCTATAGCCGTGCTGCAGGTATGTTATAGTTATAGCACGAATAGGTGGGCTCGACGGGAGTAGTACCACGCTTTCAGAGCATACTGGCTGGAAATAGCAGCTTAATGTTTCTGTGTTTCGTATGGTGTGTGTAGAGAACCGAGAATTTGTTATTGTTAGTCTATGACTGTTTTATAAGGTCCTCTCTTACCAGCAAATAAACGACAAAAGTAACTTGGTGAAGCGGAATATTTAAGAAGCCGTCGCCTATATTGTAAGAAAGCTTTAAGTAATTGAAAAAAATCCATTTAAATTTGTACACACGTATGAAATAATGCTGCTGTGTATCGTATGGTGAGTGTAGAGAACCGAGAATTTGTTATTGTTAGTCTATGACTGTTTTATAAGTTCTTCTCTTACCAGCAAATAAACGACAAAAGTAACTTGGTGAAGCGGAATATTTAAGAAGCCGTCGCCTATATTGTAAGAAAGCTTTAAGCAATTGAAAAAAATCCATTTAAATTTGTACAGACGTATGAAATAATGCTGCTGTGTATCGTATGGTGAGTGTAGAGAACCGAGAATTTGTTATTGTTAGTCTATGACTGTTTTATAAGTTCCTCTCTTACCAGCAAATAAACGACAAAAGTAACTTGGTGAAGCGGAATATTTAAGAAGACGTCGCCTATATTGTAAGAAAGCTTTAAGTAACTGAAAAAAATCCATTTAAATTTGTACAGACGTATGAAATAATGCTGCTGTGTTTCTTATGGTGAGTGTAGAGAACCGGAGACCCTTTTTATTGAAAACGAGGCATCCGCCTTAGACCTCTAGGTGACAACGCATCTGCATTTGATTCTCAATTGTTGTGAAACGTGGTCCTTCACAACTGGCTGTATGAGGAAGCTCAAGGTCGCTCAGCTCAGAGCTATGGAGAGGGCTATGCTAGGGTCTCTCTGCGTGATAAACTTAGAAATGAGGATATCCGCAGTAGAACCAGAGTGATCGACATAGTCCAACGGATTAGTAAGCTGATGTAGCAATGAGCCGGCCATATAGCTCGAAGAATTGACAATACGATGGGGAAAAAGAGGTTTAGAGGACGACCTCCCCCCCACTAGACGGAGTGATGACCTGGTAAGAAATGCAGAAAGTCGACGGATGCTAGTGGCCCAGGACCGTGCTTTGTGGCATTACTTTTCGTAGGCCTGTGTGCGGCAGTGGATTTGTGAAGGCCTGTAATGATGATGACGATGAAATAATCTACAAGTCTACTTAAGTCTAATTAAGGCAGTTTAATTCAATTCAGTAAGGTTGCACTTACGTCTCTCGTAAATATATCGAAAGGTTCTATATTTATTGTCTGGTATCTGGTGATACATTCGTTTGTTGATACATGTGACGTCACGCGAGTGCCGCTATTCGACCTATTTCCTGCAGCCGAACCGTCGGTTCGGATGCGATAGCTATAGTGAAAAATTAAAGAGGCCGACGTGGACACGACAGGTTCAAGTCAATGTCCAATTAGTACGTGTCAACCGCTAACTGGATAAATGTAATCTATGGATTAAGTCGAACTAAGCCACTGTGTTTCAGTTATGTTAGAATAAACTCGTGGTTCTTACAGATGCTGGAATAACCATCTCAAATATGCTAGACTTGTGATTCAGTAAAGCGGCCGAAATGCAACGTCTTAGATTAGACTACATTAGAATTTTAGTCCGGTGTAGTGGCAATGTAAGAATATCTAACACCCCAAATCGTCTCGAGAGTATCGTAATAGGTGACAGTGGAAAAATGAAACAGATGTGGGCAGCATCTTCCTGGTAACAATTCAAAAAATGCGGTTGCTAGCCCTCTTGCCAAGCGTGGCAACTATGGCAAAATGCCCTTGAGGCAGTATATGAGGGAGGGCTATGCTCAGCATTGGACTTTTATAGGCTGTAATGGATGAGAATTTTTAGAGCCCTCTCGTATTTCTCTGCTAATCGACAAGTATATCTGACACTTACTAATTATATATTTATATATAAATGTAAAGTTACAGTCTATATATGTCCCACTGCGGGGCACAGGACTCCTCTCATTTCTGAGAGTTATTTCACCTCAATTATTCCACCGTGCCTGGAGTTAGCAGACTTCACATGTCTTCAAAATATTTTATATAATAATAATATTCCTCAGACATGCTGGTATCCTAACGATGTTTCTTTCACCACCGGGCATCAACACATAAAACTGCAATTAACAATAACATATACATACCGTGCAGTGACGATTTAGAATATCCACCACCCCATATCCTGTTCATCTGTCCATCCTGTGGGTGTCGTAAGAGGCAACAGTTAGTTAGTTACAGCCTATATGCATCCCACTGCTGGGCACAGGCCTCCCCTCATTTCTGAGAGGGTTTTATTTGAAGGAAGTGTCCGCCGCGGTGCCCCAATGCGTGTTGGCGACATGCAGGTTTCCTCACGATGTTTTCCTTCACCGCCGAGCACGTGGTAAAATCGGCACTTAAAATTGCAATTAACAATTTCATTGGTGCCGGCGGGGATCGAACCCGGGTTACTCGCGTTCTGTTATATTTACAGCGAGCGTTAACCATCTGAGGTACCACGGCTCAAGAGGCAACAAAGGAAAACTAATTTTGCAATATGGCAAACATCTCTCCTATGAGGCAATCTATGGTGGAGAGGGGCTAGGTTCAGCAGTGGACTTTAATAGGCTGTCGCGGTAATGGTAATGGTCAGTGGTCTACAAATTGTTTGCTTGTCACCATCTCTACTCTGTGTATCTGTTTGACCATAGACTACATGTGTTTGACAATGTTTTATTGGCTGTAGGAACGTAAACAAAATGATTTATTTTATGTATTTGTAACACATATTTTACATAAAGTTTAACTTAGGTACTGCATTCTCTCTTCATATAAATTTTAATTAGGCCAAATCGAAATATGCTGTAAAGGGTTTATTTTTATTAAGGGTGACAAACGAGCACACAGTCCACCTGATGGCAAGTGGTTTCTGTGGCCCATAGACATCTATATCTATCCTCGATTATGAATCAAAATGCAGATGCGTTGTCACCCGTGGAAACTAAGATGGGATGTCTCATTTTCAATAAAGAGGGACTCCGGTTGTCCATAATCACCATACGAATCACAGCAGCGTTGAGCTGCTATTTACGATGGTATTCTATGAGAGCGTGGTCCTTCCCCAGTCGAGTCGACCCATTCGTGCCACAACTATAATAGTAATATAGCTGCACCACGTAAAAAGTCTACCACGTAAAAAGTTTTCCCATCACGTATAGTATGTAGATATTACCGTGAAAAAAAATTATTACACTGGTAGCATTGCTGGCAGTCATTAAATTAAAAAAAAAATCTTGTTGTGCTGTTTGTTTTGAGAATTTTTATTGTAATTATAAGAATTTTATAATGAGACATATTGTAAATAACTACAAATGCATTTAGATTAAGATGTCGAAAGTCACGGCTTTTTTCATTAAGCTGTTCGCCAATTGATACTAAATTACCAATTTGCGTTTGCGTTTGATAAAAAGACGTTAATCACGAAACTAACTCTTATTGTTTATGTGATAAAATAGATCGCAAATTTATGGAACGGCCTTATAAAAATTATTTCTTTGCCCTCATTAATCATAACATCACCGGATAAATGTCTTTAATTGAATTATACATACGACATTGTTTTGCTTGCGGTAGGTTATCAGTTATCAAATAACTTTGTATTTGAGTTGAACGATCGACACAAATGATACATTCGCAGTGAAATCATTGCAGCTGATTGCTGTCAATTTAAAAAAGTAATCGACTGTCGTTATCTGATCGTCGCATTAAGACTTTTCGTTTATTTTGTACCGATTTCGATTAATAGGGTCGATTGAATCGATTATCGATACGATTGTGGTCACATCATGATTCAATTCGTCTGCAATTGCTTAGTTAGTACCTATCTTTAAATTTTGTTAGTCTTGAGATGTCTGTGTTTTGAGGGTTAAAAGATGGAGCCTATAAATAACAATAGCTTGTGGAAATAATGAACATTTTATGGATCAAGTTGTCCGAAATAAACAATTTTTAATTTTTTTTTATGAAGGGACAGCCTAACAATATTTTGAGGAATTCCATTATATATATATAAGAAGGAATTTTTAATGACTTCTTATGTTTTCGCAAACAGTACACATTGAATAAAATTAGTTTTAACGGATTTTAGCGTGTTTTTTAACTTAATTTATATTCCCGACGTTTCGCGTACTTTACAGCAACTCTCTGACACTCCGTAACTAATGGATAATCTTTTTACGGATTATCCATAATGGATAATCTGTAAAAACTAGTTTCGTTGATTGCTGAATTTATTTTGTCACATAATTTATTATGACGGTATTTAAGGAAGAAAGAACATTCTAGAAAATAATATAGAAAAAGTTTACATCAGCTGTGACATAAGAGCATTGAAAGGGACGAATAAAGCTCACCAACACGCATTGGGCAGCTTGGCGGACTATGTCCTGCGTTAGAATCCCTCTCAGAAATGAGAGGAGTGAACTTTAATTGTGAGTTATCTAAAAAAAATATTCAGGTCCCTCTACACTACAGAATCTTTGCGTGTTATTAGCACAGGTGCATCGACACGCGCAAACTGGTCGGTCCAGTGCGTTTGCCTCACTCACTTACCAAATATGATGTACCGCCAAATTGTGGAGTATGTGGAGCAAAAAGATTCCCGACTCCCCTACCATTTGCTAGGAAATATGCCACGTTGCCAAAAATTGGTCTCACATTCTCGTGTTCTTGATACGGTTTCATTTATACAAGTTTAGGTGATGCAGTAAAATCTGATGCTGTCGCCTATACTCACCTATCTCCTATCTTTTAAATATGATTTAATTTAGAAGTAAATCGTTTATTATTGGTTAATCTTAAAAATAGAATAAATTGCTATTATTTACTTATATAAATTCTAAAGATTTACTCAATTATTTATTTTATTATACAAATTTTGATTACAGACAGAATAAAATTAATAAATCTTCATTTATTGTGGCTATTTCTAAAGTCATAAAGACAGGATGGAGCATCTCTAAGGTTAAGATATAAGAAGAGCTTTAATAAGTCGCCTCCACAGGGAGGGAACCAGGATCGTACAGCATACCAGCGTCAAATAGAAGCGTTGTGATACCGTGCATCGTACAATGAATGATGAGAACCAGAGACTGTTTTAACTGGTAAAGAGACATTTTGTCTCAGTTCTCAGGAGTGACCACAGATCTGCATTTCTATTGTTAAATGAGTATAGATGTTGGAGCCCATCGGTCACAGCATCCACCTACTATCCGTTGGACTTTGTGCATTTATAACTTTTTATTCCATTCACAAACTTATATTTTATAACTTTTTTTTATTTAATTCTTAAAATTTAAGATTAATTGGGTTTTTAAAACCTAAAAATGAAACTACTGTAAATCTGACATCACGCGGATTTCGTTGTTATAAGAAAACTTTACGTGTATAGTATAGATCAGATATTGTTTTTATAATTATTTGAGGTTATCACGTCCAGTGATACATCTTATATTAATTAAACAATGATTGCAAGCAAACTGAAATTAATACTCACATATTTTGAAAATAAATAATATTTTAAAAGTAATTTGCATCATAAACAATAAAATAAAATTGCCCTGAGACCCGTGTAGTTGTATTCAAATAAAGAAATAAAATACTTAATTGTATTAGCATTAAATCATTATAAGCGACCTTAACACAGTTTCTACAATCTGTACGCATGGCAACACCGAAGTCTGTATTGAAATATGCGTACGCGGTTTCAGTCACTCATTAATAATTCATAAAAACGACAACGGCGTGTGAAATTACGTGCAAGTTGTAACAACTTCCGCGGTTCTGCGTAAATTAGTACGTTTTATAGAGTTCTTGGATTATGTCGTTCAAGTTATTTATTACTTTATTAAGGGTTGTCAGTTACGTTCAATTAATAAATAAATAGTAGATTTCAATTTTTTTTTGGCAAAATGATTGTGGCAGCACGTGTTGTAATTTCAAATGTTGCAACCAGATTGGCGATAAGCGCATTGTATTTTAAGTATGGCGTTTGATACGGTTATTTGTTAATAATACTACTAATATTATATACTACTAATATTTAAAGAAAAAATATGTGGTGTGGTGGTTGTAAATCAGCCAAGAGTATTTGCATAAAATTTCCCAAATAAATAATGAATACTTTGGAAATATTATTAGCTTTTTTATTAATAAATGCTGATATTTTATAATTTTTTTATTTAATTCTAAGCCAGTTTTTGTCAGTAGTTTCACCTAAAATGAAACGTATGATAATATGGTAAGCGGTTTTAAACGTTGTAATGCAAAAACTTTACGTGTATTAAATATTGTTTTTAAAATATTAAAGGTTTTCACGTCAGTGTTACATCAAATATTTATAAAAAATTATTGCCAAACTATTTCGAACTTTTTTATTTACTCAAAAATAGCACTTTAGAAAAGTACTGTCCAATTAATGATCATAAACAATAAAATAAAATTGCCCTGAGACCTGTGTAGTTATATTCAAATAAAGAAATAAAATACTTAATTGTATTAGCATTAAATCATTATAAGCGACCTTAACACAGTTTCTACAATCTGTACGCATGGCAACACCGAAGTCTGTATTGAAATATGCGTACGCGGTTTCAGTCACTCATTAATAATTCATAAAAACGACAACGGCGTGTGAAATTACGTGCAAGTTGTAACAACTTCCGCGGTTCTGCGTAAATTAGTACGTTTTATAGAGTTCTTGGATTATGTCGTTCAAGTTATTTATTACTTTATTAAGGGTTGTCAGTTACGTTCAATTAATAAATAAATAGTAGATTTCAATTTTTTTGGCAAAATGATTGTGGCAGCACGTGTTGTAATTTCAAATGTTGCAACCAGATTGGCGATAAGCGCATTGTATTTTAAGTATGGCGTTTGATACGGTTATTTCTTAATAATACTACTAATATTATATACTACTAATATTTAAAGAAAAAATATGTGGTGTGGTGGTTGTAAATCAGCCAAGAGTATTTGCATAAAATTTCCGAAATAAATAATGAATACTTTGGAAATATTATTAGCTTTTTTATTAATAAATGCTGAGATATAATATTTTTTTACTATTCTAAGCCAGTTTTTGTCAGTAGTTTCACTTGAAATAGAAACCGTTGATAATATGGTAGGTTTTTAACGGTAATGCAAAAACTTTTATTAAATATTTTTTTTAAAAATATTAAATTTTCAATCAAATATTTAAAAAAATTATAAGCTATTTCGAACCTTTTTATTTACTCAAAAATAGCACTTTACGATTACGAAATCACTGTCCAATTAATTAAAAAAAAAATGCAGTTGTTGTTGTTGTCTCTGCGTAAAAGAATCCATCACACTTTAAATATCTGAAAGCTTTGAATGCTTTAAAGATCTCATTGTTTTCGACAGATGGTTATCTACAAAAATAACTTGTCATAATCTCAGACCAACTAAGAGAAATAGATAGACGCCGTGTACAATTTAAGTATAGCTAAAACCAAGCCAAAACCAAGCTCAATTTCTTGTATGAATACGCACTCACGCACGCATATAAACCCTGTGACTGGGTGCGGCGTCGAAGGTGCGAGACGTCTGTCACTGCGCTCACCGTTTTGTCTGCTAAGAATACTCATTGCGGTAAATCTTCCCTACAAGGGGGGGGGGATTCATGTTTAGCAGTGGAATCTTTGAGCTGATGAAGAGTAAAGAAAGAGGTTAAATTTATCTCGAATTGCTTATAGAATAAGTCGAAGCGAATTATATTCGAGAACTGGTAGTATTGCATCTGCTTAAGGATTTGGGAATCCGGTACGGCGAGAGTGCAGTCCTTTTGGCTTTTCCGACCTTGTTAATTGGTTTAGTGTTTATTATATTATTTATATTGGTGTAGTTTACTCCCTTGTCTTTTATATTGTTCCTTTATAAAGTTTTTAACCATTGCATGCATATATTGTTCGCTTTTGCAAACTCTCTTAACGAAACGAACATAAAATAATGGTTAATTTAGAAATATACGTAAAATAGAGA
Organism: Parnassius apollo; assembly: GCA_907164705.1. Classification (NCBI taxonomy): domain Eukaryota; kingdom Metazoa; phylum Arthropoda; class Insecta; order Lepidoptera; family Papilionidae; genus Parnassius; species Parnassius apollo. The sequence goes on along the minus strand of CAJQZP010001547.1, from coordinate 1,335,833 downwards.
TTAATTTTACTTTTTTTTGCTTGATACCCACTTTTAAGAGCTATTTCTATATAATTAAAACGACAGGACATGAAACTCTGTGGACATTTGTAAATATATTTCATAGTAAAATATCTCACACCTATGACGATAGTATCTTGTAAGTGCACTTGATTGTTTGATTTATTGCCTGCGAGTTTGATTAGGTGACCTATCAAGGAAATGGCGGGAAGCGGACGTTGGTGCCTCTTTTACAGCTCATAGTGTGAAGTGGCGGTCCCTGTCTCGTAGCCAACGAACGTCTAGAGGCTGCCTGCACGGTAATCATACCTCGTGGGCGGATAGGGGCTCGTCTACATTAGTGTACTCCTGTTATCACATTGTTCGCTAAATTTCAAAGTTTAATTCATTAAAGCATTGGCTGCTTAAGAAATGTTTAACCTACGTATTAGTCGTGTTTAATATAAAAAGTATTAAATAATATAATATTTTATAGGAAGAGAGCATTATTTTTAAGTTTATAGCTTATTGCACACACACAAAAGATACTCGTAAAATTAAAATAAATAGTTTTTAACGCATTTAATGAAGTAAAATAAAAATTATAGTAGTTACCAGACATACCGTGACATTTAGATAAAAATTTAAGTAAATACTTTTAATACATTAAATAAAATAAAAATATAATACTACACCCAGACATACTTGGTCACACACATCAGTGCGTAAAGAAAACCGATTTGACGGAAAGTGAACCAAAATGTTATAATTATTTTTATGTTAACGCGAATACTACGTTATAAATATATTTTTATGGATCATATCTTTTTATTTTCGGTTAATTTAATTTTCGTTGTTTTAGGGCTTTGCAGCGCACTTAGTCAAAATAGAACTGAAGTTTTGACGTCCTTGTGTTCCAATTTTTTTAAAAATCCTAAGAAAAAAAATTTTTATTAGAATTGTTTGGTTTCCGGGTTTGGTATCTTTTTAATGTTTTTGTTGGGTTTTTTTTTTTTTTTTTTTGTGTTGTTTTCCTATTTTTAGCTTAAGGTGATCATATTACTCTCACTTACCTTCGCAGTAGAAGCCAAACCAAATTTTAAAATTGTCGTGAGTTAGTTTACAGTTAAAAAAAATCTAAACATTAATTGAGAACATATTAAAACAACGGACGACTTATATAAAGCGATAAAACTTAATATCTCCAATGCGGCAGATTTGCCTATAAGGATAGTCGTGTCGATATTTAAATGATTACAATTCTAGCTTCGCCTATAAACCATTTTTCATCAGCACACCGCCTTACCGATACTTATAAGTCATATGTTAGTTTCTCAATCAAGCCGGAATGGTCTTTGTCGGTCCTTCCAGTCGTAAAGTATAGTCTGAGTGTGTGGGGAACGTGTTTAGCCGATTTGCACGCTGCTGGCTGTAACGTATTCGAGCTTATATACGAGTGAGATGTGACTCAAACGATGATTTATCTGCGGCATCATCGATACGGGATTATTTTAGTATTTTGTGCGAGATGATTTAATAAACATGTAGGGTATATTTATTTCCTATTATGTCTAATACTGTAAGAGCTGTAATAGCTCAGGGGTTAAGCGTCCGTCGTAAATCTCACAGTATGCGAGCATTCTAGGTTTGGTGCCTGCCGGTACCATTGAAATATTTAGTGCTTATTGACTATGCTCGACGGTGAAGTAGAAGTAATATATCGTGAGGAAACTTTTTTTATCAATTTTTTTTAATTCAAATCTTTATTCATATAATCAATATTGAATGACAAATGAACAGTCCATCCATCTGCTAGCAACCGACAAGTAAAGTCAGACATAGTGAGACAAACTCCTCAGAAATTTTCTTGCGCTAAAACTCTCAAAAATGAGAGGATACCTGTACCCAGAATTAAGACATATATAGGTATACACACTGAAAATTAAATGTATTCTTAGTTTCCCACTTAAAACAGAGTTGAAGTTAGTGCGAAATGGGAAGGGTCAACATTCATGTTTACTTTATTTATTTAATTATTCATTCATAGACACCAGCAGTGCATGCATAATTACATATTTATTGAAAGTAGGTTTAATCTAGAATTTGATGTGTGCACCCTTATAGGTGACACAGCATTACAAAATACAATTAAATGAAGACAAAGCAAAGTAATAATAGCTAATAAAGAAATATCTCGTAAAAAATAATACCTAAAGTTAACATATAATCTTAATATATATAAATTATGTGTCACGTTGTTTGTCCGCGATAGACTCCTAAACTACTTAAACGATTTTAATCAAATTTACATACCGTGTGCAGTTTGGTCCAACTTGAGAGATAGAATAGTTTTTTTGCCCATGAACCCACAATATTTTTTTTGCAAATTTTATGGATTTTTAATAGGAGATGACAAAGGGTCGTCGAAAAGGGTAGAACAACGTCTGCCTGGCAAGCTAGTAATACAATAAAAACTTGCATATAACTAAGTAGCAGCTGTTGAGGGACATGGATATTAGATTAGTTTATAATAATAGAGCATTTGGAATAGTGTGTTTTTATTGTATGCGCATACTAATAGTCGATGATATGTTTATTCCTTATAGTCATCAAAGAGACAGGCTTGTTCAGAAAATATTACATGTTAAACATTCAAAGCATAGAACGCTGCTGCTATATTACGGTTGTAGAACGAACGGGTCGGCTCAACCGTGTAAGTACCATGCTCATAGAATAACAGCGTAAAATAGCAGCTTATTGCTGCTAAGTTTCATAAGGTGAGTGTAGAGACCCAGAGACCCTTTGAACTGCTAACGAGGCATCCTACTCAGACCTCAGGGGCGACAACGCATCTGCAGGTTGATTTTTAATCGAGGATATATGTAGGTGTCTATGGGCCACAGAATTCACTTACCATAAGTTGGACTGTGTGCTTGTTTGTCATTCATATTCTATAAAAAGTGAATTGTGCTGCCACGGTCGCTGGTAATAAAATAATCCAAGGGGTAACATTATTCAACCACCTAATATTTCTAACGATAAGAAGTTAATTAGTATCGCCGGTTTATTGCCAAGTGCCATCACAAATTTTCAGTGGACATCTAAATTTATAATGGACATAAATACACGTGGTCGATCTGACTCTCGGCCTCTCACTCCGATCAGTCAGGAAGCAACTTTGTCCTTGATTTATTGCCGACGGTTTAAGTCCTGACTGTGCGTTATAATGAAACAAAAAACAACGAACGAGTAGGTCGTTATAGTCAAGAAATAATAGGTTTTTTGTATTGTTTAATTACGTAATTCTAAGACTAATTGGTAGTAACCGAACTTGTAATAAAATTTTGAGTTGGAAAAGTAACCAGGATAACAAATCTTTATATAATTAGGCAAATACCGGAATTAATCGACTCAGAGATACTTATTATATAAATTCAGTTCAGAAACACGAGCTGTGGCCGGTGGGGGCACGGATATATAATTAATTTACCATCGTACCATCAGGTGGGACTTAACACTAGCATATACGTGGTAGTTATGCTGCAGCTATATTATATATGTGTTGTTGTTGCGTAATGCTGCTGTGTTTAGTGTGATAAGTATGTAGAACCAGTGACCCTTTTTTACTAGAAACGAGGCATTCCATCGTAGTCCTCAGGGTTGACAACGTATTTGCATTTAGACTCTTAATTGATGATAGATGTACATATCTTTTGGCCACAGTATCCACTTACCATCAGGTGGACTGTATGCTCGCTTGTTACCCTTATACTATAAAAATATAATAGTAAATAAATCTAGCTAGCATTCAGAAAGTCCCAGCAACTCAGAATAATCACAAGATTGCTTTGCTGTCTTTACTTTGCTGTGATTTGTTACTGTTTTTTAATAAATCTAAGAGCTACCAATTTCAGGGAGCCATGATAGCTCAGGGGCTTGACACTTGTTGTAAATTTTATAGTACGTGAGCAAATCAAGTTTGATTCTCGCTGGCGCCAAAATTGTTACTTGCAATTTTAAGTGCTTATTTATCAAGTGCTCGGCGGTGAAGGAAAACGTCCTGGAGAAATCTGCATGTCTAAGAAATAAAAAAAATACGTGTGGCACTCGGTGACTGCCGCGGTAAAGCTATTGCATAGCATTTTTTATAAACTTATGCAATTATAATTATTTATTTATTTTATTTATGCAGTTAAGTCTTTGATATTAAATCAAGTTACACTTTTTGAGCGTGGTGACCGATAAGAAAACAATTTTTTTTCTCTTATTGCATAAATGAGAAGTTAATATTGTTTAAAATATTTTTAATATCTTACAATACATGTAGGTTATTCAGAAATGTTTATCATTGAGTTAGCAGCTAGTGTACACGCATACGTCTAGTCGCACGCACACAAACACCGTGCCGAAGTCTGCCGAACTGAAACGACGTTAGACGATGCATGGCTTTCAAAGCCACACCTCCGTGCCCGTCGGAGTGGGGAGCGTGAGGTTTTTTTCGTTACGGAATTTCTGGATTCGGTCCCCGCGCTCAAGGCCCGCGATAGAAGCTATGCAATAGCTTAATATTTCGAACACATGTGAAATCCGCAAGCATTGGGGCAGCGCGGTGGACATTTCGATGCCCTAAAACCCTTTAAGAAGTGAGAGGAGACCTTAGCCCAGCGGTGGGACGTATATAGGCTGTAACTTTAAGAGATACTAATTATCATTAATATTGAGTCTCAAATATCAGGTTGAGTCGGGCCAAACTCGGTTATTGGGTTTATCTTTCAAGATATTCATTAGCAACCTGGACTCACAAAGTTGGCGGTGTTTTAAAATTATACCTCGGAAAGCGCATAAAACTCGCTCTCTTCCCTGTTCAAATCCTTCGTAGAAATTAGATGAGGACTGTGCTTGTATATAAATCGTCAATTTTAAACATGAATAATGATATTGGGACTGAAATCTAGATCTAGGGTTCAAACATGGCATAATAAGGCTTGTTAACGGGTGAACTGAACTACCTTACCTAGTTAATATAAAAGTAATAACTCAGTGAACTCTACTATAAATATAATCCGGTGATCGATACACCGGAAGCTAGAAAGACAAATTCACTTCTTCTACCAAATGGGGTCACTTTCACCGAAACAATGGTATATCGACAGGTCCAGAGATCATTGTACGCGCCACACAATGCAACTGAACTGTAATCGATGTAAATGCTGTGCAAGTTATTTCCATACACGTGTCGCGCGCCCGATTTTTACATGGGATCGTCGAATACGTTGTTTTTTTTTTTTAACAAATAAGGGTTATAAACGAGCACATTGTCTATCTAATGATAAGTGAATGTTGGGACCTATAGGAACTTACACATAAACTCGATTGTCGATTGCTAGACCTTGGTATCTCCTATTGTAGGAAAGACCCAATGTTTCATGTGGGACACAATAAATAAATTAATAAAATCAAAAACACATGAAGCTAATATCGTGTTTTAAAATGTCTACTTATAGACAATTTTATAATATATTTACACCGTAAGAGGTTTATTCAACAATCACATTAGTGCTTATGAATAACAAAAGAATATGTTGCCGTCGTAATCCGGGCACCAGACATGTCAATTGCATTGCACTGATCAGGGGTCTTAAACCTTTAAGCGCTTGTCGGTTTTAAAACATGAACAAAAACAATAAAATAAGAAAAATGTTCTTTTGTCTTTTGCGAGTGAATTAGTAGTCGTTTAGCATTCCTACGCCGTTTGAAATTTACATGTGCATTATTTAAAAATAGCTTGTTGTGCCTCAGACCAATGAAGAACAGACCGACTCTTCGCATAATTTAAGTGTTAGCCAAAACTAAGCTCAATTTACTATAGAACATTCACTCACGCACACATATAAAATCATTTGCAATCAATTATATGGTTTCTGGTGCGTATGTGTACGTCTAGCAGTGGATTTTGATGGGTAGATAAAAATGTAAGAATAAAGATGTGTGAGTGCATGTCAAGAATTCAAGCATAGTTTCAGCGTCACATAAAACATAATATATAGTGTTCTCTCTTTCTTTGACGGTCTGAGGTCGCATCTAAACCAATGTTTTACTATGAAGTATTTTCGCAAAACTTTTTTGTAAATGTAGTGACATATTTTTATAAATATATTTTTATTGCATACCATACAGTTGAATGTACAGATTGGTTTACTAATATGTGTAAGTAATGGGCGGTTTTATACTAAAAGTGTTCCAGAGAATTGTTGAATGCAAAAATCACAAGAAGATCGAAAGGATAGGGTGTTTCGTCACCGCTTAAAAGTTGAGCAATGCGAGTTTAATTAAATTTTATCATTTGTTAAGAACTCCGATTTCTTCCAATATTCTTTAGGATTTATTTACCACAGACTAAATGTAAACTCTGCCTTTATATTTTCAAGCTTTCAATTGATTTGAAATTAGTACAAACAAATAGTTTGCCATCTATGACGAGAGCAAACACAGTAACAACTATGAGCCGAATTTCCCGACACTACACTTTTGCCACGTCACTTTTTTAACTTGTGTACATGTCCTAAATATTTTTGATAATACACGCAAGCGTACTGAGCACACCTAACATAACTCTACACAAATTTAATCTTTAAGTGACTACAGATAAGCCAAATAACTAGAGAAAATGCTTAACAATGATTAACTATATTAATGTGTAAATTTTACTGAAGATATTAGGAATATCTTTACAATAAACATTTTCATTTTATAAATACATATATTCATAGAAATATGGTCATCCAGTCGTCGGGTGTTGACAGCCCCTCACAAGTTCATTGATAAAGAAAACCAAAAATTAAAAAAGGAAATCCCCCAAGGATAAGAGAAGAAAATAGGGTCTTGAGCCACCTGTATCTATCGAATTCTTGCATGCATTGCATATCAAATTACCAGGTCATCACTCCGTCTCGTGGTGTCTTTAGGATCCGGTACATGAGGATACCTTTTTTATTACAAATGTACAATGGTCAGACCATCTCTGGTCTCCTTCTCAGTAGACCTGCGTCATAGTTTCGATACATCTGTTACTGTGATCGAGAGGCTTATATCCATCAGTATACTGCTATGTGTTTATAAAGGAAAACATGAAGTGATCGTATTATTATTATTTACAAAGATATATGGCAACATTATAATTAAATATAACTACATCTAATTCAGGTCATGTCCAGCTTAGTCTAACTAATTGATATGCAAGTGATTGATGACTGTTGTAGTTATTTTTCAATTTCCGATTCGATGTATCGTGTGTCATGGCAGTGAACCTATCACGTTTGATTTATATGTAAATTAGACCTAGGTTCCGTGTAGGCTTCTGTGCAATGTTCGTAACGGTTGATTAAACGCTAAATCCGTTATTTATTGCTTCGAATATCCTTGAATTTGTTCGTACAATAAAATAATCATTTGCTTTTAAGTTTTTCATGCCCTCTTTTGTTATAAATAATGAAATTCCCCGTCGTGAATGTCCCACTGCTGGGCACAGGCCTCCCCTCATTTCTGAGATGGTTTTAGGGCAACGAAGTGTCCGCCGCGCTGCCCCAATGCGTGTTGGCGAACTTCACATGTCTTCGAAATTTTTTTTCTTATTCCTCAGACATGCGGGTTTCCTCACGATGTTTTCCTTCACCGCCGAGCACGTGGTAAATTAGCACTTAAAATTGCAATTAACAATTTCATTGGTGCCGGCGGGGATGGAACCCGGGTTACTCGCATTCTGTTTATTTACAGCAAGCGTCAACTATCCGAGCTACTACGAAAAAATAAAGTGCTATTTATTTGATACACACATTTTACACACATTTCAAGAAATATGGAAACGCAAAGGGCAAAAATATTCATCTAACAATGCTTACGCATTAACAATTAAGGCAATTAAGGAACAGTACATGCACAGCATTAATTAAAAATAAAACAAAAAAAATTTAAAAAAATATCAAAATAAAATGTGACATCAAGTACATCTCCAAATCACGATAATACTGAAAAAAATGAGTGTAAAGGTCCGTTGTCTCCCCTCATGAGTCATGATGGATTTTTTTATAGCAGAAGGGGCAAATGAGCTTTTTTTTTATAGAATAGGGTGACAAACGAGCACACAGTCCGCCTGATGGTAAGAGGTTGCTGCGGCCCATAGACATCTACATCTATCCTCCATTAAAAATCAAAATGCAGATGCGTTGTCACCCGTGAGGACTGAGATGGAATGCCTCGTTTCCAGTAAAAAGGGTCTCCGGTTCTCTACACTCACCATACGAAACACAGCAGCATTAAGCTACTATTTTACGCTGGTATTCTGTGAGAGTGTGGTTCTTCCCCGGTCGAGCCGACCCATTCGTGCTACAACTATACTACTAATATAACTGCAGCATGGCTCTACCACGTAAAAAGCTTGCGGCTCACCTGATGGAAAGTGTCGACCGTCGCCCATGAACGGTGCGCTGAAGGGCGTTGCCGGCCTTTTAGAAAGGAGTAAGCTCATTCCTTAAAGGTTCCTAAGTCATATCGATCCGGAAAAATCGCCGGTGGTAAACGAATCAACAATGTAGTCGTGTGAGGCAGAAAACTAAATGTTGGTAATTCCTCTATGTACTGCCCTTTGGAAAAGATATGCCTAAAAGGAGTCCCTTTTTAGTATCAAACACTATTCTCGCCTCACATCGACCAATCATTTTAATTGGATATAGAATTAAAAAAGTGGTTTCTTTGTTAGCGACCTTTTTTAACATGATACATTACATTAGAAAGAGCTATAAGATGTTTTGCTACCAGGCATGTATAATTTTTTTTGTGTTTAATGACACGTTTAGATTATCGGACGAACAACTTGCCCAATGACTCGCCGAGTTATTCGTGGACGAGTACGACGCGTTTACATATTCGCCTGTATTCATTCAACGTAGAGTTTAAACATTGATGACGTACGTCTCGGTACATTGTTGTTGTATCTAATAAACTTTTATAGATTCACTAATCTTTTTAATTGAAATAAGATGAAAAAATGCCAGTGGTATAAATATTTAGTATTAAGTAGAATATGTAAAAGTAGTTTCGCTCTTGCGAAATTTTTAATTTCAGCTGAAAAGCTTTATTTTCTTTAAATATTTTGTCAAACAAAAATATCAGAGAAAATTATAGTGCCACCAACTTTACTGTTCGCTTGACAGAGTCCTTAGTGAAGGGCTTACTACTGCCACTTAAGAAATTTACATATATATATATATATATATATATATATATATATACACTTTTCACCATGAAATCAAATAAACCACTCTCATCACAGCACAAAATAAATAATAGTTTACAGCAAAATGCTTATAAAATGGCGGCCTTAGTTCCAATGTTGTCCACCTGAACAGATAAGTTGGTGCATAGAATACTATAATATATTAAAATATATTAAATATAAAATATATTAAAATCCGTCTGTCAACACAGCGAATCGGGTTTGTAGTAGTGATTAATTGATAATACGACGTATTTGCTTGTATGTGTGCTCGCGGCGCCGCCTATCCTCGTAGAAAATAAGGTCAACAGCCATTCTATTGTGTATTATAGTATTCTATGAATTGGTGGCACTGTGTATCGGTAAATTGTCTGTGTAAGTTATAATGATAGTTCACGGGTCAACTGAATAGTGACGAGCATGTAAACACCGATACGAATACACACTGACATTCCTTTGACTCGTGCTAAAACACCGACATTGAGTGGAGAACAGGCTAATACTCGGCCCGAGTAGCGAGCACACCCGAACATGGCGTTTATACATACACCTGCCTATTCCTCTGTACTCGGCGAGTATCTAAACGTTGCATAAACTATAACACTTATGAAATGGCTAAATATAGTAGGACAGCGACGTTGGAGGTTGTTTGACAAAAAAAAACATAAATCAGTGTTGGTTTTTACAAAAGAAAAAACTTATATACTATTGTCGACAGGCTCCTGCACTAATCTATTAAAAGGCAAAAAAAAAAAAAAACTGATGACTAACCACTTAAGCGAATCTTGGTACATTTAAGAGGTAAAGAAACATTTGCCCAAAGATTGTCGAGCATATAATGTCGGAGGAAAAAATTCTAATTGAAATGACATAAATCTCTGTGGACAGCGCGGACCGGTCGAAGCAAGTTGGTATTACATACCGCTAATAGGTACGGGCATGCGCAACACTCGGACGCCTTAAATACTATATTAGAGTTCCGTACCCAAAAAACGACGGGTTGCACTCCGGGAGTGCCGGCAGAAGTGAAAACTTGAATATAAACGTTGTGAATTTTTGATATTTTGGAATGGTTAAGGAATAATTTGGCACGAAATGCTTTAATTATCAGTATAAAAGTACTATCCTTTATGTGGTAGAATACAATATTTATTTATTGCGCTATCGTAACAAATGACAATTTATAGTATTACATTCGCGCAAGCGCCCTGCGCCGCCTAAACGAATCAACAGGCGCAGGCATACTTTTTCGGCGCGCCGTAGAAAGAGAGGGGGATACTTCCTCTCCTACGCCGTCCGTCTTACAAATTTTCGATCAGGTCACGTGTCCTGACGAGAGTTTAACATTTTTTAACCATTACAAAAAAGTGTACAACGCCGCTAAAAAAAGTTTTCACTTCAAAAATATCAAAACAAAGACGGAATAGGTTTTTTGTAAAAATGCCCTATCATCGTAATCTTCATATTGCGTAGTGGACTACCTCATTGGTATAGTGGTTGTAAACGCGGTTGCTGATAATGAGGTCACGGGTTTGATTCTCGGGATTTTTTTCGAGAAATTCTGAGTAACTGCCCAAAGTCAGGATGTTTCATACTCGGAATGCACATGAAGCTGTTGCTCCTGTGCCTGATCTCCCGGAGGTATTGTCAGATTGTCATACCATAGGACTATGAGAGTGAGGGAATAGAGAATCTACCTGTGCTTGCACATACAGATAGAGGACATAATGTAATTTACGGCCTTTCTCATAATCGTTCAATATCGCTTACTTAAACTAAGTGTAATTAGATATCTTTACACATGTCTCTGTTGTCATTGATTGGAAAGAGATAGATAGATAGAGAGGGAGAGAAAGCATTGATTTCTTAAATTGACGTCGATTTCATATTAATTTTATAAAAAACGTTAATACATGCAAACGATCTCCGAGGTTAATGTATCTTACTTGCTTACAGTACTTGCTTACAGAATGGTTCCATGTAAATTTCAACCCGATCCGATGACCATTCGACATTTTTTTTAATTATTATCCATTACTACTAAATTTTATAAGCTTAAAATACTTCTGAGATTGGTAACATTAGTTAAATAAGTTTAAACTAGAAAGGAATACAATAATACGGTTTTATATATTCAGTTGCTTGCACGCATTTCCATTGAATAAGACATTATTAGATGTTGTTATTTATTTTACTTTAAATGAAGCTTATATTGTGATTCTTTTATTCATAAACATCTATTTCATTCCATCCATTACAGCCTTTAAAAGTCCACTGCTGAACATAGGATTCCTCCATAGATTACCTCATAGGGGGTATTTTGTCATAATTACCACTCTTGGCAATCGGGTTGGCAACCACATTTTCTTTTTGCACTTTCAGTTTCCTTCGCGTTTTTCAACACGCACGGGACGATATGGGACAGTGGACACACAGCCATTCCACTACAATATATACATAATTATTAATTACGTACTTTTAATATATACAAATAAATACAATTGTAGTATCTGTTTGTGATGTCAAAATAACAGATTTTTATTAAATGCATTATATGAAAGTATATAGTGTACTTATAAGAAAAATACATTTTTTAAAATTTTTGTCTGTCCGTTTGTTCAGGACTGATTTTGATTGGACTTTCACTGGCAGATAGCTGATGCTATAAGGAGTAAATTAGCCTACTTTTATTTTTGAAAAAGTATTAGGTTTCCGCGCAAATAAATTAAAACTCATGAAACCCAATTGTGATTAATTCAACGCGGATGAAGTCGCGGGGAACAGCTAGTATAAAATACAATTCGCACTTGACGAAAAGCTCACTGGTGATACTTTACTGTCATTATTGATACTATCGAATTGACGACGACTTTTTATGTGACGTGATTTATAATTGAACTATAAACTGCACATTACGCACTAGTCGAAAGTACTGTTGTGCACGAAATAGTTAAAAATCAACAATAAAAATAATGTCCAAATTCGTAAGGATTTTCAGTAGCCGTAAAAATTAAAAAAGGATTTTAGAAGTGATGGTACGCTAAGGCCTTGGACTGTGAACTCCTGGCAGAAGATTTTTAGCCGAAGTTTTTAACGGATAACAACTATCGGAATACTAATGCGGGCGAATTTTTAATGCTAACAATTATTATTACTATGACTTTATAGGTAAGATGTTTAGCCCGAAGCTTGCTATGCAGACACAGATTCATTTGAAAATTTTTATAGCCTGATTTCACAGTGGATTTGGATAGGCTGTTGAGTGAAAGTTAAACTAACTGATCTGCAAACCATCGAATGAAATTAAGAAATCAATTAAACAAACATTAACCGTTTAAGTAATTCAATAATTACTTCAAAAGCATTCGGTTTGATGAACGTTAAAGAATTCCTGAATTCGTCTCGCTTTATAGATTTTTGTTTTAGATTGTATTTATTACTAAGATTATTTTGGTAAAAACCGGAACTGAGCGACAAAAAACCGCTAATGGCAGCTCGTTGGTAATCATTTATAGTTTGACGGTTTTATAGACTAATTATGTTTATGTAAGTCCGCGTTTACGAATTTCCATTAAAATTTTCTTCAAATTAATTTGATTCATTGCACTTTTAAGTAAGATATTTTCATTTATATTACCTTACCAAATTGACTTATGTTACATTTCTATTAACAAAACTGATATTTGTTTATTTCGTTGCGCTATTATTAAAGATGAAGTAAAGTTATTCTAATTCTGGACACAGGTTTCCTCTCATTACTGACAGGGTTTTAAGTGTCCACCACGCTGCCAAAATAGGTGTTGGTGGACATCACATGTCTTTGAAATATTTTTTTTATTTCTCAGACATGTAGGTTTTGTTATTATGTTTTCCTTCAACACCAGACACGTGGGAAATCAGCACTAATAATTAGGGGGTAATCTGTACCCTGAGCTAATACTTCTCTAATATTATTTCAGCAATTTTTTCTACTTCTTACTCTATAATGATTTTTTAATTATAAAGTTAATGTCTCATAAAGTTCAAACGCTATGCTGAAAGCCAACGCGTAGTGTTCTTTATATTGCCTATACCTTGACTGTTTCTAGTGTTTAACAAGTGGCAAAATTAAAAAAAATTGTACAATCGACTTCATCACTAATGCATTCCACGTCAGTTAAATACGCAGTATTAAAGATATATCAAAAAAAACTGGTCAGATCCTGATTACATTTATACGGCGACCACAAGAGAAACACCAGCTTTCAATTTTTTTATTTGAAGAATCATCAAAATCGGTTTACCAAGAAAAAAGTTATGAGCAACACATAAAAAATGTACAGTCTAATTGAGTAACTCCTCCTTTTTGAAGTCGGTTAAAAATAACTAAATATTTCAACTGAATGATAAAATTGTTGCAGCGACAGAATATCTACTGCCTCATGTCGTCCCCAGGGTTCGGTAAGAGGCGACAGAGGGAAACTGATACTGGAGATGGGCAGCAGTGTCTTCCTGATAACAACTCTATTTTGAGTTGTTATCAAGACAACCTGCCACGCGTGGCAGCTATAGCAAAATCTCCCCTATGAGGCAATCTAGAGTGGCGGCCTATGTTCAGCAGTGTCGCAGACATCGCAGTCTCTTCGACGCCTGACCGCTAAGATGGCGGTCTTGTGTCGGAGGTGTGCCTTTCCTAATGCAGCGGTGTTAGCGATAGCGGTGTGAATGGCGAGAGGTATACCTTTCAAACTAGGGAAGTTTCGTGATTTTTATTTATACCTGGATCGTAACTAACTATGTGAGTCGAGCGTGCATCCGCGGAGGTATCTGACAAAAAAGGCATAGCAACGCATGCCGAGTATACCTAGTTATAAGATATTTACTTAACTTTCAATTCTTTATTTAAAACGTTACCTCCACACTAGGATTTTTCCTGTATCGTGAGGACAGTTTACAAAAAAAAAAAAATCACATGGGCAAACATCTAGCCCCGAAACAATTATATGTATGGCTTTACAAATACTTGTTCCGTGCGGGATATGAACCCACGCATTGCGCCACAGAACTCTCATGAGAGGGCTAATTATCTTCCGCTTACCAAATGTCGCTAGTAGACACTTAGGTGAAGTTTATTGTTAAACAATGTAATTTTATTGAAAAGTTTGTTTTAAATAAAACTTTATCAATTTCTAGAGTATTATATTAATACACAAAACAAGAGCCGTGGTAACTCAGATGGTTAACGCTCGCTGTAAATATAACAGAACGCGAGTAACCCGGGTTCGATCCCCGCCAGCACCAATGAAATTGATAATTGCAATTTTAAGTGCTGATTTACCACGTGCTCGGCGGCGAAGGAAAACATCGTGAGGAAACCTGCATGTCTGAGGAATAAGGAAAAAAAATATTTCGAAGACATGTGAAGTTCGCCAACACGCATTGGGGCAGCGCGGCGGACACTTCCTTGCCCTAAAACCCTCTCAGAAATGGGGAGAGGCCTGTGCCCAGCAGTGGGACGCATATAGGCTGTTACTTTACTTTTTTACTTTTATATTAATACACAAAACAATGTCTCGAAGGTTTGCTTTTTTTGCACATTTTTAACTTTTTTTTTAAATTTTCTACTTGTATGAATATCTGTGGTTTGGTTTATTTATTTTAATCTAATTAATATAAAATATAACTAATAGAAAATAAAGAAACATTAACCTATACATTTTTGGAACAAATTGAGTTCTCCGCTATGAAATCTGTCAAATATTACACCTCATTTGTAAGTGGTGCCGCTCTGGTGGCAGAAAAAATCGTGGATGCCCTTAGTGTCTCAAATCTGTTTTCAAATCGACTGTACTTTTCACTTTCTTCTAATTGTTGCAAGAATAAACTAAACATATATAATTGTGAAAGAGGAGTTCATTTGCACCGGTAGCGCGCTGCTCGTAAATCTTTGTCGCAAAAACTTATCGCAACCATCGTTAATTTTAACCGACACGTTTTATCGGCTATATGCAGCAGAAACGATAAACGTAACATACTCGTATATCATACATTCCTTTGATTGCATTAGAAATTGACTGAATACCAGAGTGAAATAGCAGCTTAAAGCTGTTGTGCTTCTTATGGTGAGTGTCGAGAGTCGGAAACCCTTTTTTACTGGATACGAGGCATTCCATCGTAGTCCTCTGGGTAGTAATGCATCTTCATTTCGATTATTAACTTAAACTATGTCATCTTTTCTGCAAAAAAACGAAGAGATACCAGACTTTCGCCTCTCACAATAAATGGTGCACATATAAATAAAGCAAATAAGGAAATATACCTAGGACTTATATTAGATAACAGGTTGACGTGGAAGTCACACATTCAGAAAATAAATTCTAAATTGTCTTCTTTTTTAGGTGCGAAATATAGTAAGATGTCTCCCACGGAATGTTCGATATATTTTATATAATACACTTGGAAAATCACATATTGACTATTTAATCGTGGTATGGGGAACAGCACACAAAACAAATTTACGTAGACTGCAAACTACCCAAAACAAATTAATCAAGGTACTTTTTCATTATAAATATTTGACACCATCTAATATTACATATAAAGAAACCAAATTATTAAATACATCACAAATATATCAATATAACACTTGCATATTAATACGTAAAATACTTAAAAACGATATTCATTCGCGAATATTGTTTAAAAAATATAGATTTTTACAACCTTAACCTTAGATGTGCCCATGATATATACATACAAAAAGTTAGAACAGAGTATGGTAAGAAAAATATAATGTTTGACGGTTCAAAACTGTATAACGCTTAACCTAAAAATAAAAAAGAATCAAAAACGTTATCTTTATTTAAAAACTTATTGAAACGCCATATTTTGGAAAATTAACCAAAAAAAATGTAGAAGAGGTCATGTAGAAAGAATGAATGAGGAAAGAGTGACAAAGCAAATTTATATGGCAGATGTGAACGGCAGAGTCGGGAAGGGACGCCCTAGAAAAAAGTTTATCGTCCAAATTGGCGATATTTTGAAAATGGGCCACGTTAGAAGTACCCTTAACCGACGAGCATGTATGCGTAGATATATGGATGTAAAGGAGGCGAAAGAGGTATGTCAGGATCGTGCCAAATGGAAGTCCGTAATCTCTGCCTACCCCTCTGTGTGACAGGCGTGAGTGTTTATGTTTTTTTATATAACCAAAAAAAATACAAGCTAAAATTAAATCTAACTTAGTTTGTACGCAACCTTATTTCTGTTTCGGTTGCATTAATTAATGTAGATGTCTATGGGCCACAGCATCCATTTACCATCAGGTGGACTGTGTGCTCGTTTGTCACACTTATTCTATAATTTTTTTTTTAAATAGGTTATATATACTTCATGGATTCCATATAAATTGCAGCCCATATTGTGACAAAATAGGAGAAGAAGTATTTAATGTAAATATTCAGACGTCATTATAATTGTAATTTTCCTTAGTCTATTTTAAAGGGTAAAAAATTTACCTTTAATAAAAAAGTGAACGCCAAATGCAGGGAATAAAATGATTTCAGATTCTGAAGTCGGAGCCTTTATTTTTGTACGAGTATTCATCATGTTTTGTCACTGACTTTGAAACATGAGATTATTTTATTCTATTTAGCATTTTCAAGTCTAGTTTTACTATTTATTAAAAAAAATTGTTATTTCATTTATTGACCAATAAACTAACGATGATAAAGCCAAAATATAATTCAAGTACAATGTTCGTAGGACCCCAATGTCGCGTCTTGATCAAGGTTGCGAGCGAACTGTCAATTCGTAATAATATCAATAAGTGTCACAAACATCAATTATCGTTACACTGAATATGATTGCAATAATGGCATATCAACTGTATAGTTAATATAATGCTCGCAGAATAAGATTGAAAGGCTTTGTTTCGTTGTGTAATTTTTTTAATTTAAAAAAACTTAACCTGGATGTTTATATACCGTACTGAAAATCGATCTAGTCACCTATAATGCAATAGAAACAGAAACCAAAACTTTTTTATTCAATATAGATTATAAATAATACCTACTTATTGAAAGTCACTCTTTTGTTTAATTGCCACTTGTTCGGAGAAAAACTTCTATCCTGGGAAAAACCAGCAATAAACTTTAGAAAATGAAAACTCAGGAAAGTTACAAATAGCTTGCTAGCGATCACCAGGTAGAGCCATGGCTCTACTGGTGAATATACTGCTGAATATACTGGTGATTATACGGCTAATATATCTACAGCATGCTGCAGATATATTAGCAGTATAGTTGTCGCACGAATGGGTTGGCTCAACCGGGGAAGGACCACACTGTCACAGAATACCAGCGTAAAATAGTAGCTTAATGCTGCTGTGTTTTGTATGGTCAGTTTAGAGAACCGGAGACCCTTTTTATTGGAAACGAGGCATTCCATTTTAGTCCTCACGGGTGACAACGCATCTGCATTTTGATTCGTACTCGAGGATAGATGTAGATGTCTATGGGCTTACCATCACGTGGACTGTGTGCTCGTTTGTCACCCTACCCTATAAAAAAATCTAAAGATCACCTCAATACAAGAAATATGGTAAGAAAAAGTATGAGTCAGTACGAGACTTACTCGTATAGACTTGTTTGAAAGTTATCCACTTACAACCCTTCGCTGTTTCAATATATGCAATTTATTAAGCGAAGGTGAGGGGATGACCGATTAATAAAACATTTACGAAGGCAAGATGAAGGGATCTTACAAAACTTAGAGAAGGGGCTAAAGCATAATCACTCTAAGTTACAAAATAATTAATACAGAACAGTCTAGGCGGTGTCTACACTACACGACGTCATACGTTGACGTTATAATTATTAATGTCTCATCCACACAACGCGACCACCTAGTCGTCCCATTTAGTAGTACTGTATATCTCGTGAGAAGCGATCGTAAAAGTCTTGGAGGAAGACTGAAGATTGTAAATTGAAGCGTTTAGATTTTAATATAAGAAGGAACCTCGCAGTGGCAACTTTATTGGCAATATTTTAGTTTACTTTAGAACATTCTAAAATTGAGCTCCTCCTACAATAGCTAGGCCTCTTTCATGTAAGTATCGAAACGAGTTTGGATATTACATATGTACCTCATGCACGCCTTTGTCTGGATTGTTGGTCTAGTGATTAGCTATAGATTAGCGATCATGAGGTCCGGGATTTGAAGCCCTGGTCGGGCTAAAATCAGACAAGTAGTAGTTTTACTGTCAAGAAACTCACAGTAGCATCCCGCAATCAGGAAGTTAGTGGTGTTTCACTCCCGTGTCTCGGAAGGCACAATAATTAATTTTCGCCCGACCCGAGATTCAAACACGAGACCATTTGATCAGCAGTCGCGCTGATAACCACAAGGGCAACGAAGCAGTCATACATCATATTAGTGTTTATAAAGTTAAATACAGAAATAACAGCAGTTTTATTGTCATTTATTCTCTTATCAATTCCTTATTTATACCTTCAATATCCTCAACTCCTATAAAATAGTTATCTTACAGCTTCGTAACTTACAAGTGAGAAAATTGTCTATGCAAATTCCGCTAGAATTGCTGTTACGGGATATCCCTTATCAGTGTACCTACAACGTTAACACCGAGGCATCTCGTAGACAGCATGAGAATTACTTTGGTGGTCGAATAAAACACTCAATTTGCAACTAAAACAACCCTACTTAAGATTAAAGTGTGAAATTGCAACGTGAATAGAAACCCTATCGTTTTTAATTAGTTTTTGTTTGATCAAATATTTTTATGTTTGTGCAATGGTCATTGGACGTGGACGCTAATTAGTTGAGTGATTCCATTTTTAAAACAAAACAGTTTTGCCCTTATTTGGTTGTGTACATACTCAAGCATTTGTACTATAAATAAGTCGATGATTTTTGGGAATATAATATGTATTCCATGGCAGTAAGACCTTAAATGTCTTGCGTCGTTCCCGCCGAATTCTTTCGTACAGACAAGAGAAAAAAAATGCCAAATTGACAGTTCGGTGCAATAGTCACGAAGTATTTCAAGACCATATTAAATTTTGTCGTATATTCAATATGCATGCGACTTTACGTCTTATGTAAATAAGAGTCTAAATAACTTCAGTTATAGCAGTAAACATGTCACAAAACTGGCTTTCCAGGAAAACCATACATGCGGACTCGTAATTTGATTTACGTCTGACCTTCTGCTAATTTCCACGCATTGTCTTTTAAACCGGCGCCCGGTTTTTGAACGCATATCACCAAATATGGCAACGAGCTATGAAATGGATGCGTTTGACGTTTATTACCGATATGAAAGGAAAACTGACATTATAAGTTTAAAACATAGAATACTATAATACATACATAATAGAACCACAAAACTGGCTTTCCAGGAAAACCATACATGCGGACTCGTAATTTGATTTACGTCTGACCTTCTGCTAATTTCCACGCATTGTGTTTTAAACCGGCGCCCGGTTTCCGAACGCATATCACCAAATATGGCAACTAGCTATGAAATGGAGGCGTTTGACGTATATTACTGATATGAAGGGAAAACTGACATTATAAGTTTAAAACATAGAATACTATAATACATACATAATAGAACCCGTGTAGCCAATAAAATGTCGCCAACACGTCAATTTACACATATAAATATCAACACGAGATGTGTTTTGACGTTACAATAGTTTCCATTGACATTTATAGTTTTGTATAACTCAATGATCGTTTCCAAATTTCGCATGCAAATTATTTAGAAAATGCCAAATTGCATGCTATTTACATATAAATATGTATTAAAATCCGTCTGTCCTCACAGCGAATCGGGTTCGTAGTAGTGATTAAATGATAATAAGACGTAATTTCCTGTATGTGTGCTCCCAGCGATGCCATTCCTCGTACAAAATAAGGTTGACAGACATTCTGTTGTGTATTATAGAATTCTATGAGTTTAAGTATTGGACTTTTGTGACAAACTTTAGTGTATTTTAATCCGATTAGTTTTAGAGTAATATTGCAGTATAGGTATATAGTACGTGAGGGTAATATGGTCATCCGTTTAATATGGTAATTTTATTATAACTCAAAAACTACAGCCTTGTTTGCATAGATGGCTATGTGATTAGACAGCTCTTCATCAGTCCATCCAAAAATAAATGGAAAAAAAGAGTGCTGCTTTATAGATGCCATTTTAACAGTAGACATTACAGTAAATATTTTAGTCGATTTTAGTATGGTGTAGTCTATTTTTTATTATTATAATTAGATCTTCACCACTACAACTACTCATCAATCAATGATCAATGAGGCAATCATGAGGTCCTGGGTTCGAATTCCAGGTCGGGATAAAAAATCAATTATTGAGTTTTTCTGTCAAGACATTCTCAGTAACTGCCCGGAGTCAGGAAGTGGGCGGTGTCTCACCCCCGTGCTTCGGAAAACACGTAAAGCCGTTGGTCCTGCGCCTGATCTCTCTCCGGTCGTGTCGGTTTACCGTCTCATCGGATTACGAGAGTGAGGGAATACAGAGTATACCTGTACTTGTGCATAAACTTGAGCACTATAATCCTGTCCTGCGCCGATAGTTACAGTGCCCGTTGAAGCTGGCCGCCGTGACCGAAGTTCGGTCTAGACATTATTTTTTTATAATAATTAGATCTAATTTGTAAATGTTGAACAAAAGATAATAAAAGAGATAAATATAATGTGAATTGTATAGGTCGACATACTACGACATCATATTCGTCCTAAAATAGCAAAAAAAAAAACCTTAAAAACTTGGTAAATTTAAACGTGGTAGTGCCATGATGAAACTTTATTTTGGTTGTAGCATTAATGGGTTGGCTCGACCGGGGAAAGACTACGGTCGTACATAAAATAGCAGCTTAATGCTGCTATGTTAAGTATGATGAGTATGTAGAACCAATGACCCTTTTTTACTGGAAACGAGACATTCTGTCTTAGTTCCCAGGGGTGATAACGTATCTGCATTTTGAATCTTAATTGAGGGTAAATGTATGTGTCTATGACTACAGTAAACACATACCATCAGATAACCTGTATTATCGTTTGTCACCGTTATTCTATAAAAAAACAAACAATTCACCGATACTTGCACCACGGAGTTGCGTTTATAAACCGCAAATCTCTTTTGCCGCGCGTTTAATACACAATTAAAAACGGACTTTAATTACTATCGATTCATTTAGACAGTAGTATTGGCTAAATTTGAACTCGAAAGATTCACCAACTTTCGTTAAATGAAAGGGAGCGTACAGAAACTTTCTCTTAATAGCATATAGAAAGTGTTTAAGGGCGCTAAGATTTATGGGAATCGATCTACCATTTCTAAGGTATACGCATTTATTAATTCATCTATTTATGTATTGCAGCTTATCGAAAGTCTGAACATACGCTTCCCCATATAATGCCTCATAGGATATTTGCAATAGTTGCCACAGTGAGTAGGTGGGCTCGCAACCGTAGTGTTTATTGTTTTTAGTTGTTATATATATGTTGTTGCTCGTTCCCTGTTTAATATCCCTCTGTCCCCTTTTAGGCACCCATGGTATGATATGGTGTTGGATTCCCTTACTCCTCCACTACAGCTATTGCTCGATTTGATCAGGAAAGACCGTGCTCTCATAAATTACCAGCATAAAATATCAGCTTAATCTACTATCTTTTGTATGGCGAGTGTAGATAACAGGATCCTTTTTACTGGAAACGAGGCATTCCATATTTATTCTCAGGAGTGACAACAAATCCGCATTTTAATTCTTAACTGGGGACAGATGTATATATCTATGGACCACATCATCCATTTACCAATCAATTGGAATGTGTGTGCGTTTTTCACGTCTGTTCTATAAAAAAGTCTAAATTATATGAAATCTTATATAAAAATATTCTAACGAAGTAGCTGACGTAACTCCAAAAGGCGAAGAACTTTGCATTCGTCAACCATCCGTCATGTTGTCTTCCTACGTGCAAAAACAAATATCCTAGATACGGTGACAGTTGCCGCATAATGCATTCCACGTGTACTGGAGTCACGTAATTACAGCCATGGAAATAGGTTGAAACAATACGCTTCGCCCGGAGGGTTACCATCAAATGATGATTATCATTTTGGCTCTTTATTTATTTTTAGCTTTTTTATTGAAATGTTTTCTAAACATCTCAAACTATTTGACCAGTTTTATACGTCAAACGGGAAATACAATTGAATATTATTTTGATTTTTCTTTCGCGTTTTATTTATTTTATTTTTAATTTTTCCAAGCTGTACATTATTATAAATTTAAGTTACAAAAATTATAATAAAGAACTTAACTAAAATAATAATTAAAATTATAATATTTACGATTAAAACTAATTATATACAATATTAAAAGAAGAAACTATAATATAGAAAATCTAAAACTAAAAATTTAAATCTTCAAAAAGACCTGCTCCCCGTGCTATAGTGCCAAGAACGCTGGCTGCGTTTCCTCGCTGAATAGCTATACTTAGCCTTTGAGCGAGGAAAGAACCAGCCCTCTTATCACCAGCAGTGACGACCAGTCGTGGATAGAGTTCCTTTAGAAATTTCATTGCACGTGGACCCCACGGACCGATAGTCTCTACAGCAAATGGCACAAATATGTAGTCATTTCTCAAAGACTCATATTTGCGCCATTTACTAAATTCGGATGCCTCTGGTGCCGCCCCGGCTCTAAAAGAGGTACCCTTGAGATGAGAGGCCGCCAAAGTGTCGACGCAAGTAGCATCCCACACTAGGGCTTTACCTCTCTCCCAAGGTACCAAAGTCATACCGTCGGGTCTCTTGCCATCGTCTCTAAATATCCCGCAAGGCTCTAAAACCGAGGGGATATTTATAGAGACAAGAGCCCTTCGGACGATTTCGTTCAAAGAACCGTGACGGGAAAACCTACCTGCACTTTTCTTGCATGAAAGTCCGTGGAGCCCAAACTCATCGACGCTGCTACCACAGGGGCACTGGTGAGGTTGACAAATAGCCACTCCTAGCCGGATTCCTACGGCGATGCGCAAGCTTTCCCCATAAAGCAATGTGCCGAGATTACTTGATGGTAGAGCATGTAACCAGTGGCTAAATTCCTTAGTCGAAACAGCTAGAAGGCGAGCCTGATCTTGTTGAATATGGAAATTTTGAAATAATTTTTTCTGGACACTCCGTACCAACGGAATATCCCATTGTTTTTGTTGGTTAACTTCCAGTGGGACATTTTCGCCGGAACAGAGCGTTAGCCATGTTTGCTTTGCCTCCGCAGCAAAGCACAGGTCTACTTTATTATTTAAAATTGTGTTAACATAGATCATTGACACTATGCACGGAAGCAAGGAAAGCAGGCAATGCGACGCTAGAAATGTTTCTTACACCAATTCCACCAAATTTGATAGGTAAAGTGGCTTGATTCCAGGATATTGTATTTAATCTCAAATTTAGAATGTTTTCTAAAGCAATTTTAAGATTACTATCAATATCTTTTAAAATATCCGAACATTTCCAGACTGGACTTGAGCGTAACAAGTATGTAAATTTAGGTACAAGGAGACAATATTTTAAAATGTTATTATTAATTATTTTGATTAGATTAGGTAGGATTCAAAGCGAATGTATTATCGTACGAGTATCCTATATATTTGTGAGAAAAAAAATTCTACAAAATTGAGAAGAAAAATAAAACAAACATACTTTTTAAAGAGCAAAATAGTTATAATATTATAATTATCAAAAATTCTGAAACCGTTCTAGATGCAAGAGGAATATATTTGAATATAGAATCGCTTAATTAAATAAAGAACTGACGTTTGTTCGTGCTTAATATCTGTACCTAATCTATCAACTTTCGTTGTAAATTAGTTAAAAATATATGGCAATAAAATTTAATGTGAATGTAGTCTTCGTTCAGAAATGAAATTTTTCTAATAGCAACCCTGCCGCAGGTAAATCACGACAGCAAATTATCTCTCGGTAAACACTAGATTAAGTGATGGATTAGTGATACAACTAGGCCAGCCGGTTGAACTGTACCTGTCGCTATTGTGAGCGAGACAAAAGATTTGAAATATAGGAAGAAAGGAAGTGCGATCACGATGGGGAAATTAGAATTATTCCTGTAAACTGTGAAATTTTTATTGAAATATATTTCAACATATTTATTTCCAATAAAAATTCCAGTTGTCGGACTATTATTTAACAAAAATATTAACGTTTAATCATGAGACACTTTTAGTACCAATGAATGTGCACATTCCGGCGTGTAGATCTTCGCTACGATTGTAAAGCATATTCTATCTACCGTAATGTATCTAATAGTAGCCAATGTCTCTACTTAGGTTAAGTTAGGCACCGAGTACTGTCGTTGAAGCATTCGGTACAGATAAACCTTGTCAGGTTTTTGCACACCGCGTTTAATTAATTTAAGCTGTGTATTTGTAAAAGCAATCATAAATGTACCAACCATTTTACGCATTCAAATTTCAAACCGAATAATTTGCTTCGCCTTCCGCAATGAAAATTGCCTTTCCCGATTACAATCTGGGCGTCTTCAAGGCAAGCGGTTCTTTTTTATATAGGATAGGGCGACAAATGAGCACGTAGTCCACCTGATAGTAAGTGGATGCTGCTCATATATATCTACATCTATCCTCGATTACGAGTCAAAATGCAGATGCGCTGCCACGCGTGAGGACCAAGAGGTCTCGTTTCCAGTAAAAATGATCTTTGGTTCCCTACCGTATATTACGTTATTCTGTGAGAGCGTGGTACTTCCCCGGTCGAGCCGACCCAATCGTGTTACAACTATACTTCTAATATAACTACAGCATAGCTCTACCATGTATGTATTAGCGATAAAATTCTTTTGGAACGCTAACATTGCAATTTAGCATGAGGTCTTTATTACCACTTACCGCCATAACGAACACGTAATCGAACAGTGGCTTATAAGTATTTAAAAAACCTTGTCTATAAGAGTCCAAGATCATCTACACATATGTTTTAGTTTGTTTGTTAAAGATAACAACGGCCAGCTGACAATCTTCTTCTTCTTCATCAGCCCGAGAAATTCTACTGCTGGTCATCACTCTCCTGTTTCAGGGACGATTTGATATAATCACCACGCTTGGAAGGCGAGTTGATGAGATCAGACACTTAGCGCTCTTGGCGCTACAACCCGTCGCTACTCTAGGTACTTTACGTATGTTGTAAACAAGATATTCGGGAAAGATTTAGGAAGAATTAAGGAATTTTAGGAATAGAATTTAGGAATTTTTATCTCCTTCAATCAATTCAGTTCAAGAAGCCATAAGACCTCTTCGGTATTTCTGACAGTCGTCTTTTTACCGTCCACTTTTTGGGTGGGGTTTTCAACTTTACATGTTAGCTTGTTGCACTGCCGGTACTTTACATATCTGAAAATTTTACTAAATTAATAATAATAAAATAAAAAATAAATAATACTATTTAAGGAAATAAAACATTAACTTTGTCATCAAAATATATTTATGAAAATGTAATGTACATAAAAACATAAATAACTTTCATAAGAATAAAGATGTTCATACTTTAAACACTAGGAACAAAAATAAGCTTGTAATACCAGTTACTAGACTCCACGGAATAAGTTATTCATTTATGGGGCAATGTATACGCTTTTACAACAAAATCCCAGAATATGCACAAAATTTGTTATTTAACAAGTTTAAATTATTTATTAAAGAAAAATTGTACAAAAAGGGTTATTATACTATAAATTAATACATAAATGAAAATAACCCCTGGGAGTGAGGTGATCACCACCATGCTGGTTCTATAAAAAATCATTCAAAAATTGTAACAAAATAAATTTACTGTAAATTTAAATATGTTTAAAAAAATCCCGTTGGGTTTCTTGCGAGTTCATCTCAGGACAGAGGTTTTTTGCGAACCAGTGGTAAATTAAAAAATAACTTTCAATAAGTATTTTATAATAATCTATGTTGAAAAAAAATAAAAAATAATAATTATACACCTAAGAAAAAGACTTGAAGATAAGCCTAACAAAATTAGGCCTAATTTTTTAGCCCTCTTAAATTAATAGACTATGGAATATCACAAATTCGAAACTCGTCATAATACAGAGGCTGCTAGACATTTCATCCCGTATATTTCCAGTATCAGTACATTTTTTCTTAAAATTTATATGGGACTCATAAAGTAACCCATTTAATAAAATTGTCATCACAATCGGTTTACAATTGTCGTATAACGTACAGAAAAAAGAACATACAGTCGAATTAATAACTTCCCTTCTTCTTAAAGTCGACTAAAAACCTCACTTGACTCATGTTAACATTGCGTTGACGATGAATGAGTCACCATACGGTAGTCACGCATTTACATAATGGGTGCGTTCGGCAGAAAAAAGCGCTAGCAAGCGCTTACAAGCGCTAAAATAGTTTTCGGCCAGGACACGATTGCTACTTCAGTAGCGCTGACACAATCCGCCATTTTGGTTATTTAATTTGTTTGTTTTGAAGTAGAGTTTATAAGTTGTTTTTTGCAATATTAGTTTTAAATAATATAATGACATGAATAGACATATACATGTTATTAAAAATTCATGATTGGTAAGTTTTTTAATATGAATACTTCATAAACATATATTTAAATTAGGTTAGGCTCCCCGGTTAAAACTAACATCGTGTCTTAGAGGCAAATAGCTACTTACGATTTGACAGCGCTTACCGCTTACGATCGCCATTTTGCTTACAAGCGCTTGCTAGCGCTTTTTTCTGCCAAACGCACCCAATAAGTATTGTATAAATAATTTTTTCAATACCTTTAACAATCTAGGTGATGTTCTTTTATCTTGATTTCTGTGACGAACACACAATGCATTGCTACGAGAACAAGAGATTACGCAGATATAGGTAGAGGTGTGGTAGCTCAGGGTTAGTACTAAATTATAAATAAATTTTATATTTAAAAACCAATATTACTCATTCCAATATAAGCTGGTATAGTACTGAAAAAGAAAATTCAAAATCTGGATTTGATAGGTGGCACTGTGTAAATCCAAAACGAATTCGAAATTTAAAACACATCGCGCCACCAACTGGTAAGGGCAGAATAACGTCTGCCGCGCCATCTAGTAATTTTTTAATAGGATAAATGTGACAAATGAGGACACAGTCCACGTGATGATAAGTAGTTGCTGTGGCCCATAGACATCTACATATGTCGTCGAATACGAATAAAAATGCAGATGCGTTGTCAACCCAGAAGACAATGATGAAATGCCTCGTTTCCAGTAAAAGGGAATAAGAAGGGTATAAGAAATACAACAGAATTAAGCTGTTTATGCTGGTATTCTGTGAGAGCATTCTCCTTCCCCGGTCGAGCCGATCCATTCGTGCTACAACTATACAACTAATCTAGCTGTAGCATAGCTCTACCACGTTTAAATGGTGTGTCATTACTGGATTAATGTATAGTCTTATATCGCACCGTGCATATCGTGCATATTGTAAGAGATGAGAGAGAAAATTATAATTTTTTTTTTATAGAAGAGGGGGCAAACGAGCATGTGGCTCACCTGATGTTAAGTGACTACCGCCGCCCATGATCAACCGCAACACCAGGGGAATTGCAGGTGCGTTGCCGGCCCTTTAGAAAGGAGTAAGCTCTTTTCTTGAAGGTCCCCAGGTCGTATCGGTCCGGAAAAATCACCGGTGGTAAATTATTCCACAGAGAGGTTGTACGCGGAAGAAAACTCCTTTTGAAACGTACAGTGGTGGACCGCCAAGCATCCAGATGGTGTGGATGGTATCGGGACGTTTGCCGTGTAGTGCGTTCACGAAATTTGGCGGCTGGGATTAATCCGAACAATTATAGGTAATTATATATAATAGGAGATGAGCTGCCGCATCTTCCTGAAAAAACTCAACGTAATAATAAACTGCGTTTATCAATTTGCCAACCAAGGGTGTACTACGTCAAACTAACTACGATAAGGCAATTTATTGGAGAGGCCTATATTCACCGGTGTACTTTAGATAGGCTACAATATATAATGGATATAGTGGACGGCATCAGAACCAAATGATCGTAAATAAGAACAGCCCGTGAGCTTAGTCCGCGATCGTCAAAATACGATGCCACTGTCTACGCTACGAAAGTATTTCGTTACAACATCCCAATCTTTGTGTATACATAAAACTTAAGATAACTTCGCTAAAGCACAAGCTGTGTCCCTCCGTTTGCTTTACACAACACATTCCCACGTTTGATTGCGTGCTGGTATTTAACATTTTGTGTATTGTTTAACTCATTAATATATAAAAATATTGGTAAACCTAGAATTAGTGTTCATATTTAAGTTTAAAAGGTTAGTTAGCTAATTGCACGTAATTTTTATTACCGTTTTCGCTGTAAAGTCTGAACTATGTAAAAAACCAGTGTAATAAGGTGTTGCTGTGAGCAGTGAGGAATTGCATCTTTTGTACGTCCTTTTACATGGTAGCCGGCGTGGTAGTGGCCGAGCTATGGGGAGGGCTATGCTCGGAGTTTCTCTGCGTGATAAACTTAGAAATGAGGATATCCGCAGTAGAACTACAGTGACCGACATAGCCCAACGGATTAGTAAGCTGAAGTGGCAATGGTCCGGCCATATAGCTCGAAGAACCGACAACCGATGAGGAAAAAAGGTTCTCGAGTGGTAGCCTCATACCGGTAGACGAAGTAAGTAAGCGACCCTCCACTAAATGGAGTGACGATCTGGTAAGACATGCAGGAAGTCGATGGATGCAGGTAACTCAGGACCGTGCTTTGTGGCATACCTTGGGGGAGGCCTATGTTTAGCAGTGGACTTGTAAAGAGCTTGTAGCGGCGCTGTCGTCGCGCCACAAGCGAAATACACCGAAGCTTAAATCACGCTATCAACATTCCGAATCATAAACAGTATATATAGAACATCTCCGAACTATATCACACGGAGTGTGACCACTCCCCGGGCAGAACACCTTGCCCGGCGGGAGATCTCCCCTTTTCCTACCACGGCCACAGTGGTGACCCCGACGTGATCTGAACACGCAACCGAAAACCTTCGGAAACTTCAAGCTTCATCATCGTCATAGAATACCTCACCCATTCGCTCCCGAGCAGATATCGTCCGCAGTCTTCATATCCTGCAAGCCATCTAGCTTCACAAGGTTCATCGCAGCATTGGAGTAATAATGCTTCCTGTTCCTTCAAGCTACTCTCTGCGCTATACAGTGTTCGGCACGGCTCTGAGCCTTACTGCTCGCCTCTGCTTCACGGCACTCTCGCAGATTACTTGCCTTCTTCTCGACTCACCGCAGACTACAAGGCAATCTCCTGGCACTTGCACATTCGTCGGCAACGATGCTGCACTATCGACCTCCGGTCTGAGCAGGGGGGTGATGTAGCGGCGCTGTCGTAGCACCACAAGCGAAATACACCGAAGCTCTCAACATTCACGCTATCAACATTCCGAATCATAACAGTATATATAGAACATCTCAGAACTATCACACGGAGTGTTGGCCGCTCCCCGGGCAGAACACCTTGCCCGGGGGGAGATCTCCCCTTTTCCTTCCACGGCCACAGGCTGTAATGATGATGATGATGATTACATGGTAGAGCCATTACGTATTAAATATTATAACTATATTGTAGCACGAATAGTTCCCCTCGACCGGGAAAGGACGTCGCTCTCACAGAATACTATAACCAAATAAAAGCTTAAGGCTGCTGTGTTTTATATAGTAAGTGAAGAGAATCTGAGACTCTTTTAACTGGAAATAAGGCATTCAATCTTGGTCCTCAAGGATGACAACGCATCTACACTTTGATTATTAACCGAGGATAGATGTCTATGGGCCACAGTATCCAACTACCGACTGTTTGTTTGTCAAACTTATTCTATAAAAAGATAGGAGGAAAAAGTCCTCAGAGGTGTGAAGTTGGTTACACAGGTCCATGATCTGCAGAAGCTAGTTACCATCACGTGGACTGCAAGTTAGTTAATAATAATAATAATAATAAACTTTATTACCATAATTACATTCCTTTCCTTTATAATAAGCTTTATTACAATATGTTTAAAATAAGCTATGTACAAATTTTTTTAAAGTTGCTTACTTCGGTTACTGCCGGCTGTACTAGACCGAGTCTGTATCACAGACGGCAGCTTCTTCTTTTTTCTTCAGCTATGATTTTAAGCACAATTCAGTTTTTTGATTGAAATATATGTATCCGGAGACTGTATTTGTATCCATGTAATGTTAAGGCAAACTAAATGCACTAACTAGATAATTTCGAAGGCTCCGTTGCGCAGTGGCTTAGCAATGAGTAGCTGCGCTGGGGCTTGCGGGCTCGAATGCCGCACTGAACAAGAATTTGTATGGTCTACAAATAACTGTTCCGGGTATTAATGTTTTTCCTTGTGCAATTTATGTTTGTAAACTGCCTCCGCGATATAGGTGAAAATCCTAGTGTGGGGTTAACATTAAAAAAAAAATATATATAAAATTATGATGTTGATGATTTGTAACTGTAGAGACAAAACAACAGAATTTGAATCTGTGACTCCCTGGTCAGAAAATGAACCGCTTAGCGAGTTGCCGTTTGAGTGTTAACGAATGTTTCGATGTTTCACAATGCACTTAAGTTCACACCTACATAATATATGCGTATGTATTTATGTTAAAAGATTTCCATATCAATGCATTGTGTGTGCAGTAAGACGTTTGTAAGGAAAATATTCGACTGCCTTCATTTTATGGGCGATTGTGAAAATCTAAGCGGATTTATGCCATTGTAGTGTCGCACAAAGACTTCTATGTATTCTACGTCTCACTCGATTTATTTTTACGACTGTGTCATAATCTTGTTAACGAAATAAATTATTGATGTCAATAATGACATGTTGATTTATTTACGGCGCTGTATCGATCGTTCGTAGTTAATTTGTTGTTTAGTTGAACATTTTTGACATTAATTTGATCATTAAAGTCAAATTTGATTTAAAATAATTAAAAAATCGACTGGATAATATATCCATCTATCCATTACAGCCTTTAAAAGTTTACTGCTGAAGATAGGCTTCTCCCATAGATTGCCTCGTAAGGATTTTGCCATAGTTGCCATGCTTGGCAGGTGAGTTAGCAAGTTTTTTATTTTATTTTAATTTTTTTTATAAAATAAGGGTGACAAACGAGCACACAGTCTACCTGATGGTAAGTGGTTCTGTAGCCTACAGAAATCTACATCAATCCACGATTAAAAATCAAAACGCAGATTCGTTCCCACCCATGAGAAATAAGATGGAATGCCTCGTTTCCAGTGAAAAAGGTTCTACGGATTTGTACACTCACCATACGAAACACAGCAGTATTAAGCTGCTATTTAACGCTGGTATTCTGTGAGAGCGTGGTACTTCCCCGGTCGAGCCGACCCATTCGTGCTACAGCTATACTACTAATATAACTACAGCATGGATCTACCACGTATATATTAGCAGTATAAGGCTTTTAGTACGCTAACATATAGTATACCTGCAGCTTGGCTCTATTTTCAATTGTTATTAGAAATACGCTGCCTATCTCATTGTATCATATCTCTGTCAGATATTCTGAACACTTTTATAGTGAATATTTATTTATTTATTTTCTATAACAGAATGGCTTCATATAATATTTTCTTTAATATTTTATATATGACCGTGAAGTTATGATGTAAAAGAAAGTATTTGACGCGAAGCATTAAAATCGCCTCGTAAGAATCGCATTACACGTAAAGGCAAAACTGTACAGTACTAGTATCTACACGGAAGAGCTCTTGGAACGCGTCTTGCAGCGCGATTTACCTGGGGTATCGTATGGCTGGCGCAACTTGAACCCGACGTATAGAGACTAACTGTCTGACTGCAAATGTCGGGCAATGACGCATCTTCTTTTTAGTTATCATTTTATGTTACCGTAGTAGCAGAAAGAAATAATTTTTTTTATTATATTATGTTAAGTAGAAATATTGCCAGCTTAAATTCTAATATTTAAAAGGTACAAAACAAAGTCGCTTCCCGCCGTCTATACGCTTAAATATCTTAAATTATAAGGCAATGGATTTTGATGCAGTTTCCATCAATAAACAAAACTATTCAAGAGTTAAAATAACTATAAATATCTAATCCGGTGGGCGATTTTTTTTCTTAAAATCCTTTTTAATTTTTTTTTTTTTTATTTTTTATATTCTTTCGGTTATATATTAATGACGGTCACTCTGGTCCTACTGCGGATATCCTCATTTCTAAGTTTATCACGCAGAGAACCCTCGCGCAAAGTCCTCTCTAAAGCTCGATGAACGACCTTGAGCGTTCTCATACGGCTAGCAATGAAGGACAACGTCCATAAGTCATCACTGGCAACACGCACTGGTTGTACAATCTAGTTTTCAGTTTTTGAAGTACCTATATCTGACGAGAAGATGTGTTGTAATTTCCCGAACAACCGAGTGAATCCTTCGATTGACCTCTCGGTCGAAGTTGGACTTACCTAGTCGTACTATTCGTCCCAGGTAAACGTACTCGTATATTTACTACTACACCTATTAGTATTATTATAGATGGTAAAAAATAAAATACACAATATAGTTCACTTTTATAAACAATTAAATGAGACCAACTGACTAGAATCAAAACGTTGTTCTTAAATATAAAAACCAGTTATTTTACTTCGAACAGCTAGTCTCAGAGAATATGTAGTCAAATCAAAAATATAAAATTTAAATAAAAAAAAAACAATCTTTGGTACGAAGATGATCGCTACTGTAATGTTTCTAAACGTGTTTACATTTAAATTGTACA
Source organism: Parnassius apollo (assembly GCA_907164705.1). Classification (NCBI taxonomy): domain Eukaryota; kingdom Metazoa; phylum Arthropoda; class Insecta; order Lepidoptera; family Papilionidae; genus Parnassius; species Parnassius apollo. Next base: position 1,302,677 of record CAJQZP010001547.1, on the reverse strand, counting down.
AATAGATTGTGAATTGTTATTAAAAGTAGACCTGCTGGGTTCTTCCTGTTTCAAAATTTGCCTTTTTGAACTAGCGTTAAAAAAGTAAATGACTTTCATTAAGTAGTAGTTGTAATCAATATGGAATGAAAATTAATCTATTCGCATAGCAATCATACGATTCTATACAAAAATATAAATAAAAGAGTTATAGCACTCATAAGATTTTTTTAATGGAAAAAGTTCCACATACACAAATGAGCACACAGTCCACCTGATGTGTGCTCGTTTGCCACTACATACATACCATCAGGTATCCTCGATTAAGAATCAAAATGCAGTTTCGTTCTCACCCATCTTAGGTAGATGGAATGTATGTAGAAAAAATGAGGTAAAAAAGAATACACGTATTTATATTTATAATATATGTATAGTACAAATATATACATACAAAATTAAAATACATATTTATTATATAACAAAATTATCTTAATATATACATAAATTACGTGTCACGTTGTATGTCCGCGATGGACTCCTAAACTACTTAACCTATTTTAATTAAATTTACACACCGTGTGCAGTTTGGTCCAATTTGAGAGATAGGATAGTTTTTTTGCCCATGAGTGATCCACATTTTTTTTCTGCGAATTTAAGGATTTTTAATAGGTCATGAGAAAGGGTCGTACAAGAGGGCAGAACAACGTCTGCTTGGCAAGCTAGTTTTTTTATATAATAAATAAATTCAAATTATAGATGAAAATAAAAACACAAAAACTTTCCTTTTTCCGCTTGTAAGTTGCAAAAATGTCTGTCAGACCAAACCAAAAAATTTACAGATTATAAAAACTCTCAAAATATTTATTTTTACAAGGTTTGGTTAGATAGTACCTCCATTGCCCATTTATGCCACTAATTAAAAGCACATGCACTGCTGTGTTTAAGTCTGAAGGTTAAATAAAGCTGGTATAATTACAGGCTGGCAGGTATTGCATTTGAGACTTCAGCCTTCTTTGTTCGAGACTAGAGTGTAGAGACTTCTTTCTTCGAAATTGGCTGCAGGTGTTCAAGAAATTCAGTACCATTTAGTGGACTGTAAATGCGCTTGTCACTTCAATTAAAAAACATTACAGATTTTGCAATCTTTAGTGATTTAAAATCCTCACGAGTTTCCGAGCAATGCAATTCTTACAAAATAATTTTCATACAAAAAGCGATAACGTTTTCCCTCTAAAAGTCTATTTTTAATAATTTTTGTAAATATAGATGTAATGAAAAATTGGGTCCGTACGTTTTTATTTTAAGGAAATATTGCGTACGATGTACTAGCATCTAAATATCTATATTTTTGACTTAAAAACTTCCTCGAGCGATCAATTTTTTTTAAATTAAACCAAACTGAATTATTAATAAATAAAAACGTTCAGACCTAAATTAAGGTATACTGAATCTAATGAGACCAATATTGTCTCATTTCGTAAAGGTTTAGGGGGGGGGGGGGGGTGAAAACTTAAAAAAATGTTTTAAAAAGGAAATGTAGGCAATTACTTTTAAAATTTGCAACTCTCTCTATCTCACGATGGCGATACGGAGCGAGCGATGTGAAACAGACGGCATTTTTGATTATACCACAATCCACTTAACAAAACGGGAAAACGCACTTTTACCTTACGCCTACGAACAATGAATGACAAGGTTGCGGAAGACATACCCGGGTTATTTCATAGCCATTTATTATGACAGTGTCAACTCCATGAATATGTTGTAAGTCTGGGATATGCAGATTTCGCGATATTCTCCGTCACCGCAAAGCACGCGATAAATCATGCGAGCTTCGTGCCTGCGATTTGCTTGTTAGGATTAGGCGCCAGTGTGGAAAAGCTCTATACATAATGTTTCTATGCGGACGACGCTATTTTTTTAATTCGTCACGTTTGGTTTTTTCTGTATCATGGAGACATATATATATAAATTTTTTTTGGGGGGGGGTTTGTTTATATGTACAAGGGCAAAATTCAGATCTGGAATGAGTTATTTATAGGCGTAACACTTCCGTTGCGGGATTCGAACCGAGCTTTCGGCGTAGCAACTCAATGTTTTTTTTTTAAGGATAGGGGTGACAAACAAGCACACAGTCCACCTGATGGTAAGTGGACGCTGTGGCTCATAGACATCTACATTGAACCTCGCTTAAGAATCAAAATGCAGATGCGTTGTCACCCTTGAGGATGTTTGCACTGACAATATATTTAAATTAAAAAGGATTTAATACGTTCAAGATTTCCTCTTGTTGTGGGGATCCCCTTGTTGTGGGGAAATTAAACGTCAGACTTGGCGGACGATTGACGATCCCAATAACTGACGTCTTCGGCCTTTGGCGCTGTCGATCTGAGTATTTTACATCTGGTGTCAATGAGTTATACCGCTCTTAACACAACCAAAGAACAAAAGAGGGTAATGGATGCTCTAGCGCGTTTATAAAACTCCTATTAGTTGGAAAAGTAATATAAATAATTTTTAGTTAAAACTTAAAATTTGAAATAAGAATTAAATTTATGGCCGTTTTAGTATGTATTTACACAACACCGATACATAGTAACACTGGTCACAATATGACGTAGGTTTCCCGCCCGCGCTCACGACGACGCTGCTGATAGTGGTGATTACGTTTTGAATGATGGTAGCCTTGGAACAATGGAAATGCACGCGGAAATGTAGATGTGTTGCGATTCTTGTTAAACACGAGTACACGGCCGGATACGACTCTGTTTGTACAAGCGAATATTCTGCGAAAAATGGATGAGGGAATTTAAAGAAGTTGTAGACTTAAATAATGATTTCTTATATTTAAGCGAATACTATACATTGATTAAAACTACTTTTACGGATTTTATCGCGTTTTATTTATATTATTTTTAATAACCGACGTTTCGGGTGCTTTCCAGCACTCATGGTCACGGGGGACTGGGGTGACTGACGTCCCGATGTCAAAGTGCACCCGGAGTACCTTCAGCTTTTTAATTATTGTCTTTGGTCCGATCTACGCAGAATGAACTAACTGTGTTTTGAAGTCTTGCAGTGATATGCTTGGGTTTAGTTTTAATTTTATTAATTATAGGATCCCAAGCAGGTGGTAGTACCCAGCCTCCTTCTCTATTGAAATTAGCATGTTTTTTAATTTCAATAGCCTCACGTATCATCCTTGGTAGGAATCGATGTTCTTTCGGGTATTAAAAATAATATAAATAAAACGCGATAAAATTCGTAAAAGTAGTTTTAATCAAAGTTGTAGACTTATAAAAGGCATAAATTGACACGATATTTCTTTTCCTTTTCAAACGACTTCATAAAAAAGAGGGGGTTCTCAATTCGACTGTATGTTTTTTTTACTTTTCTCTGGATGAACAGATTTAGATGATTCTTTTTTCATCTGAAAGCTGGTACTTCTCGTGTGGTTCCATATAAATTTAATCAAGATCTGACCAGTAGTTTTTGAGTTATCTTTAATAATGCGTATTTAATTGACTTCGAATACATTGATTCGGTCGTATTGAAGTCGCTTGTACAATTTTTTTATTTTCCACTTGTTACAAAATTATTCAGCTTATGTTTGTTTTAAAGGAATCTCATTGTTGCAAAAAAATAAACGTATAATAAAAGTTAAAAACAGACTTCAAAGCGGCCTTAATTCCGCACATCTCTAACTACCGGCTTCAGAAGCTTTCATGTAGTAATAGTTATATTCTTTACAATTTAATTTTTTATCTTTTGAGTGGGATAACAATACAAGGTCAATGTTATAACCAGAATGTCATCTTAATAGTTTTTTATAGGATAAGCGAGCACACAGTCCACCTGATGGTATGTAGTTGCTGTGGCCCATAGACATCTACGTCTATCCTCGATTACGTATCAAAATGTAGATGCGTTGTCACCCGTGAGGATTAAGATGTAGTGCCTCGTTTCTAGTAAAAAGCGTCTCCGCATTTCTACACTCACCATACGGAACACAACAGCATTAAGCTGCTATTTTACGCTGGTATTCTATAAGAGCGTGTTCCTACTACTATAAAAACTTTATCTCCTATTTTCTACCAGTTTATTAGTTAATATGAATTACAAGAAAACTCAATAAAAGTCATTAAATCTTTACCACTGCTTCGGAAGAAATCCTGGGAAGAACTAGGAAGAAAACCAGCGGGACTTTTTTTAAACACTAATTTACAATAAATATTTCAAATAATTAGGTATGAAAACATCTAAACGACATGGTAACGATCACTAAATTCTCAAGGGGTTTGATCAATCATGTACCTACTCTTTATGTATAAAACCCTTATTAAATAATTTTTGTTTAGTAAAAATTTTAAACTTTATGACAGATTACTAAATGAATAAATAGTATTTTAAATCGATTTGACCGTTTCCAAGAAATCGGTGATTATACTCTTCAAAAAAAAAACTGCTTTTTTTAAGAATTCCGTTAAAAATTATTTGATTGTACTAACACGAAAAATATGCGGACGTAAATCAGATCGTGGCTATATGCACAGGTGTAACGTTCGCTGTTATATTGTACTGTCGCTACATTCTTGGTGTTTTTATACTTTTCTTGTTTGTACGAATTATTTAAACAACTGCTGTTGGAGAACATTTTAGATTTTAAATTTTTTCGGAAATTTTTTTTTAAGAATAAGGGTGATAAAAATGAACACACAGTCCTCTTGATTGTAAGCGGACACCTTAATTTTTCTTAATTAGAATCAAAATGAAAACATATATTGTCAATCCTGAGAATTACAATAGAATGCTTCATTACCAGTAATGTATAAAAGGATCTCCGACGCTCTACATTAACCATACGAAACTCTACGCTACTAATACTAGTACGAAGTATTAAAATATATTTTTATAGTATAAATGTATCAACCGAGTACCTATACAATCCACCTGCTGGTAAGTGAATGCTGTCTCCCGTAAGCATCTTCATCTACCCTCGCTTAAGAATCAAAATTCAGATGCGTTGTCACCCTAACTAATACCTCACTTTCAGTAAAAAAAAATCCAGTAAAAAGGTTCTCTTACCATTCGAAACTCCGCAGCATTAAGCTGCAATTTTAGACCGGTATACTGTTAGAGTTGGTCCTTCCTCAGTAGAGCCGACCCATTCGTGTTACAATCGTAATATAACTGCAGCATGGCTCTACCGCGTACAAAATATATTATACTTAATAAAAAAAGTAAAGTTACAGCCTATATACGTCCCACTGCTGGGCACAGGAATCCTCTCATTTCTGAGAGGGTTTTAGGGGAAGGAAATGTTCGCCGCGCTGCCCCAATTCGTGTTGGCGAACTTGACATGTCTTCGAAATATTTTTTTTATTTCTTATTCTTCACACATGCAGCTTTCCTCACGATGTTTTCCTTCGCCGCCGAGCACGTAGTAAATCAGCACTTAAAATTGCAATTAACAGTTTCTTTGGTGCTACGGCTCTACTATACTTAATAATATATACTTTATTTATATGTTATTTATTGCATTCTCTGTTAAAAATATGTTTTTGGTAAGAGTGAAAAACACAAAAGACGGACTTAATGCCTTTAGATATCCTCTACCGGTGACAAAAAACGAAACCGAACTTAGACCTGTATTTTCGGTATATTATTCACATGTTTAATCTACACTAACATATGGCATTTAGGGTAGTTGTATCTACTAGGTAAAACTTTAAAATTGCAAAGAAAAGCATCAGAATCTTGACAATTATAGGCAAAATGGACTCTTGCGGACGACATTTTATAAAACGAGGTATACCCACTATTACATCTATCACCTACGGGATACGACACTAACACAAAAAGAGTTTAATATAATCACTATGTTTTATCATCACAAGGTATTTTAGCCCACTTTAAAACAAAGAGGTTCTCAATTCTGCTGTAGGTTTCTTCTATGTTACGCGATATCTTTGTCAATTATTGTATATCAATTTTGATGATGCATTTTCTATTAAATGAGTTGTACATCGGGGTTAGCTCCATATAAATTAGCGGAGAAAAACCACTCTTAAGGAGACGAAATAGAAGATAAAGTTATCCACATATTTAGATGACTGAGACAGTGATATTCCCTAGTACACTAAAAGGGACTTATAATAAAAAAGTCGACTACAAAAAACTTCAGTTAAAGTTAAAGTTACAGCCTATATACGTCCTAATGCTGGTCACAGGCCTCCCCTCATTTCTGAGAGGGTTTTAGGGCAAGGAAATGTTCGCCGCGCTGCCCCAATTCGTGTTGGCGAACTTGACATGTCTTCGAAATATTGTTTTTTTCTATTTCCCAAATATGCATGTTTCCTCGCGATATTTTCCTTAACGACGACGAAGACCCTTTTTACTGGATACGAGGCATTCCATCTTAGTCCTCAGGGGTGACAACACATCTGCATTTTGATTTTTAATCGAGGATAGCTCTAGATGTCTATGGACCACAGGATCTACTTACCAACAGGTGGGCTGTGTTCACGCTTGTAAGCCTTATGATATAAAAAGAAAAGTTTAAAGGAACCATAGTTAAAATTATAGCGCCATAACTCATCACAAGATAAACCATGTAATGATGTGTGTATTTTAAGGACAGTAACCCAATAACCTTACCTTACCGTAACCCACTTGGCTTTGACGTCAAATAAAGTGTCAAGTGAGAAAATGTTGAGACAGGTCAATGTATATAGCGCCTATAAACTTTGGGCCCCGAAATTACAGGTGCGGCCAGCTAGCGTAAATGCGGGAATCACTACATTCATCCCGTGGTTATCGTAAGAATTGATAAAGGGAATCTATAACAGGAGAGAGAGAGATAATAAACTGCGGTTGAACTCGTCAGCTAAATGGGGAACTATAGATAAATTATGTTTACAATATAACCGGAAATGGAGACCCCATTTCCGGTTATATTTTTTAAGTATAACGCACACTCGTTTTAAGAGGCTCCACTTTTCAAAAGAAATTATTTTACTATTGCATAACTTTTACATAATAATTAACTATAAATGTATGTAGGACTAATAGAACTAATAACATATACGACGACAAAAGTTGGCACGCATATAACTTTGTTACTACGCACGCGCGTGTGACACTCATAAACTAACAAATTGTTTAAGATGGCGTTATTACACGCCATTTTAAGATGTTAATAGATTTCATACCGAAATAAATAATTTTTTATATAGTTATTGTTTGTGACTACAATAATTACAAACGCCGATAATATGTATTTATTTATTTATTTATTTAAAAGGTACACCAACAGTACATGTATACATATTATAAGAGTTACATTTATAAAGTACATTCCTTACACATATACCTATTATAGGCGTACACAACATTGACAGAAGATATTAAGTAACAACATAATATATATATATATATATATATATATATATATATATATATATATATATTAAAATTTTAAAACAATAAAATAGTAAAATTCACCAAAAAAAAAAAAAAAACTAAAAACTTAACTAAGAACAAATGCCTCTTCAACAAAGGGCCGGTCAGTTTTCGTTTAAATTTAATCAACGAGTCGTGGAAAATGTCAAATGTTTCGATATTCATCTCGTTGTACTGTGCGCAACATCTGACGAGAGGAGAATGGCGTCCAAGGTTAGTCCTTACAGAAGTCGAGGCAAAAGTTTTTTTGATAGGATGTCGGGGTGTGCGAGCAAGCACCGTCAATTTAACACGTTCTAGGAGCTCATTACATTTTATTTTGCCGTTGATAAGTCCGTGCAAAAACATCCAAATCCTGATTCCTTCGACGGCTACGCAACGTACATGGCTTTAATCGAGAAACGTTAAGTTACGTTACGTTACACTATAATATAACTACTACTAACTACAATATAAACCTATCTCTGTTCTATTCATCCATTGCAGCCTATAAAAGTACACTGCTAAACATAGGCCACAGATTGCCTCATAGGGCGGATTTTGCCATAGTTGCCAACCCCAAAACAGCGGCGGCGGGTTGACGACCGCAGTGTTTTATTATTTTGAGTTGTTATCAAGGTGATGTCGCTGTCCATCAACTGTTTCAATTTACCTCTGTCATCTTACGACCCATCACGATCTTTACATGATGATATGGAGTAGTGGATATTCTTACAGCATCACTACAAGGTTAACTAACGCTGTGCCATAATTGTTTTAGTCATTGTAGTGAGGCCCAAAGAGAATTTGGTAATTTGTTAAATAAGTCCATTAATTCAAAAGTTCATGAAGTATAGCGACCCCTCCTCGGCTTCAATTGGTTAGGATCTATTAATGTGGCGTTATTTAAGTTTAAAATAATCGAAGACCATTAACTTTATAATTATTAATTATGCGTTTAAAGTTGTTAAGAATTAATTCGCACAGATCCGTACACATCATTTTATTTTATTAAGCGGATGTGTGCGAATTAATTATTAACAACTTTAATGTAATGGATTTCCGCAAATAAAGTCTTTTTCTATCAATTATTTGTTCGTTCAATTTTAATGAAAATCAAGGTTTTCTGATTAAATATAACCTATATCACTAACGATATTGCTCTCTATCCGTTCGTGAAGTTTCAATACAATCGTTTCAGTCATTCTAAAGATTAAGACGAAAGATGGACAAACTAAAAAAAATGGTTATTCATTTCTTGACCACAAATAACCCCCCTCCCCCATTACCACAGTATTAGGCATATATTTGGAGATTGCAGATAGATTCTTCAATTCTATGTATATGTATGGATTTAAAATAATAAAACTATTTTTAAAGTCATATAAAAAAATTAAATAGTTTAACTCAGTTTGTTTTGCTTTGCATATGAAACGCTCATTTCATGGCCTCTACGCGTTTATTGAGGGTCATATAACTCGCTGTCCGCCGTTTCCTTGGAAGCACTGTCGCATCTGATATGAACGTCAACAATATTGTACAAATAGGAGCCCAGGAATCCAGGTAACGTTGTCCTACTCACTAAAGGGTCACGCTAATAAACGAGTCTATTTCATTAACGTAACTTATCGGCCCTTGTGAATTTTGAAATACAGTCATGAGATTTCCTGGAAAAGTTTTTTCATAGAATATGAGCGACAAAGGAGCACACAGTCCGGATGGTAAGTATCTTCAATTAAGAATCAAAATGTCAACCTGGAGAACTAAGATGGAATGCCTTATTTCCAGTAATAAGGGTCTCCGAGTCCTACACTCACCATATTCGTATTAAGCTGTTATCTTTCGATGGTATTCTGTAAGAATGTCATCTTTTCCTTGTCGCCCTTGTCTTCCGACCTTCGTCTTACAAAGCGTGAGTCTACCATGTTAAATTTACATATACTATACAGAGCTCGTTCTTTGTCTTCAGGCTGTTATTGGCGATGCTGTCTTATCTTGTATACAGTCTATTGCACGGAGTTCGAGGTGCCCACAAAAGCATTTTGAAGGCTATTGCTGATAAGATAGTGTCCATCTTTGTTCACTGGTTGCACTGGTGTTCATATTAATAAAGTTAATGGAAAATGATCGATCAACTCGCCTGCCAAGTTTGGCAACCAAGGCTCTCAAACAATTTTGGCAATCAAACTCTCTAAGCGGCAACTATGTCAAAATATTCCTTAAGCGGCAATCTATAGGGGATGGGGATATATTCATCAACGGACTTTCATAGGACCTATATTTAAAAGGTTAATTATTTAAAGAAAAAAATTATTAGAAAAATTACTGACCAGTCGTGATCTCATCTTCCGTAAACAACGTGAGATATGCATCCTGGTAGAACAGTTACTTATCTTTGATCCTGGTAAATAAGAGATAGCGAATCGCAGCTCAAAGTGTTTCTGGCATACATGCAATTAATTATATAGGTTCTTGAATACATAACACAATATACTTTCAGATAGAGTTGCTTATCAAATAGGTCATTTTTAATGTCAAAACCTTACTATAAGTAATACTATTTTGACTAATTTTAGTTATATATGTTTAATTTTTAATGCTGAATTTATTTCTCAAACATAGTTTTACGTAAGGATATGATATATTTTCTGAAATAAATGAATTATAAAAATAATAGAATGAGACCTATCACCGTCCTGTGGGATTTCGGTATCATCTAACTATAAAAGCGTATGTTAATTGGTATTCACTTTACCTTAGGTTCACCCCAACGTTTACTTTATGTTCCTGTAATTTATCATATTAACTGACCATCTAATATGAATATCACAATTCTAAGTGATTTTGTCGAAAGCTATAATATCAGCAGCATTCAAAAAAGTCCCGCTGGGTTTCTTACCGGTTCTTCCCGGGACAGTGTTTTTTGCGAACCAGTGGTAAATAAAAAAAAATACTTTCAATAAGTATTATATTACAATAATCTATATTGAATAAAAAATTATTCATTTCATTTCATTCATTCATTTCTAATCCCCTCGGGTAGACTGTATGTACGCGTATTTCGTAAAAAGGACTAACATGGCATTGAATATACCGCAATAATAGACAGATATATCAAATTTAAGTCATAGGCTGTGCTTCTTAGTTTGCTAGTGTTCTCTATCGTTTTCGATCGATTTGTAGCAAGACAGAACACGGTTTATTACTTTCTACGGAGAGCTCCGTTAAATCAAGCTTAACATGAAATAACTTTAACAATAAAATTTGTCATATCGGTCTGCGCGCTTGGAGTTATTCACTATGGTAAGTAACAACGGAGACTGTGCAATATATTTGTTGTCAATGTCCCAAAAAACTAAGCGCCAAGAAGTGGCGAAAATGCCAATGCAAACTTATTAGCAACAATTAAAAATCATGGTATAAAAATGAGCGGAGCTCCTTTTTGCTACAGGGAATTTTTTTAAGGATAATTAAATCAAAATAGTAAGTTATAAATAAACGCGTTTTAAACCTATTACGTCTATATTTTAAATTGATCTCAGCAAACTATGCAAAGACCATTATGTACTGTTAGTAGTTCAATAAATCAATGAGACGGTGATATATATTATCCAAAAGACAGTGTCTTTTACAAAATTCTATGTTAAATGTTGTATTTGTGTTATTTTATAACGATATTAAAATATTAAAAAGTATGAGCGCAACCTAATACGAGTAGCGTCCGGCGTTCCTTTTTTATATCCTTATTTTTCTTTTTTACGTATTTTCCTTAGCGTGTAGATTCTTTTCGGCCGGTATATTTCTACAGCAAAGATTCAAAAATGAGGCAGCATTTAATTTAATACCAAAAAACATATTAGAAGACTGCTAAAAAGGTATATAAATATATTAAACCGAAGAGAAGCGTTTCTTTGAACCTCTTTGCATACATTATTATGTTATTTTTATGAATTTAAAATAGTCTACATTGCATGGAACCGATGTCTTTATATATCCAAATAACTGACGCAAGCACAGCCTACATTACAAGTTTATTATTCAGTTGTTACTAAAATTTTATGGTAAATAGCTTTATTAATCTTATATGGAAAAAGAGTTTATATTCATTGTTCTGATGGGCATTTTTACATTGTGTCAAGTGTTCGGTCCATCACATATGTAAATTTTGGGATAAAGATAAAAATATATGTAAATACGAAGTGGAATACCAGAGAGGGCTTACTTGATTTGCATCAAAATATTCTCTAGCCTTTGACAGTTGTATCACTGTATAAATTGTTCTTTTTGTATCTACGTTTTTGATATGCCATTTTGGTTTATTCACTTGCTACGTATATCAAAGAACAGGGGAAAATGTGGAGTAATCTATAATAATAAATAGGAAAAATTGGGACTTTTTATCACACATATTTGTAATATTATATTTTTATCTTTTTTTGTTATATAAAAATGATATGTGAACTAACAGTCCACCTGATGGTAAGTGGCCAATGCACACCTACAACCAACGCGAAACAAAGAAGACTATATACACGTCGTCACCTCCGACGACTAAGATGGAATGCCTTACATCTTATTATTAGGAATCTCTGTGCCCTTTAAACCGGAGGAAGCAGGGCAGGCTATTTGACATAATAACCCAGACGGACACTAGGTATTACAGGAGTCTTAACTAGGTATTAGATAATCTCATGTACAAAATGTTCTTTTTACTTTTTTAATTCCAAAATCGGAATTAAAAAAGTAAACCGCATAATCCTCGCCTAAAAGTTATTTCTTTTTTAATATTTTATAAATTCGTATTAAATATTATACAAGTATATATAATATTAAAAGTAGATGGCGGCAATGACCGACCATAAAGTTTTATTTCAAAAATGTTGCCATCATAGTTTCCTTCCTTCGTAAAAGGTATCTGGTGTCCAATCTTTTTATTTGACAGGGAACTGATTATATTCAGATTCTCCGTTTGTAGTTTATAGATTCAAAAGTTTTTTTATACTCGGTGGTCTCGTCCCTAATGAAGAGTGTTTATGGAATACAGACCAACATCTGTATGACTCAGTGTATGTTTACATTGTCCCACGTCACGGTACCGTAAATGTAAAGGATATGCATATTTGTGTTCCGGTTATCCAAACTTCACGATCTGTATAAATTAACTGTTCTTTTATTAACCAGATTTGAAAGAATTTGAAGATTGCTTTTATAGTATCATGTGTTATTATGACATGACCCACTATAAATATTTAAAATGTTAATTATTATTTTTATATTTACCTAAGTATACAGTTGTAACTAGTATTAGGAACAGTTTGTTATAATTTATTTGATAGATGGCTTATATCTGAAGATTGTATTTAAATGTGATTCCACTACTGAAGATAGGCTTCCCTCATAGGTTACATAGGGCATTTTGCCATAGTTGTCACACTTGGCAAGCGGGTTGGCAACGTATTTTTTATTATCTTGAGTTGTTTTGGTAGATGTTACTGCTCATCTCCTGCTCCTTTTTCTCTCTGTCGCCTCTTACGACACCCTCGGCACGATGTGGAGTAGTGGATATTCTTACATTGCCACCACACAGATAGTTACATTTAAATACAATGTTTTATTATAAATACAGTCTTGCTTGTGCATTGCAATGTCACGTCACAATTTTATGAAATTCTGCAAAATCGATTACTATCTTCTTCTAAAGGGATTTATTGAGAGTAAAAGACCTAGCGGTCAGCCACCGTAGAGTATACTTCACCTGAGGATGCCTCGTGTAGAGGCGAAACACGTGTCGTGTTATCGACAGTGTTGTGTCTTTCCTAGTGTAGTGGTGTTGGGAGTTGTGGTGCTGGGATTAGTGGTGAAGGGGATAGTGCACGCAATTGAGTGAGGACGGGAGATGCACTTCAAACTATTTAAAGTAGATCTACTAATTTTTACTTTTTAATATAATGATTTTAACTCCTGGTTCTTGGTTAATAAACTTTAATTAAAATATTTTGTATAGTCAATTTTATTATTCTTTACAATGGACGACGTTGCAAAATGGAAACAAAATACGTTGCGGAATACTACGATGTAGGCTCTTGTCAGTTGGTCTGACTAAATAAGATCTCAGTTTAATATATAGCATCGCTGTTTACTTACGAATAGGGCAGTTGTCGCAGATTTATTTATTGAAAGCTTTATACAGTAAGTTGAAAATATATACTACTTATCATTTTATAGTTATAGATATCGTATTCAACATATATATGAATGAAAGAGCAGTGGCAGTTTTGGAGAGTTATTAGTTTTCTGCGCTTTCGTGATCAATCCACCTCGCGGATTACACCGCACGCAAAAACCTATTGTATTTTGACATTTCCAAAATCCGACCGCAATCCTGACACGAACAGGTGGACTGAGTGCTCGTTGGTCACCTTCTATAAATAATTTCAATTCCGCCGAACACGGTAAATCCACGTGTTTTAAAAATAAATGTAAAAAATAAACCCAATTAAGGCTAAATAGTATTTATTAAAGCAACGGTACATGGTAATTATAGGTTTGATTAGTTACAACGTTATAATTACCATCATAACGAACACAATATGGCGGGCATGCTACATTTAGATGAGCCGTGTTTTGGACTTCCGATATTATTTCATTACATACTAATTATCTGAGGATTACTAATAATTTCGATTGTTAAATATCATTTAAAACATTTCTAAAGGGTTATAATTATAGATTGTAAATATAGGTTCCATTTATTTTTAGAGAAAAAAGTATCTATTTATTTTTAATCTTTATGTATTTTTCCATACATATTTGTTATTGCTCTTTGCTTTGGCCATCAATGATCTAAACACCTTACCTTTAAATAATTATAGTTCTGAACAATTTAGATTCGTATTTAAACAAACTAACAATTAGTTTTAAATTAAATTAATACATGTTCTTTGTCTTTCTTCTTTCAATTTTACATTCATGATGGAAAAAAATCTCTCCGTGCAACATACTTGTTCCAGACTTCCAATCACAGTTATTATAAAAAAGCGACAGTTGAATTAGGGATAAAAATGTAGTATTTTTCTTACTATATTATTTTTCTGTAATATATAGTAAGAGTGACAGCCTTAAGTAGATATTAAACATGAATCTTTGTTTTTCGGCACAAAATTCACCAATTGTTGATAATTCTGCGTTAGTTGTAGTTTTTAATTTTCTTTTCCTTTTTTAGTTCATATATAGTATAATTTTGTATGTCTAATAAAGTTAAGTTTGTAAGAAATGCTGTGAACACCAAGCATGCGGTGTTCACCGTTATCTTACAGCCTATGAAAGTCCAATGCTGAACATAGGTCACTCCATAGATTGCCATAGTTGCCATGCGGGTTGGCAACCGCTGTTTTTTATTTTTAGTCGTTATTAAGAAGATGTTGCAGCCCATCTCCTGATTTGTTTCCCTCTGTCGCCTCTTACGACACCCACGGGAACATATAGGGAAGTGGATAGTCTTACACAGCCACTAAATGGTACCATGCGGTGTTTAAAATTAAAAAAAAAATTAAAGCTACAGCCTATAGAATACGTCCCACTGCTGGGCACGGTCTTCCTCTCATTTCTGAGAGGGTTTTCGGCCAAGGACGTGTCCGCAGCGCTGCCCCAATGCGTGTTGGCGAACTTAACATGTGTTCGATTTTTTATTCTAACACATGTAGGTTTCCTCACGATGTTTTCCTTCACCGTTAGATGCGGTCTTTATCTATTATTAAATATTATATGTGGACATAGTTTACATGTATTAGTATTTTGGAAATACGCAGAGTATTAATTAGTGTAGTACTTGTTGTTGCACCAAACAAATACGAAACATACACTATGTCCGTGTAGGTAGATAGGTAGGTCCCTTTCACCTTTTTCTGTTGCAAACTAGCAGCGCGTCCATTGATGTGCTCTGGTTATACCAACTTAGTCTTCATAAGCTACTCAGACTGATGTCCGATATCATCGGAATAGCATTGGATAAGACTTGCTCTTGGATTGTTACTCACACTTGCGTATGGCTCCAATGATGATGTGTACAGCTGCCCATACTCGTAGAACCTCTCAGTCTCACTCAAAATCTTAGGTGTCCCGGAAACGACTCAGTCTTCAGCTTTGACAGTTTGCTCTTTCTGGCAGAAAGATCTCTAGCAAAGTCTTTGGAGCCCTGGTTCCGCTCGCAGTAAAGTCCTCATAGGTTGCAGGTCCCTATGGACTTCAGTAGCCACTTACCATCTGGTGAAATGTAAATTTGTTTGTCACTTCAATTTTATTTAGAAATATCCTTATTAAGTCCCGTAATATTGGACGGGTTGTTCTTTTATTTGGTGAGGGTTATCCTACGTTACACTGTTTGTTGCTAGTGCTATCGTAAGTCACTCTGAAGTTTTTATTTTCACTTAGGGGCTCTCTATTATAGCAAATATGGGACTGATCCAGTAACAACATTTATGCGCTGTAGACTACGCTGCAGCTATATATTATGGTTGTAACAAGAATGGATTGGCTCGACCGGGGAAGGACCACGTTTTCACAGAATACCAATGTAAAATAGCAGCTTAATGCTGTTGTGTTTCGTATGGTGAGTGTACAAATCCGTAAAATCTCTTTTACTGGAAAGGAAGCATTCCATCTTAGTCCTCAGGGATGACAACGTATCAGCGTTTTGATTTTCAATCGAGGATAAATGTAGGTGTCTGTGAGCCACAGTATACACTTACCATCAGGTGGACTGTGTACACGTATGTCACTCTTATTCTATAAAAGAAAGAAAAAAAAACATTGGAGATATTAACCTTTGAATAATAGATGTTTTTTTTTAATTTGTCGTAGATTTTCAGAAACACAAATAAGTATATATATATATATATATATATATATATATATATATATATATATATATATATATATATATTCATGGGGGGATATAACAAAGATCGTGTTTAATGTCCATGTCACACCTATGCCGGTAGTTGTTGGGAGCACTATGCTCGAAGTTGTTGACGAGTACGTTTACCTGGGACAAATAGTCCGACTAGGTAAGTCCAACTTCGAACGAGAGGTCAATCGACGGATTCAACTCGGCTGGGCAGCGTTCGGGAAATTACGACACATCTTCTCGTCAGGTATACCTCAATCTCTGAAAACTAAAGTGTATAACCAGTGCGTGTTGCCAGTGATGACTTACGGATCTGAGACGTGGTCCTTCACCGCTGGCCGTATGAGGACGCTCAAGGTCGCTCAGCGAGCTATGGAGAGGGCTATGCTCAGAGTTTTACTGCGTGATAGACTCATAAATGAGGATATCCGCAGTAAAACCAGAGTGACCGACATAGCCCAACGGATTAGTAAGCTGAAGTGGCAATGGGCCGGCCATATAGCTCGAAGAACCGATAACCGATGGGGAAGAAAGGTTCTCGAGTGGCAGCCTCGTACCGGTAGGCGTAGTGTAGGGCGACCCCCCACTAGATGGAGTGACGACCTGGTAAGACATGCAGGAAGTCGATGGATGCAGGTGGCTCAGGACCGTGCTTTGTGGCATTACTTGGGGGAGGCCTATGTTTAGCAGTGGACTTGTGAAGGGCTGTAATGATCATGATGATATATATATATATATATATATATATATATATATATATATATGTGTGTGGTAGTGTCATAATGCATCTATATATATGGCTGCGGCTCGAATGGATTGGCTCGACCGAAGTATGACCACGCTATACGCTATGCTATGTTTTGTATGGTCAGTGTAGAGAACTGGAGACCCTTTTTACTTGTAACGTGGTGTTCCATCTTAGTAGTAGATGTCTACGTGTCACAGCATTCACTTACTATCTGGTGGACTGTGTACTCGCTTGTCATCCTTATTCCATAAAAAACAACTGTGCTGTTTTTGTGTGTGACACTTACATCTATCTTAGACAATAGACATTTACATCTATACTCGTTTAAGAATTAAAATGCAAATGCGTTTTCACGTCCGAGCACAAAAATGGAATGCCTCGGTACCAGTAAAAGGCTCTCCAGTTCTCAAGTCATATTCTCTTCGAGCGTGGTTCCTTCCTGGTCTAGTCGATCCATTCGTGCTACACCCGTAACGTTCGAAAAATAAATAAATTTCTTATATGTTTTTAACGTCAAGCACAAATTTATTGCTATGCTATGTTGAAAACGTTCAAGAACTTGATAACAAACGAATTAAAGAACAAATCATCGATCATACCTACTACAATTTGGGTATTTTCAAGGCAAGATTAAAAAATTCTTTGAATTATGCGCTAACGTATTAACTATCAAGAACTTACAACTACTTACAAATGGGATAATGGTTATGTAACGTCGGCCTTAGGTTTGAAAAAATGACCAGCTGCATTATATTGTCTGTTTAATTCTGTTCCCCTTTTTTTATATTTCATTCACGCAAGATCTACTCTCCCGGTTTAGTTAAATTTTCATACTCAAACAATTGCGTAAAACTGTTTATGAATGTACGCGTATGTTTACATTAAATCTTTATTCGTGGCCAAATTCTTAAAGTATTGCGTATTGAAAAAGTTCAAGGGAAAACTTTTTCATTGAACATTCTTCAGCTGCCAAGGTTATGTTGTTTTGTTGCCAAGTAAACTACAAAACAGGGAAGGTCAACTCAACAACAACGTAGAGCTATAAGTTTTCATACAAAAAGCGATAACCCTAAGTGGACATAATCTAAGTTTCATTATTTTAAGAATAGTTGTAAAATAGTGAAAAACTAGGTCCGTACGTTTTTATATTAAAGAAATGTTGCGTAGGTACGTTATAAGTTATTAGTATCTAAATATCTATACTTCTTACTTAAAAACTTTCTCGAGCGATTATTTTTTTTTAATAAGTTAAACTTAATTACTAAAAAACGTACAGACCGAGATTATGGTATACTAAATCGAATGATACCAACATTGCCTCATTTCGTAAAGGTTTAGGGGCTTTAAAAAGTTATAGCCCGTAACAATATTTCAAAAAGGAAATCTAGGCAATTGCCTCCAAGACTTCAAATTCTAACGCACGATACTACGATACGGAGCGAGCGGTATGGAAAAATAGCAATTTTGAAAATACCCACTTGCGCCGCGTATCCGCACTTTTCGTTTGTTGATTGTAGAGAATCAGAGATCCTTTTTCACTGGAAACGCGTCAGTCCATCTTAGACCTCAGGGGTGACAACGCATCTGCATCTTGATTCTTAATCGAAGAAAGATGTAGATATCTATTAGCCATATCATTCACTCAGTATCAGTTGGCCTACGTGCTTGTCACCCATATTATACAAAAGAGGTAATAAATAAAACTCAGAAGTATTGGTTTACTCAGTTGAGCCAATTCATTCGTACTACATGATACTGTAGCTTGGCCTCTTTAACAACCATAAGACTGGCTTTTGGTAGGCTTTAACGATGGTGACAAGATCATCATCATTAATTATCATAGGTTACACAGGTCTCTCCCATAGGTTGCCACGTAGGACTGATATTTGCCATAGTTGCCACGATTGGCTGGTGGGTAGGCACAAGTATTTTTTTTTCTAGTTGTTATAAGAAATAAGTTAAGGGAAATAATCCCTTAATCAAAGATGCTGTCATTTTATTTTCTTTAATTAAATATGCTGCTGCATCTTTTAGATTTCCCTTTGTCGCTTTATACACAGCAATGGGATGATAATTTTCATACACCACATGGTGGGATTTTTGATTTAACTTATGCAGAAAATGTCACGTAGGCAAACATGTGCGTACAGCATTAAAACCCGAAAAATAAATACTACACTATTCTATTCCATTCGATAGCATCGGTTATCAAACTCCCCTCGTGTGTCGTCAAATCCTGGCACTTAACTATAACTCCTCAGTGAGTACACTGACTAATAGTCGTAAGTTAAGTAAAAGTGGATCACTTGAACGCTCAACATTAATTTCTGACGCTGTTAATAGCGTATTTATCTTGATGGATGCGTGTTATTCAATTAACCGTATTCTATAATTAGAGCGTGGTTAAATAACCTAAACAAATCCACTGTTATCAGTTTAATTAATGAACATTTTACTGACTAATAGGAAAGCCCCCTACAGTGATAGTTTTTTTATAGCACAGAGTGACAAATGAGCTGGCAGTTCATGCGATAGTTCACTGGCTACTGTACCACGAGGAAATATGCAGTCATCTTAAAACTAAGATAGTAAATGCGTTCAAGTAATGTAAAAGAAGAGTTCAGATTGAGTTACTGTAACCACACATCATTTTGAATTATGTTACATACTTGCACGTGTCCATTGACTGTCTGGGATTATATACTGAACACTTAGTATAATTTCGTATGTCAATAATATAAATAAATTGCAATATTTTGCACTTTATTTAAAGAGAGCCTCACATAGTAAGAGCTGTAAGGCAAAGTAAAACATGTGGTTCCTGGTTCAAATTCCGGGTTGGGCTAAAATCATTTGCTGGGTTTTTCTGTCTAGAAATTAGCAGCCTGAAAAGTGGAAGGTAAAGTTGTTTCAACCCTGTGCCTAGGAAAGCACATAAAGCCGTTTTTTCTGTGCATGATCTTTCTCCGGTAGTGTCAGATTGCCCATCGAACTTTGAGAGTCAGAAATTTGAAATGTTGATGTCTATTGCACCTGTGATTACGTACACTTCGGCATCATGATATTTTCCTGCGCAGAAGGCTAGTCTTCATTGAGAGATCAGTGACTTCTTTTGATAATAAGTGTTGAAAAATTGTCTACGTGGGCATCAAAAAACATACCTGATGCACTACGGTAACGTTGGAGCCCCCGCAACAATCTAAAAGCGTTGTTGTATTGTATATGTAAGGTGTTGTATGCGCGCTGTGTATATCTGACCCATAATGCGCACGTATAAAGGGATTGGCATTAGGCTTTTAGGGAATAATTTTATGGGTGTGAAAATATCTGTTGCATAAAATGTAATATTATCTGTTATTTTACAGCTGTGAAAATTTCTGTTGTATAACATGTAATATTGTCTTATTTTACAACTGTGAAAATTACTGTAGGATAATAGATAATATTATCTTTGTGTATTTGAGTGTATACAGCTGCGAAAAATATATTTTCATAAACGTATCATAATCGTAAGGATGGCCAGTGCTATCACGATGTAGATATAAAGCCGGGTATTCTGATTTCGCCTTAGATAAAATAACTGCTTGTATAATTTATCGTGAGCTTAAGAGTGTGATTCCACGCCTCCATTGTTTGAAATCGTTTCCTTATGACTTAATGGACTGATATTTTTATTTTCGTTTGCAAATTATTATTAATGGTTTTTACGCACGATGTGATCATAAACGTAAAAATATTTTACTTCATAGGTGTTGTTAGCTTAGCGCCTACGAATTCGTGCATCTTTTGGGGTTATTCATTGCTATGCATAGAATGTAATATGTTCGTGATGAATATATCACTAACAGTAAGGTTGTAATTAGCTGCACTGATGATGAAGTTGTATAGATTGAATTGAAATAAAAATTTTCATATGAAAAATATTTCATAAAGTATAACTATAAGATCTTTTCCACATCATCATTACAGCACCTCAAAAATCCACCGTTGATCATAGTTATATATCATATCCAAGGAATACCACAAAGCATTGTCCTGAGCCACCTGCATCCAGTTTCTATTTATTTTTACGTGGTAGAGCCACGCTACAGTTAAATTAAGGTTGTAGCACGAATGGGTCAGCTCGACAGGGGAAGGACCACCCTCTCACATAATACCAGCGAAAATAGCAGCTCAAAGCTGCTGTATTTCATATGATGAGTGTAGAGAATCGGAGACCTTTTTTAGTGGAATCGAGGCATTCCATCGTAGTCCTTAGAGATGACAACGCATCTCCATTTAGATTCTTAATCGAAGATGAATGTGGATATCTATGGGCTACAGCATCCACTCACTATTAGGTGGACTGTGCGCTCGTTTGTCACTCCTATTTTATAAAAAAAAACTTGCATTTATCGAATTCCTACAAGTTTTATTAGTTTTCGCTCCATATAGTGCACCGCCCTACACTACGCCGATACGTGGCTGTCACTCGAAATCTATATGGCCCATCCCCACTACGTCAGTTACTCTGGCTCTACTGAGGATATCTTCTTACGAAGTCTATCACGCAAAGAAGCTCTGAGCATAGCCATCTCCATATTAGTTGCGTAATAACAAACAAATATGCGGCGTAACGTTTTTATCAGTGCTCTACAGTTTTATCTGCCTCCATAATTTTAAATAAGGATGTGTATACAAGCGACTTGCATGCACGCTAGAATGGTACATGTCACGTATAATAGTAACCGCGATCGTAAGCAGGGTGCTTATATGTCCGAAGAGTAAATATTTGAGAATTAGCAGAGCTAGTGATGGGCAACTTTGGTCTGTAACTTTGTTGCTTGCGTCAGTCCAACCATCTTAATACAATGTGAGTAAGAGAAGATTAAATTGGCTTTGCTAGATTTACCATTCAACACTTCATCACAACTTAACATCAGATGAGATCGTAATCCAACTCTAGGTTTTATTACACTTAGAAGTTACAAACAGGCATACTTGATGGTAAGTGGATGCTGTGGCCCATAGACATAAGACACATTTTTGCTCTTTATTATTTATTTAGTTGTTGTAGCGGACGGAATATCAACTACCCCCATATCGTTCTGTGGGTGTCGTTAGAGGCGACAGGGGGAAATTTAAACAGGTGATAAGGAGCAGCGTCCTACTGATAACAACTCAAAATAACCAAAAACTTTGGCAACCCGCTTGTCAAGCGTGTCAACTATAGCAATACCCTCCTATTAGCAGTCTATGGTGGAGGCCTATTTTCAGCAGTGGACTTTTATAGGCTTTAATGGTAATGGTAATGGTAATTATTTATTTACATAATACATAACATAACATAAACACTCACGCCAGTCACCTAGAAGGGTAGGCAGAGATTACAGACTTCCATTTGGCACGATCATAACACACCTCTCTCGCCTCCTCGATATTCATATACCTACAACATATATGCTTGTCGGTTAAGTGTACTCATAATTTGGCCCATTTTCAATATATCGCCAATTTGGTCGATAAACTTTCACCTAGAACGTCCCTTTACGACTCTTGCATTCACTTCGGCAACATAAATTTGATTTGTCAATCTTTCCTCATTCATTCTTTCTACATGACCAAACTACCAAACCTTATTATTTATTTAATTACATATTATAATATGTTTAATTATCCTAATAACGTCTTATTATGCGTGGTACTACTTCAGTCATAAACAATCATTCAAGGATGCAACGGAAGCATTTTGACGCTTTTAACATGACGAGTTTTCAACAAATTCGTACTAGTATAAATCTCGTATTTTAAAGGTAAGGATAGACCTAGAGGCTTTTAAAGTCTAACTTCAAAAGCCCAACTGTAATATGACCGTTCCGGATTCGTTCAACGTAATGTGGAATCATCGCAAAGACTTAAGCTACGTATTGTTTTCGGGCAGATGTGTTGTGGAAAATTTAAAGCTGACTTTGGAGTTAAAAGGTCATATAAAAACTTGTGTTGCTACATTAATTGTTAATAAATTTATAATTTTATGTTTCATAATTAAGAATTTGTCAAATAAAACAAGTTGTAATTTAAATGTCGCATTCTAGAATAAATTAACGTGCAATAAAAGTAAAAGTCAAACTCAACGAACTAAAAATAATAAAATTATTTTTTTATATTCTAAGTCGGAGCTAAGTAAATTAAAAAAATTTAAAGCGCTGACTTCAGAATGTGCAATAATTTTGTTCTCTTTTCGAACAACTTTCCTTTTCAACTCAATTACACTGCATATTTTTATGTGTGTTCCTCAGAACATTTTCTAGTTTTTCAATAGAATAAGGGTGACAATGAAGAGATGGAATGCCTCCATTCCAGTAAAACGGATCTCCAGTTCTCTACACTCACCGTACGAAACACAGCAGCATTAAGCTGCTATTCTACGCTGGTATTCCGTGAGATCGTGGTTATTCCCCGGTAGAGCCGACCCATTCGTGTTACAACAATAATATAGCTGCAGCGTGGCTCTACCACGTATAAGAACCAATTTTGATGATTCTTTATTTGAAGGTGGTGCTTCTCATGTGGTCGCATACATATTTGATCGAGATCTGACCAGTAATTTTTAAATTATCCTTAATAATGCGTAATTAATTGACTCCAAATACATTGACGATGTTCTCATTTTTTTTTTTTTTTTTTTTATATATTGATTGATTTCGGTTGTAATTTTTTTTTTAATTTTACCGCTTGTTAGTACTGGTATGTACGGTGATTTTGGTTTGAATGTTAACTTATTTTTCTATTTCGGGAGAAAGTTTATTTACATTGAATACTCCATTACTTACTGTGCCATCCTTAGGAGTCAAATTTTTACTCCAAATTATGTAATATTATAAGTAATCTAATAAAAAAAGGTCATAACAGTCGGTTCACAATTAACGAAGACATCGCGTGTCATACATAAAAAAGAGGAAAACACACACACACACACACATACACACACACACACACACACACATGTGTGTGGGTGTGTGTACACATACACCCACGGATAATATAAAATAATTTAAAGGAACAAATATTTTCAAAAGATTTTGCTACGAGATGTTGCAGAGGTTTTTCCAACTATAAAAATACGATATTAATAATTAGGTACCATTATTTTAATATGAGATTTTACGTGGTAGAGCCACGCTACAGCTCTATGTCTGTAGCACGAATTGTTCGGGTCAACCGGGGTAGGACCACTCTCGCAGAGTACTAGCTTAAAATAGCAGCTTAATGCTGCTGTGTTACGTATGGTGAGTGTACAGGGCCGGAGACCCTTTTTTATTGACCCCGGATTTTACTGGAAACGAGGTATTCCGTCTTAGTCCTCGGGGCTAACAACGCTTCTGCAAATTGATTCTTAATCAAGGATAAATCTAGATGTATGACACACAGCATCCACTTCCTATCAGGTTGACTGTGTGTGTTGTCGCCCTTATTCTGTATAAAAAAAATAAAATAAGGTAGCCAATTTTTTATATTTATTTTCATCTTTGATAAGCAGTAAAAAATCTCAACGTAAAATTTTCCCGTCACTACGCCGCACCGACGCGACGTCGTCAAACACGAGGGGACGAGTTCATTGTCCTCATTGCATAAGCAAACTCCAATGAAAACTCGATCAAGGTGATTCGTAATCTTGAATACGTAAGCATAAATCACAAGTGCATACATACGAATATAGCACTTGCGCTAACGTCATAGAATCAGGAATACGCTGCGATGCAGTTGATGATTATTTGTAATTCCGTATAATTTTTCGGTCGAAATATAAAATTTAAAACTGGCGCTTAAAACATTACGAATATTTTTTTTTCTAATTTGGTAGCCGAGAATTCGTGCCTGCATTTAGAAACGGACAGATTAAAATCGTAAATCAATATTCGTTAATGTTTTTAAAATGAATTGGTTCACCGCCCTTTTTGATGGGATAACCCAAATATATTAGGATTGAAGAAATTAAACAAGCCAGCATTCATTTGTAGATTTTATATTAATAACGGTTTGTCACGCGATGGGGTGAAGAACAAATTTATCGAATACATCATAAAATTGATGTAGCTATGTTAATCATTACATTATTAAATATGGATGCCCTGTCAGTAGGCAAAAATGTTTGTCTGTCATACATCAGATTTCTCTTTTTAAAATTATATAAAGTGAATATTAATGATTTGTGAAGCTTAAAATCTGTTACTCTTTGCCGTTTATTTTTCTAATAGTTGAATATTGTTTAACGGATTCATAAATAAAAATTATATGAGTTACATGCGAGCACACAGTCCACCCGACGATGGTAAGTAGTGGCCGACCGACATCTACATCTAATCTCGATTAAGAATCAAAATACAGATACGTTGTCACACCTGAGAACTAAGATGTACCGCCTTGTTACCATTATGAAAGGTCTCTCTCTGGTTCTCTTCAATCATCACTCGAAAAACATTAGAATTACGAGTAAGCTCCTTTTTACGATGGTATCATGTGAGACCGTTCCTGCCTAGTCGAGCCGACCCAATCGTGCTAGAAACATAACAAAGCTGCAGTGTAGCTTAACCATTTAAGAAAAAGTACTAGGTATAAAAGGTTAAAAAAATATGTACTCACATGTTATTTGAGCAATTAAATATTAAGTGAGCATGTGCACAACCATTACAGTAAGCAGGGCAAATATACGTCGTCTTATAACACATTTGCGGTTGTAAATTTTAAAATTATGAAGCACTGACAGCCGATGTGTTTCCCGCCATATTCTATATAATCTGTGATCATAAGGCTGAGAGCTTCGCAAGCAGGATTTATTTTAATTTGTCCAAACACATGAGAAAAGATATGCCTGACTAATAGATTCAGGAAGCAAGAAAATGTTTATAGAACAGGTTGTGTACTCGACTATAAATACATTGAACGTTTATTTACGCAGCGAATGGATTAATGAGGGTTAACACTCTGCTTAGCGATTAATGTCTAAAAATGCACGCCAAACTGATTTTTGATGAAAAGAATAATAATAATAAAAAAAAAAACAACACGCGATGATAATGAGTTGCGATGATCCTGATAATTATTTTATTTTATCCTGGTGATCCTGATTTAGGATACTAGGATAAGGTTATTAAATTATTGTATTATCATCGGTTCTAGATACGAGTGCAAATTTTTATCGGTCATTTGTACGTGAGGGTAATTTGGACAATCGGTAATATGGGCACTTTTTTTATAACTCATAAACTACAGCCTTATTTGCATAGATGGCTCTGTTATACGATAGCTCTTCATCGGTCAATCAAATAATAAAGGGACAAAATGATGCTTTTACAATTAGTATAATAATATTAAATATTTTAGTCATATTATAGTAAATATTTTAGATATAATTTATTTCTATTATTATTAATCATTATTTTAAATATAATATTTAAATATTTTAGTGTGGTATAGTGTAATTAGAATTTTTTTAAGTAGATTTATCGAAGTGTTCCTAATTATTGCCGAAGCCTGTTTGCTATTTTTTCTTAATTTTTGTTTTTGTTTCTGCCCTTCTCCTAGATTTGGTTTTATAAGGCGGAAAAGCTTAAGATCACCATATTACCCTCACGTACCTTACAAGTTGGTCAAAATTTTATTAAAAGATTCCATTACCACATTGATTGATATACACGCAAAGCTATAAAATACTGCTAAAATTTAAAATAGGATAGAATAGTTTTTATCCAATATAGATTGTAAACAATTCTTATTGAAAGTTGTTTTTAATTTAACCACTGGTTCGAGAAAAACTCCCTTGCTTTTTTTGCCAGCGGGATTTTTGAAAGTAAAATTATACAGGAAACCTAGGTTATACAAACTACTTATTCACAAATCTAACTTAAGAAACAGCTTGATTAAATGACGTATAAATTTTAGTTGTGAACTTGAACCCAACGGATTCTTTATTGCAAGAGAGTTATTTAGTGTTTAAGGAGACGAAGGTGATTCTAGATTTATTTAAATTTATAAAACGCAGCAAGATTTTATTATTATGTCGTGAGGTAGTGTTGCAGAACATAAATCTAGACCCTAATCAAGCTACGTGTGGTCTTGCATAGTAATAATTTGTTGGCTATATAAATTTAATTTGACCTTGAATTGTATGTCAAATAATATTTTAGTTTTTATTAAATATTTTATCGTTTTACGTGGTAGAACCACGCTGCAGGTATATTAGTACTATAGTTGTAGTACGAATGAGTCGCTCGACCGGGGAAGGACCACGCTCTCACAGAACACCAGCGTAAAATAGCAGCAGGAGACCTTTTTTACTGGATACGAGGCAATGGCATGCCTTGTTTCCAGTAAAATGGGTCTTAGTCCTCACGGGTGACAACACATCTGTATTTTGATTAGTAATTGAGGATGTCTATGGACCACAGCAACCACTTACCATGAGGTGGACTGTGTGCTCGTTTGTCACCCAAATTTTTTCACGCTGGCTGGTGGCTCTGTGAGAGCTTTGTCCTTTCCCGGTCGAGCCGACCCCATTTGTGCTTCAACCATAGTATAGCTGCAACGTGGCTGTACCACGTATATTATGTATTTTAACACGGCATTTACAACAAATATAACATTACATTCGTTTGTTATTGATAAAGAAATCGATTTTAATACATCAACAGTTTGTTTTTTTAACCCAGAAACCAATTAAAGATTATCTAAATTGTTTCGTAAATTATTCTGCATGACCGCGTTCAATAATGTTCAACGTATTGAATACGTGTTGCAAACAAAAAAAATAATAATAAATTACGACAGACTAATATTTATTACAATAATTTTTAACTCATTCAAAATTCTCGTTGTATTCGGAACGTGGCATAGTCGGAATAGACCAGAACTACAGCAGAACTTTGTAATTATATGACTTCTTAAGAAAATTCCTATAGCATACGTTTTATGAAATTCGCTAAGATCGTTTCCTTAACATCCTTATTGTATCTATATATGTGCATCTGTTTTTATTTAAACTGTAAGTTTTTTGACATGACATACTGCGGGCAACACGGTACTAAAAGAGAAACTATATGTCAAACAATTTAGTATCTCTTTTAGTACGGGTAATTTTACATAAGATCATGATAATTGACATTTTTTACAGTTACCTTACAAAACACAATGACAATAGTACGTGTTCATACGTGGTAGAACCACGCTGTAGCTATATTATGGTTGTAGCACGAATAGGTCGGTTCGACCGGGGAAGGACCACGCTCTCACAGAATACCGGCGTAAAATAGCAGCTTAACGTTGCTGTGTTTCGTATGGTGAGTGTAGAGAACCGGAGACCCGTTTTACTGGAATCAAGGCACTTCATTTTAGTCCTCAGAGGTGACAACGCATCTGCATTTTGGTTCTTAATCGAAGTTAAATGTAGACGTCTATGGGCCACAGCATCCACAAGTCATCGGGTGGACTGTGTACTCATTTGTTCCCCTTATAGTATAAAAAATAACGTTTCAATTATATTGGACTAAAGAATTTATGCTAATCATGTTTGTTTAAAAAAAAGAACGAATGGTAATCTGAATCCATTCATCAAACTCGTAAACCATTTATTCAACAGTTTATCACCCAGAATTGAAGAACAATATGAATGACATCGTTTTCGGTTATAGACAATTCTAACAAACGTATCGCGTGTCACAGTAACATAACATTTAATATGAACACAGAACCGAAACGGAAGTTGTGACACGAAACTATTTTGTTACCGTAATAGGTTGGTGTAACAAATTTGAGTAGGATGTAACATGATCAACGATGTGTTGTTATAAGTGGTAGAGTTATTATGCGGCTATATCATAATTGTAGCGCGAATGGGTCGATCGATCAATGAAGGACCACCCTCTCACAGAATACCAGCGAAAAATAGCAACTCAATGTTGCTGTATTTCGTATGGTGAGTATAGAGAACCGGAGACCCTTTTTACGGAATTCCATCTTATCTTGATTATCGGTTTATAAATCGAGGATAGATGTAGATGCCTATGGGCCACAACATCCACTTAGCTTCAGGTGGACTGTGTGCTAGTTTATCATCCTTATTCTATAAAGAAATGTGGTTATACCGTCATATATCACAAGCTGTAAGATTCTTTGGGCATAACCCATAAGCGCTTCTTGCTAAACACAGGTCGAAATGGTTTCGTTAATTCTCATAAGCAAGTATGATTTTAAAATCAATACATCAACATTGACTCCATAGCACACCTTGAATTCGAAGCGGGGAGGGTTGGCTTTATTTTTTATATTTCTTATGTGAAAATAATGAAAAAAAATTTAACTGAGAACAGTGCAATTCTTCGGCGGCACAGTATTTCGATCATTGGGGTTTACAAATTTTTTATAGATCTAGGAAAAATGATGTGTCGAACGCTATCATTATTCCACTAATAAAATCTGGTAATTGTCGATTATCGCTACGCCCCAAACAGTAAAATAGTTATGGCCACTCAATAATCTATACAGAGCTCTAAATTTGTTAACCCGTATCCTTTTCGGTTCTCGTAAAAATTGTTCATAACGATCCGAAATAAAGCTGCCTATTCAAGAGCCGTTATGAAAATTTTCCACGTACTTTTTACATTATGATTCCAACAGGAGGTGCCACTGTCTTGTACGTAAAGAGGCGTTCCATTTTAGTAGATATTTAGGAGTAACAATGCATTTCACAAAACGCTTCTATAATATGGCCAACATTACCTACTTAATATCTGGAGGAATGTGTTCGTTTCTATTTCTACAAAAAAATGTGCAGTAGTTTAATTTCATGGGCTAGTCATAATTAGAAGAAATATGAAATATCCTCATCTTCATCATTACAGATTATCAAATCCACCACTAAACGTAGACCTCGAGATACCCATAGATGTCCCATACCGATTTCATTTCCCTCTTCTTACGATTCCCACGGGATCATATGGGGTAGTGCTACCCGGTGACAACACAAGTAAAGCAAATTAATAAAATTAGTTTTGTAAAACATTTCGTTCAAATAATTTTGTTCTTTCCTATAGTATAAAAAATACTAAGAATATTGTCATATTCAAGGCAAGAGTGAATAGGCTTTTGTTAAGCTCAAACATTGTGATTTATCATCTGGGGCTTCATCACCACTTACTACCATGTGGATTTGTCGTCAAGCAATGTCTTAAAATAAGTAAAAAAACTTAAATGATAAACTTATAAACGAAGAAAAAATAAAAGTTAACGTGAAAAATTCTATTCAAGATTTCTGAAATTCGAAAATTAGTGTGTCATTAATAGCTCGCTTTATTTTGGTCTAAAACTTAAACGGCGAATCCAGGCAAAATTTTAGATTAGGCAGTAGTAAAATTTTTATGTACATTGCCTTTTGATGGCTGTGCCTTTCGGCTGTTTGGGAACGTCGAGCTCGAGTAATAACCAATAAAAACTTATCAAGAGTGGCCCCTGGGTCCGTCGGTATACTTTCAACTCCTTATGACTATCGATGGCACTTTAATGGCGAATTAATTGGATTTTTATGTATGTGAATATTTTAAATGTCGGACCAACAATAAAATAGTATTTATTATATAGGGTATATTAAGAGTTGTTGCGAAACAGGAGTTAAGACATCAAAGAATAAACAATATATATATAAAAATTTA
The DNA here is from genome assembly GCA_907164705.1 of Parnassius apollo. Classification (NCBI taxonomy): domain Eukaryota; kingdom Metazoa; phylum Arthropoda; class Insecta; order Lepidoptera; family Papilionidae; genus Parnassius; species Parnassius apollo. The sequence goes on along the minus strand of CAJQZP010001547.1, from coordinate 1,271,923 downwards.
AATGTCTGTCTTTTATCTATTGCAAATAATAAATCAGTAGAAAAATAATTTCTTCACGATTCACGCAAAAACTACTGGACCGATTTCCATGAAAGTTGGCGTACTTAAATCTTTGGTAGACAGTAAATGATGGCGTATAACATAAAATAGGCAACTTTTTATCCGCTTACGGAAGAGTAAAAAAGAAAGGTTATGTTTTTCTTTTTTTTATTTTATTTTGACAATGGTTGTGGTGGTTTTATTAGTGGTTAATAGGATTTAACTATACGTGTTACGTATTTTAAGTCTATAGAAAAGTTTGTGTGTAAATGAAACTCATCGCGTAACCAACTTGAAAAAGCAGAATGACGTCTGAGCCAGAGGCCAGCTAGTATCAAAATAACTACCTTATATTTATCTGAAGGGGTTATATGTGTGTAATTAAGACATAAATATCTATTTTTTTTAAATTGTCTGTCTGTATATTTTTCTTCTGTCTATCGTAGGAATAGCTGAAACGATTGTTATAAAACTTTACAAACAGAGAGACACCAATATCAGGATGATCTAGACAACTTTGAAGTTTTTTTAATTAAAATAAAACAAAAAAATAATAAAAATAAATGGTCCTTGATTACCTTAAATCTTAGTTATATCTATATACATCTAAAATATAAAAAACGCGATGCGTGGCACAGCCATGCTGCAGTTATATTAGTAGTATAGTTGTAGCACGAATGGGTCGGCTCGACCGGGGAGGACTACGCTCTCACAGAATACCAGCGTAAAATAGTAGCTTAATGCTGCTGTGTTTCGTATGGTGAGTGTAGAGAACCGGAGACTCGTTAAACTGAAAACGAGACATTGCATCTTAGTCTTCACGGGTGACAACACATCTACATTTTGATTCATTATTGAGATTAGTATATAGATGTCTCTGGGCCGCAGCATCCACTTACCATCAGGTGGACTGTGTGCTCGTATAGGTCTTTGTATCACTATCTTATGAAAAATATATTAAAAGATCCCACCCAGGCGAAGTCGTAGCGAGTCAATAGTTAAACAATAAGAATTGAAAAAAAAAGGGTTTATTAAAGATAAATGCAGCTTCGATCGTACGGTTGTGTTTTCTGCGCACTTTAATGGTTTCCGACGGCTTTATTATTGGATTTAATTGAATTTACATGCTGTTATTTGATAGCGTTTATTCTTTATTTAGCGATGTAACGACCACACACGTTTTACTCCAGTATTTGCGTTTATATAGAGGCAATAAACTACTAAACAGGTGAATAAAAATGCTTGAGTAGGTTATAAATGCGATCTGAATTGCTGTCTTGTATTTGATACAGCGTAAATAAGTTTATTAACATAATCGCGTCGTTTTATGTAGCAACATTTATAGGTGTAGTGTTGCCTGTGCGCAGAGGTAAGAGGATGGTACCTAAATGGACTTCTAGGCGTAAAAAATAACTAATAAATAAACTACCACGTGCTCGGCGGTGAAGAAAAACATCGTAAGGATACCTGAATGTGTGAGAAATAAGAACAAACAAATATTTCGAAAACACGTGCTTTCCAACGTGGTAGAGCCACGCTACAGCTATATTATGTTTGTAGCACGAATGGGTTGGCTCGACCGGGGAAGGACCACGCTCTGACAGAATACCAGCGTAAAATAGCAGCTTAATACTGCTGTGTTTCGTATGGTGAGATCACTTTTTACTGAAAACAAGGCATTCCATCTTAGTCCTCAGGAGTGACAACGCATCTGCGTTTTGATTCTTAATCGAGGATAAATGTAGATGTCTACGGGTCACAGCATCCACTTACCGTCAGGTGGAATGTGTACTTGTTTGTTACCCTAATTCTATAAAAAAAGTTGCCAAAACGCATTGGTCACACACTGCGGCGGATATTTCCTTGCCCTAAAACGCTCTCAGAAATAAGAGGAGGTCTGTGCCCAGCTGTGGGACGTATATATAATTTGTAACTTTAACTTCAACTTTTAAAGAAGTTGCTAATCATAATTTCTTTCGGCATTCCATCTTAGTCCTCAGAGGTTGCTTGAAGTTGGCTGCAGGTGTTTATAGACTGCCACAGCTACTTACCATCAGGCTGACTCTAAGTTCGCATGTCATTTCATTTTTATAATAAAAAAAAGTTTACTGACTCAAAAATAATTGCAATCTATTCTCTTCGTTGTCAGTCACTCCCGAAAATTGTACAAACATATTTAATTATAGATTTAGCGAACGAAGCGATCTCTCCGACCAAAATTTTGCAATCGTAAAATAAAAAGGCCAGGGGGCTCCGGCCGCGGCCTTATCAGTCGGTGTATGTTAGAGCCATAAACCACTCGCGTACCTCTGCAAACAAATTTCGTTAATATTAACTTAGGGGTAAATGTAAATGTGGACATTACATTTAAATTATTTGTTATTATTCATCATCGTCACATTACTTCACAAGTACTTTTGAACATGAGCCTTTACTATACATTACCATAAAGCAGCATATTTCATCAGGTCGTTACTCCATTTAGTCACCCAACAAGAGACTCATTCGAACCTATCTGACCCATCGGTAGAAACGTCTGTTGTTTATTTTCTATTGATGATAACTCTTCAATGCATTAAAATAGGATGTGGTATATGGGTTGTAATGAAATTTGGCGCACGGATGCGCCAAAATTCATTGCTACCCGTCGAGAGATTCTGAGAGCAAGGCGGAAAGTTTCCACCGCTCAGTGTTACCAGAATTCACACGTATTCGAAATATATTTTTTAATTCTTCGGCAGGTTTACTTACGATGTTTTCCTTCACCGCCGAACTAATTGTAAATTAACACTTAAAATTGCAATTAACAATTTCATCGGTGCCAGCGAGGATTGAATCTACTCGGGTTGCTTACGTAGTGAAATATAAAGCGAAAGCTTAACCCCTGAGCTGCCAGAAAAAAAGAACATATTTGTTTTCCCGCAACTTTCCTTTAAAGTAAAAGAAAAGTAAAGTTACAGCCTATATACGTCCCACTTCTGGGCACAGACCTCCTCCATGTCTGAGAGGGTTTTAGGGCAAGGAATTGTCCGCCGTGCTGTCCCCGGGTTTGTCTTCGAAATATTTTTTTCTTATTCCTCAGACATGTAGGTTTCGTCACGATGTTTTCCTTACCACCGAGCACGTGGTAAATCAGCACTTAAAATTGCAATTAACAATTTCATTGGTGTCGGCGGGGATCGAACTCGGGTTACTCGCGTTCTATTATATTTACAGAGAGTGTTAACCATCTGAGCTACCACGGCTCCTAACTTTCCTTTACAAAACACTAATTTAGACGAAATTTTATCGACCAAATTGGCGATATATTGAAAATGGGCCCAAATTAGGAGTGCCCTTAACCGACGAGCATGTATGCGTAGATATATGAATGTAGAGGAGACGAGAGAGGTGTGTCAGGATCATAGAATACTATAATACACAATAGAACGGCTGTCAACCTTATTTTATACGACGATAGGCGTCACCGGGAGCACACATACAAGAATTAACGTCGTATTATCACTACTACAAACCCGATTCACTGTGTTGACAGACAGATTTTAATACATATTTATTTGTAAATAGCGTGAAATTTGGCTTTTTTTTTAAATAATTTGTATCGGAAATTTGGAAACGATTGTAACGTCAAAACAAATCTCGTGTTGACATTTATACGTGTGAATTGACGTGTTAGTGTCATTTTAGTGGCTACACGGGTTCCGCCCACTCCCTCGTTCTATTATGTATGTATTATAGTTAAATGGAAGTCTGTAATCTCTGCCTACCCCTCTGGGTGACAGGCGTGAGTGTTTATGTATGTATATAATTTTAGAAACAAAAAAAAAATTAACAAAATGTAACGAAAAAAAATAATGGGTTGCAACGAAAACGCCTAGACCAACATGCTATAATATTGCAAAGACTAGTCTACTCGAGAAAAAGCAATGAGTGTCTATGCTCTCTGAATTAATCCAACTCAAAATATTATTTTGCAAAACTATGTTATATCCATATATTTAAATTGGACCATTAACAAATCTTTTTATCAGTCCTCACAGTGCACAGGCACCGCTCATTAGGCGGCTGTCGAACGGGGGCCCGGAGGGTTGAAGATAATGAGCGCTGCTTGATAAACGATGCTACACGAGCCAATATGCATTCATTAGCTTTAAACCGATTTGATGTATCCAGTTTTTTATTTCAATTAAAAATACTGGCAATCGTTGGCAGTGTGGTGGCGGTATAAAAGTATCCACTACCCCATATCATCCCGAGGGTGTCGTAAGAGGCGACAGAGGGAAACGAATCAGCAGCGTCTTCATAATAACGACTAAAAATAAAAAACTGCGGTTGCCAACCCGCTTGCCAAGTGTGGCAACTATGGAAAATATCTATCTCAACTAACTATATCAAATATATATAAGGCAATAATACGGTAAATTTCTCACTGGATTTGCCTTAATTGAGGATTCCATACGAGATGGCTGGCACCTTTGATGCTACTCAATATTATATTTATACAACATGTAACAAAAACCCTGTGGTTCCCGTTAACTGTGTTATCAGAATCAGTATGCAAACGTATAGAAATATTTTTTTTTCAAAAAAAACACATTTAAATAAAATTATTTTAATGAAAAAAAAATTAATTTGCAAATTATATGTGGTTTTATTTCCTCTAACTTATACGAGTATCGGTAATGCGGGGTCTTTGACAATCCTCTTACTCCTCGGCCAATGTAGAGATAATAAAACCACATACCTACAATTTGCAAATTAATTTTTTTTTTCATTAAAATAATTTTTTTATGTGTTTTTTTTTCGAAAAAAAATATTTCTATAAGCTCGGATACTGATTCTGATAACGCACTTAGCGGGAACCACAGGGTTTTAGTTACATGTTGTATACGTATATATATATATATATATATATATATATATATATATATATATATATATATAATCCCGTTACCGTTCTGGATATTATTTTACGTCTGGCTTAAACACGATGTCAATACCGCCATCTCTATGAAGACATGCTGTTAAACATTACTCATATTCTCTTTGAACATTCTTAAATAAGCTTATACTGTCTATATTAGGAGCGGTTCCCGACAGTAGTCGCGGATTCGAACTCGTGATATTTATCTAACGTGCCACATCAATAATTATTAGGTTCTTGGTAAAAATTGCAAATGTTAAAATAGAGTTAGAAGAGTAAATCCTAAAGATAATACTAGAGGCGATTGTAATGATAAAATCTTTCACAATGATATCAACGATATATATTCTGAATAAAAACCTTTTTATAAAATAACATGACAAGCAAACGTACATTCCGCCTTATGCTAAGCAGCTGCTACAGGACATGGACACCTGCAACTAACTTCAATACGTCCTAGAACTTTAAGAGACTAAAAGAAATGTAATTGTTTTAAGACACGTTCATTAAAAACTTGTTTATTAGGATACTAGATGGCGCGTCAGACGTTGTTCTGCCTTTTCTGGTTGGTGGCGCGATATGAGTGTAATTTTCATACACACACTTTTCTATCGACTTATTATGGGATAGCTAAATCCTCTTAATGTGTAATAGAACCATCAGCAACCATTATGACAATAACATTTTAAGAAGAAAACATAATTCTCCTATTTACACTCTCGTAAGCAGATAGTGATCGTGTAGTGGCGGTTAAGAATATCCACTACCCCATATCTTCCCGTGGGTGTCGTAAGAGGCGACAGAGGGAGACAGGCAGGAGATGGGCAGCAGCATCTTCCTGATAACAGCAACTGTACGACAAAAAAAAAACTGCGGTTGCCAACCCGCTCGCCAAGCGTGGCAACTATGGCAATATACCCCCCCATGAACAATTACACAAATAGACGGCCCCCAGTCCCCGGCGGCCCCGCTATTCCTGGCTACGGTGGCGACCATGGTAACGGCGGGGCAGGGGGTGCTAAGAATCTCCGGTGGAGGTTCGGTTGCCACCTACGACGACTCGACCTGGCAACATTTAACGCACGCACACTGAGGACTGACGAGAAGATCCTGGAGCTGGAAGAAGAGATAGACAAGTTGCGCTGGAGTATTATAGGATTATCCGAGGTCCGAAGAGAGGGGGAGGACACGGTGATTCTCGAATCCGGCAACTTGTTCTATCACCGGGCGACCATCTGTCCCAAGGAGGTGTCGGATTTATCGTCCACAAGTCTCTCGTCAACAACGTTGTACAGATTGAGAGTGTGTCGACGAGGGTCGCGTACCTGATACTCAGAATCACCAAACGGTATTCGCTGAAGGTCATACAGGTTTACGCACCAACGTCGGCACATTCCGATGAGGAGGTGGAGGAAATGTATGAGGATATTTCCAAAGCCATACATTCCTCCAAAACCCACTACACGGTGTTGATGGGAGACTTCAACGCAAAACTAGGCACAAGAGAAAGCGGTGAGCTGAAGTTAGGGAAATTTGGAGTAGGGCAACGGAACCGAAGGGGCCAGCAGCTGGCCGACTTTATGGAGAAAGAGGGACTCTTTATGATGAACTATTTCTTCCAGAAGCGGCCCCACAGGAAGTGGACCTGGTCGAGCCCCGACGGTTCGACAAAAAATGAGATTGACTTCATTATGACGACCAGACGCCAACTGTTCAGTGATGTCTCAGTGATCGCAAGGGTGAAAACTGGCAGCGATCACCGAATGGTTAGAGGCACACTGAACCTAAACGTTAAGTTGGAGAGGTCTCGTCTAATGAAGTCAACGCTCCGTCCCCCTCGTGCTCTGATCCAAAATCCCGAAAACTTTCAGCTCGAGTTACACAACCGCTTTCAGTGCCTACAAGATTGCAATGCAGTGGACGATATGAATGACAAGCTCGTGGAAACTGTCCATGCGGTCGGAGCTAAGTTCTGCAAGACCCGCCGCAGAAGAACACAAAAACTCTCCGATCACACTCTTAATCTCATGGCTGTTAGACGGGAGATGAGGCTGCAATCGTCAACAGATTTGACAGCATACAGGCAACTGAACAGACAGATCTCCAAATGCATGCGGCGAGACTTACGCAACTTTAATACTGCTCGTATTAAAGAAGCGATCGAGCGGAACCAGGGCTCCAAAGTCTTTGCCAGAGATCTGTCTGCCAGAAAGAGCCAACTGTCAAGGCTGAAGACTGAGTGTGGCAGCATCGTTTCCGGGACACCTGAGATTTTGAGTGAGATTGAGAGGTTCTATGGGCAGCTGTACACATCATCGTTGGAGCCACACGCAAGTGTGAGTAACGATCCAAGAGCAAGTCTTATCCGACACTATTCCGATGATATCCCGGACGTCAGTCTAAGCGAGATTAGAATGGCTCTCCAGCACCTTAAAAACGGCAGGGCCCCAGGCGAGGATGGAATTACAGCGGAGCTTCTGAAAGCGGGTGGAACACCGGTACTTGAAGTCCTTCAGAAGCTCTTCAATTCCGTCCTCCATGGTGGCACTACTCCAGAGGCGTGGAGCAGAAGTGCGGTGGTCTTGTTCTTTAAGAAAGGCGACAACGCTCTCTTGAAGAACTACAGACCGATTTCCCTTCTGAGCCGCGTCTACGTGCTGTTTTCGAGAGTCATTACGAATCGTCTCGCACGCAGACTCGACGACTTCCAGCCTCCCGAACAAGCCGGTTTCCGAAAAGGCTTCAGTACCATAGACCACATACATACCCTGCGGCAGATTGTACAGAAGACTGAAGAGTACAATTTGCCACTTTGCCTGGCGTATGTGGACTATGAGAAAGCCTTTGATTCCGTCGAAATTTGGGCGGTGCTGCAGTCCCTTCAGCGGTGCCAAGTTGACTGTCGGTATATTGAAGTGCTGAAGTGTTTGTACAGTAGGGCTACGATGGCTATCCGAGTACAGAACCAGAGCTCGAAACCTATCCAACTGCAGAGAGGTGTAAGACAGGGTGACGTTATATCCCCGAAACTCTTCACCGCTGCTTTGGAAGACGTTTTCAAGCTACTGGACTGGAAAGGATACGGTATTAACATCAATGGCGAGTACATCACTCATCTTCGATTTGCCGACGATATAGTCCTTATGGCAGAATCGCTGGAGGACTTAAGCACTATGCTCAATGACCTCAATAGTGCCTCCCAACGGATAGGTCTTAAGATGAACATGGACAAAACAAAGATTATGTTTAATGTCCATGTCACACCTATGCCGGTAGTTGTTGGGAGCACTATGCTCGAAGTTGTTGACGAGTACGTTTACCTGGGACAAATAGTCCGACTAGGTAAGTCCAACTTCGACCGAGAGGTCAATCGACGGATTCAACTCGGCTGGGCAGCGTTCGGGAAATTACGACATATCTTCTCGTCAGGTATACCTCAATCTCTGAAAACTAAAGTGTACAACCAGTGCGTGTTGCCAGTGATGACTTACGGATCAGAGACGTGGTCCTTCACTGCTGGCCGTATGAGGACGCTCAAGGTCGCTCAGCGAGCTATGGAGAGGGCTATGCTCGGAGTTTCTCTGCGTGATAGACTCAGAAATGAGGATATCCGCAGTAAAACCAGATTGACCGACATAGCCCAACGGATTAGTAAGCTGAAGTGGCAATGGGCCGGCCATACAGCTCGAAGAACCGATAACCGATGGGGAAGAAAGGTTCTCGAGTGGCAGCCTCGTACCGGTAGGCGTAGTGTAGGGCGACCCCCCACTAGATGGAGTGACGACCTGGTAAGATATGCAGGAAGTCGATGGATGCAGGTGGCTCAGGACCGTGCTTTGTGGCATTACTTGGGGGAGGCCTATGTTCAGCAGTGGACTTGTGAAGGGCTGTGATGATGATGATGATGAAGCAGATAAAATGTTATCTATATGTTATACACAATTATTTACTACCTACACACCAAATTTCATGAAAATCCATTCAATAGTTTTTGCGTGAATCGTGAACACACATTTTTTCTACAGATTTATTATAGGTATATAATAGATTAATATGGGTATAGATTTGGCTGTTGAAATTATATGTCTACATTTCACTTACTCGTCGGGCCAACATAGAGTATATTAAATCAATGTTTCTTAACTTCGAAATAAGCGTTTTTATATTTGATTTATTAACTCACTTAAAAATGTCAGCTGTAGACATACTCCAACCGCAAAACGAGAGAAAAAAAGGAATGAACTGAATATGATTATGCACGTTAAATGCTTCAACAAATAAATCCAGTATCAAACATGCAAATCTACGACATAAAAACTGACTCCGTTGCGCTGACATGTCACTCCTCGCCTGATTAGAACAGACGCCTGAATAAATACGAGAGACTGGAACAGGGCTTTTAGGGTTACCAATATAATGAAAATTACTTTTTTTTTAAATAAAAGTAAGGGTGACAAAGGAATCATAATTCATCCAGTTATATGGAATGCTAAACCCGTTGAAATCCGTAACAATCCTCGACAAATATGAAAATTCAGATGCGTTGTCATGTCTGACTACTAAGATGGATGCCAATAAAAAAGATCTTCAGTTTTGTCACTGACCATACCATATACAGATTTATTATGCTGTTAGTTTACGTTGGTATTGTATAAGAGTGAACTTGTTCTGTCAATTCTCTCAACGTTCTCATAGTAAAGTAAAGTTACAGCCTATATACGTCCCACTGCTGGGCTCAGGCCTCCCCTTATTTCTGAGAGGGTTTAGGGCAAGGAAGTGTCCGCCGCGCTGCCCAAATGCGTGTTGACGAACTTCACATGTCTTCGAAATATTTTTTTTCTTATTCCTCAGACATGCAGGTTTCCTCACGATGTTTTCCTTCACCGCCGAGCACGTGGTAAATCAGCACTTAAAATTGCAATTAACAATTTCATTGGTGCCGGCGGGGATCGTACCCGGGTTACTTCGCGTTTACAGAGAGTGTCTGAGGCTTAACTTTCTTACAAAACACTAATTTAGGCGTTATTACTTGATATATGTGATTTACAGCGAGCGTTAACCACTGAGCTACCACGGCTCTGCATATCTCATAGTGCATTGATATAACTGTAGCGTAGCCTGTTAGCCTTTCGCACTTTTTCGTTACACTAGCTGATGATGATCTTAGATCATTCGGTATAAGAAAAGCTGCAACCTGTTGTTCCCCGCACTTGCGGAGTTTTGTTAGGTACAGACTCATTTCTAAGAGAGTTATGGAGCAGTTACTCTGTGTTATGTTGGTGTTGGAGGACACTACGTGTTTTCGAAATACATTTTTTTATAGATTAGAATAAATTACACAAAAAAAATAAGCTTATCAACATTACAATTACCGTTACCGTTGCAGCATATTAAAGTCCACTGCTGAAGATGTGCCTCCCACATACAATGCCTGATAGGGGCGAGGGGGAGGGTACTTTTTGTTTTTTTGAAATATAGTTATCGACAACCCTGAATCAAAGGCGTACGCGAGCGAATTTCGGGCGATAAGTTGTAAAGACAGAGATGAATTGCGTCAAGCACCGACCCTGTCGTTGTCGTGTCACCCTAATTGTTATAAATGAAGCCCAACACCGTCCCGTTTGTTAATGGATCACACATCACTCGCTTGAGTGACCCGTGAGAATCTTGTGAACGATACCTTGTTGATACGGGTTTTGTTTACGCGTGTTTTGATTGCGAAACGTGCAATGAGCTCCTTTGGTTCCTGTTTTGTTACTTTTATAAATTGGAATCATCGCTCGTTTGGATTATAATTTTCCTAGATGATAAGCAGAATTATAATTTGTTACATATTGGATTCCTGCATAATTCGAATGTGCTAGACATTAGAATCTCATGGTAGTCTATGGCGGTAGTCGGTAACCATGTAGTGTCGGTGTAAAAATATCCCGTGGATATCGTGGGATGCGAAAGAGTGAAATTAAAACATGAGATGGTGAGCAGCATATTTCTGACAACTACTTCAAATAATAAAAATGCAGTTACCAATCCGACTGCAAAGTGTGACAACTACTTCAAATAATAAAAATGAAGTTACCAATCCGACTGCAAAGTGTGACAACTACTTCAAATAATAAAAATGCAGTTACCAATCCGACTGCAAAGTGTGACAACTACTTCAAATAATAAAAATGCAGTTACCAATCCGACTGCAAAGTGTGACAACTACTTCAAATAATAAAAATGCAGTTACCAATCCGACTGCAAAGTGTGACAACTACTTCAAATAATAAAAATGCAGTTACCAATCCGACTGCAAAGTGTGACAACTACTTCAAATAATAAAAATGCAGTTACCAATCCGACTGCAAAGTGTGACAACTACTTCAAATAATAAAAGTGCAGTTACCAATCCGACTGCAAAGTGTGACAACTACTTCAAATAATAAAAATGCAGTTACCAATCCGACTGCAAAGTGTGACAACTATGGGAAAATCCCCCCTGTGAGGCCTATCTATGGGGGAGGCCTATGTTTAGCAGTGGTATTTTTAGGCTGTGATGGAAATCGAACGGTGGCGATATGATTATTACTTCATTTTTGGAATTGGGGTGGTAAAAAGCGTTCTACGTAAGCAGACTTGCCGACCGGTGACCGGGTCACCGAGAAAGGACCACATATTACCAGCGTAAAATAGCAGATTAATGCCGTTGTGTTTCGTATGGTGAGTGTAGAGAACCGAAGACCCTTTTTACGGGAAACGAGGCATGACATCTTAGTCCTCACGGGTGACAACGCATCAGCATTTTGATTATTAATCGAGGATAGATGTAGATGTCTTTGGGCCACGGCATCCAATTACCATCAGGTGGACTGAGTGCTCGTTTGTCACCTTTATTCTATAAAAAACGTACATTTAATACGAAATATTTCTCATAATACTGGAACGACAAGCGAACTTACAGCTCACTTCATAATAAGAAGCTCCTGCAGCTCATGTACATCTGCAACAAACTTCAAATGAGGCAGACTACAGAAGCATTGTCACCTCTGAGGACTAAGGAGTACCTTACAGCCTGTAACTCTACTGGCTTTCTATAATTATTGGCTCAGAAGGGCTAGAACCCAGAGCCGCCAAGCCAGTTAAATTAAAAAAATCTATACTTATCAAACCTGAACACAGCAGTGCACGCAAAACCTACCGCTTGGCAACTGAAATTGTTAAGAAGGTGGTAGGTACTTACTGTAAATACAACTAAGCAAAAAAAGTAGTGCTACCGCGTATTAACTCTACTACTGCCTCGTTGGTCTAGTGATTGTAGTAGTGTAGCTGCGGATCATGAGGTCCTGGGTTCGAATCCCGGGTCTAGCCAAAAATCTATTATTGAGATTTTCCGTCAAGAAATTCTCACAAGTTGCTGGTGTAAGGAAGTTGACGGTGTCTCACGCCCGTGCCTCGGAAAGCACGTAATGCCGTTGGTATTGCGGCTGATCTCTTTCCGATTGTGTCGGTTTCCTGTCCCATCGGATTATGCTTGAGGGAATAGAGAGTGCACCTTTCACACGTGGTAGAGCCATGCTGCAGCTATATTAATTGTATAGTTATGGCACGAATGGGTCGGCTCGACCGGGGTAGAACCACGCTCTCACAGAATACCTGCGTCAAATAGCAGCTTAATGCTGCTGTGTTTCGTATCGTGAGTGTCAAGGTCAAGGCTGAAAACGCATCTGCATGTAGATGTCTACGGGCCACAGCAACTACTTACCATCAGATGGCCTGTGTGCTCGCTTGTCACCTTTTCTATAAAAAAATGATTGGGCACTATAATCCTATCCTGCGTCGATGACTAGTCTCCGTTGAGGCAAGCCGTCGTGACCGAAATTCGGTCTGGAGGACATTCCTAATTAATATTCAAACGATAACGTTATGTAACTTTATAGCCTATATACGTCCCACTACTGGGCACAGGCCTCCTCTCACAGCTAAGGGGATTTTAGTGCTTTGAAATGTCCGTCGCGTGTTGGCAGATTTCACATGTCTTCGAAATATCTTTTTTTGTTTCTCGAGTATGCAGGTTTCCTCAGGACGTTTTCCTTCAACGACGAGCACGAGGTAAATGAGTACTGAAATTTGCAATTATCAGTTTCATTGGTGCCGGCGAGGAACAAATTCGAGTTGCTCGCGTACTTTTAAATTTAGAAGGAGCGTTAAGCCACTGAGCACTTCATACGATAAATAAATAAAAAAACGAAGTCAATAATTCGACGTTCCATTACTAAGGTGGTCGACACACGGGCTTTATATTAAAATACATAATTACACATCCTACCCGCAAGGACCAATAACTCTCGAAATAAAAGCCCGCTTCCGGGTGGCCCATTCTACCCACTAAACAAATGTACAATACGTCTAAATCCCGACTTTATGGGGCATTAACAAAATAATTCACCCCAAATAGTAACATCGTCCTAATAAATATAAATATTTTCATTTAATGTGATTTAATAGGGTACACAACTATAAAGGTAAGTATACTATGGATACGCTTTAAACTTGAAACGAAAGGTTAGTTTTAATTAAAAAAAATCTTACTTAGTCTCTACTAGTCTAGAAAGTCCATTGCTGAACATAGGTCTCGCCCATATATTGTCTTATAGAGGTGATATTTGCCATAGTTGCCATGTTTGGCATGTGCGTTGGCAACTGCAGTTTTATTTTAATTTATTATTTGTCAGAAAAATGCTGCTGCTCATTCAAATGAGATCTGCGAGTCCATAGCATGTTAATATTTTTTAAATCTTAATACAATTGAAGTTTGAATATTAGATAGATTAGTGTTAAAGATTCTCAAATTAGTGTTCTTTATAGAAGGTTTTTTGGTTAAGTATAGGTACTATTTAAATGAAAATGGAAACCAGTGAATAAGTAAAAAAAAAAAACAATCGTATCCACATTATTCTAACCAACCCCCGATTACAATTAGGAATTAAAATCAGTTTAAGTTTGTTTATGGCCGGGGAAACACCGTTAGCGTTCGAGCACACAAATACCGACTAATCGATATTGAGATCGAATGCGTGGGCTTACGCGACCTTAGGGTGTTGCCTTGTTACAAGACGAACAAATTGTGTACTAAATAGACGAAATGTTTGTTTAACTATGTAAACTGTCGTGTACCTTTTTAAACATCTACCGTAGAAAGGTTAGGCGCGGTGCGGAGTGTCGCAAACATCTTAAAAGTCAAAATCTACGTGTTAATCTATTGTCTAAACAAGAACTTTTGAACCTATTAAGCTAAACATACTTTTATAGACGTGGTTAGTTCTACCAATAGAAGGGTACGAATAACTCTTAACGCTTACTGTGTTATTAATTTGTAAGCTTTTGAGATATTTAAGTAAAAAAGGAAATGTTAGTAAATTTTACATCAATAAATTTTCTATTTTTTTAATATTCCGTTCTTTTATTATATACCTGTCTATAGTCAAAGATTCCGTTCCTCCTTTTACCTTTAAAAATAACTACTACTAGCCGTTCCCCGGGATTTCGTCCGTGTGGAATATATCAAAATTGGATTTCATGGATTTTATTTTATACACGGAACCCTAATTATTTTTCTAAAATTAAAGTAACCTAAGTTATTCCTTATAACATCAGTTATCTGCTAGTGAAAGTCCTCTCAAAATACGTTTAGCCAACAAACATAGAGAGAGAGAGAGAGAGAGAGAGAGAGACTAAAATTACAATAATAGTTTTTTTTTGTTATAAGAAAACTTCGTAGCTCTTTTAAGCACATTGTGTGTTCGAGGAGAGTGATATTTGACATAATTAAGGTTTATGTGGAAAAGGAGTGCAAAATGCAATTTTTTTATTATGTGTTAAAATATATTATCTAATATTTAAAATTATTTAATGTTTGTTTGTTCGTATTTTATACGCTACCATACCGTTCATCAGATTGCGGCAAAACTGTCAATATATTGCTTACCCTTCCGCGAATGTTATAGGCATATTTGGACCCAGTAAGCGGCGCTGTTGAGCAATGCAGATATCACCCGTGTAAAGCCGGAGGAGATCGCTAATATTAAATAAACTAAAACATAAATTGTTCGTACTGCCAATGTCTAACATATAGTTATACGTTTAGACAAATTATGTCGTTTGTTGACTTTCATAATGTCAATGTCTAAGAGTAGTAACTATTTGAATTAAACACTTAATAGTCTTTTAATGTGCAGTTAAAAGTAATTTTTTTTCCGTATTTTGACACAATATGGGCTGCAATTTAAATTAAATCCATGAAGTATTTACCTATTTAAAAAAAGAATCCTTTTTTTTGAGTATAGGATGACAAACGAGCACGCAGTCCACGCGATGGTAAGTGGATACTGTGTTCCATAGACATCTACATTTATCCACGATTAAGAATCAAAATTTCATTATATAAAAAATATATATTATATAAAAAATTAGTAATGTTTATAGCATTGTCAATATTTTTTTTAAAATGCAGATGCGTTGTCACCCGTAAGAACTGAAAAGTAATGTCTTATTTCCAGTAAAAAGGGTCTCGGGTTCTCTACACTAACCATACAAAACATAGCAGCATTGAGCTGCTATTTTACGCTGGTATTCTATGAGAGCGTGGTCCTACCCCAGTATAGCCGACCCATTCGCGCTAGTACGATAATATAGATGCAACGTGGCTCTACCACGTAAGAAAATGACACGTAAATATAGCTTTCTTCCTAAACAAACCCAAATATTTATTAATTATTGTCAAATTTCTACCACATGGCAACCTCCAGTCAATATATATAAAAATCAATTGCTATTCTTTAGTCTCGCTAAAACTCGAACTTGGTTCGACCGATTTTGATGATTTTTTGTGTGCTTGAATGGGTCTCTGGATGTTTTAGATTCAGAATTGAATCCGGTAGGTGGCGCTGTTATCGAGATCTAGACATCAGGCGTGCAAAGCCGGAACGGATCGCTAGTATATTTATTATAATTAATAGCTGTTCCCCGTGACCTCGCCCGCGTAGTGTTTTAATTTTTTTGCGCAATACCCAAATTTTTTTTCTAAAATTAAAGTAGTCTCAGTTACTTTTTATTACATCACCTATTTGTCAGTGAAAGTCCCGTCAAAATAGGTCTAGCCGTTTCGGAGATTATCTGGAACAAACAGACACGAAAAATTTAAAAATTGTGTTTTTGTGTGACTGTGTAAGAATACGCACTACCTCATAACGTCTCGTGGGTGTTGTAAG
Source organism: Parnassius apollo (assembly GCA_907164705.1). Classification (NCBI taxonomy): domain Eukaryota; kingdom Metazoa; phylum Arthropoda; class Insecta; order Lepidoptera; family Papilionidae; genus Parnassius; species Parnassius apollo. Next base: position 1,255,708 of record CAJQZP010001547.1, on the reverse strand, counting down.
AGGCGACACGGAGAAACTAAACCTAGAGATGGTCAGCAGCATGTTCCTAATGAAAGGTGAAAAAATTAAAAAACAAACTGCGGTTGTCTATGGTCTATGTTCAGCGGAGAACTTTTATAGGCTGACATATATATAATTGATAAATTTTATACTAGGTATTAAAACTCATTTTCTGCCTAGGACTTTTATAACTTAATTACTGCCATATTCTAGGTTTGAAGTACTAGAAACGGTTATTACCCCATATCTTTTCGAAGCCAGTTCGTTTTATTAACCTTTCCTCTGTCTTTAACGACATCTACGCAACGTGAATTTTCCACCACACGCTTTTAATTTAAGCACTTTATTTGAGTATTTTCTATGCGTAAATTTATGTCGGTAATTAGGTGTGTGACACTCATGTTATTGATATCTATACATACCTGTAATAAACCTGTAGACAAATTGTTCACGATTCACTCAAAAACTACTGGACGGAATTTCATGAAATTTGGTGTGTAGACAGTAAATGAAGACGTATAACATTGGCAACATATTATCCGTTTACGGAAGAGTAAAGAGAAGTTTTTTATTATTTTAAAATTTATTGTCATAATTATAAGAAAAGTGTATGTGAAAATGAATCTCATCGCGTAACTAACTAGAAAAGGCACAATAACGTTTTCCGGTCCAGCTAGTACTAACTATCTCAAAGCAAGCTCTAAATAAAAACAAATAGAACGGAAATATAGTGTAATGGTATAGTTGATGGAGTCAAAATCATCTTATTCGTATTTTATTTTTAAATGCTGAAAATCGAATTTAAAATTAAATTTAAAATTTGAAAATTGACCGAATTTGATAACACAACTAAACGTAATAAATACAAATTTTATGTTATATTATGTTGTTTTAATGACAGTTGGTCATTATATAATTAATAGTGTTGTCAACTACCAACCAAACGTAATATTAGTTCTTAGTGTTTCTGACATCACATCCGACCTATTTGCTACTTCTGAATGTTACTTTCTTTTACGGTGCATGGTACGAAAAATTTGAATAAGTGTTTATTAAGGCCTTATTATGAATGACACTATTCCGTACTACGCAGTTAAATTCTAAACAAAAAGGGTTACGGTGATAGGTATGTGCTACCTACCTACCTTATTTGTTTAGGAATTTTGAGTAAGTAGGTTGGTACCTACTTACTCAAAGTTCTTAAACCTAATAATCGTAAAGAGTGGTGGCAATACCTACTTTTATCACTTAATATTCAGATTAAAAAAATAGCCTTTATTTTTCTTTAAATCATTTCTATTTAGCTAATCTGCTTGAGTAATACTGCTTTCTTTGCTTCCATTTGCTTCTTTGTTTAGACCTTGCTGTGACTGCAAGCCCTTTTGCCAATTTAACTACAATAAAGACGAGTGTGTACACTTCAACCAAAATAGTGACTCAGTCAGAATATGGTAAAAGCAACACCCTGTTTTTGTACATAAATCCTTAATCAACGCACACATTATATGGTTACCGAGTACCGTGCTCCCGCGGCAGTCTCGTCGATGAAACAAAACTTAAACATTTAAGATGTGAAAGTGCGATATTGATCATTTTATTTGGGCACATTTAAATTCTTTTGAGAAATTATCCGGTGCATATTGAATTTATGCTACTTTTGTTTATGCAGGCATTTAAGGTGACCATACGTTGAGGATAATGGAATTGGAAATCCAAATTATCAGGTGATAGGATTTATTTTGTGCTTACGAGTCTGTTTGGGTAGCCATTACAATCTGAAACATGCCTTTATTATGTAGCTTATAGAAAAGAAAGATTGATTGGCTCATTAAGCATTAAAGTTTAGCGTTACAAAATACAACTACAAAAACCCACGAGTACAAGTCCAATATGGTGATGGTTCTTTCTTTTCCTGCCTAGGCTTCTGTCTTTTTGATGGTAAGTGGATGAATGCCTTATTTTCAGTAAAAGGGTTTCCGGTTCTCCACACTCATCATACGAAACATAGCAGAATTAGCTGCTATTTCAAACTGCTATTATTTAAGTGTATTCCTTCACCGTTTGAGCCAACCCATTCTTGATACAACCATAATATAGCTGCAGCATGTCTCTGCTGAAAACGAAGTATTACATCTTGGTTCTTAAGGGTGACAACGCATCTGCATTTTAATTCTTAATCGAGGATAAATGTAGATGTCTATGGGTCACAGCATTCACTTACCATAAGGTAGGCTGTGTCCTTGTCTATCACCCTAACTCTATAAAACGCACTTGTAATGATAAAACGCATCCTTTACAGTTCACGTAAACTTTGAACGGCGTTCTAATGGATTTAATAACACCAATCGATGTCGACATAATGCTTACATGTGCATCCTACCGCATAATTCAACCGGACGACTTAATAATGCCTAATAAAATTATACAGCTCACGAAAAGTAAATACGGACGAAAGCGAGATTTGGGCAACCCACAATTTTGTTCGAAATTTCGATAACTTCATCTCGCATAATCACAGTGCACTGAAGGCGAATCGCGACCACCGATCACGTGCGGCCGCTAAACGTACATACGTTTGAATTTCGAATGCTTTGTTCAAACACGCGCCGGCTGACGATGTGTGCTAACGTGTGTTTAGCAGTAATTTGGAAGCTATTTGCAAAATTAAGCAAGCGTTGTTACGAATATAAAAGCACCCTTAGCGTTTGTAATTCCAGCTGAACTCACAAATTCAAATGTCACTGAACTCCTAAGGTGAAAGTACTTGACCGCGTAATTGAATATTTTATCTGTTTGAATTCTAACAGAAATTGTGGGTACAGAGTACTTATAATACAGAATATTAAATTAGTACATAATTTATTTTTTAAAACACATTGAAGTATATACAATATTAAAGAAACGCCTACGTTGGCTGCCTCGTTGGTCTAGTGGTTGTAGTAGTACGACTGCTGATCATGAGGTCCTGGGTTCGAATCCCAGGTCGGGCCAAAAAACTAATTATTGAGTTTTTCTGTCAAGAAATTCTCAGTCGTTGCCCGGAGTCAGAAAGTTGGCGGTGTCTCACCATAGTATCTCGGAAAGCACGTAAAGTCGTTGGTCCTGCGCTGATCTCTCTACGGTCGTGTCGGTTTACCGTCCCATCGGATTATGAGAGTGAGGGAATAGAGAGTGCACCTGTGCTTGCGCATATACTTGGGCACTATAATCCTGTCCTGCGCCGATGGCTATCCTCCACTGACGCAGGCCGCCGTGGCTGAAATTTGGTCTGGAGGACATTAAAGAAAAAACTATAATAACCCGTGGTACCGTGCCAAGTACGCCAGCTGCGTTTCCTCGAGAAAAGAACCTGTCATCTTATCACCAGTCCAGTCGCGTCTTAGATCATCGCGGATACAGTTCCTTTAGGAACTTCACCGTATGTGGATTCCACGGGCCGAAAGTCTCTACATCAAATGGCACAAATATGTTTTCATTTCTCAAGGACTCATATTTGTACCACTTGAATATTAAATGGATTAGTAAATTGAAGTAGCAATGGGCCATATCAGCCCAAGTGTGAAGAAGAAGTGGCAATGGGCAGCTCAAAGAAACAACCACCGATGGAAAAGAAAAGTTCTCGATTAACAGCCTTGTACCGGTAGACGAAGTTTAGGGCGGCCATGCACCAGATGGAGTGACGACCTGGTGAGGTACGTAGAATCGATGGATGCAGGTGCCTCGGGACCGTGCTTTGTGGCAGGTATTCCTTTGGGAAGGCCTATGTTCAGCATTGGACAAAAGCTGTAATGTTGATGATGATGAATATTAAATTAGACACATTGTGTGTGAATGGCGACTTGTTCTGTAAAACGAAAATAATGAATCTATTCTTGCCTTATAAAGTTACTAATAATGCATTCTCATTGTGCTACATAGATGAAACATATTTAATAGCTCGTTACGCTGGTTTTGTATCGAAAGTAACTCGGCTCGATTTCCAGTCCTGGAGAGTTATTTGACTTTCATAATGACTTATACCTTAGCGGATATGGCTTCCATAAACGTTCTTATCTGTGTTTGTTAATTTACACGAGCAACATTAATATTTTCCAGTTTAATAACTAACGCAAAATAACTTAAATTTATTGTTGAACTTTAAGTTCTCTCGATAAATTAAAGTTGCTCTTATCAGAATTGGGGACCTAAATTAATTGAAATATATATCATGCGTTACGTGGTAGAGACATGCTGCAGTTATATGATCGTTTTAGCACGAATAGGTCGGCTGGATCGGGGTAATACCATGATCTCTTAGGATACCGGCGTGAAATAGCAGCTTAGCATTAAGTTTGTGTTTCGTATGGGGAGTGTAGAGAACCGGAGATCCTTTCTACTGGAAACGAGGCATTCCATCTTAGTCCTTAGGGGTGATAACGCGTCTGTGCATTGATTCTTAATCGAGGATAAACGTAGATTTCTATAGGCCACAGCATGCACTTACCATGGTAGATTGAGCGCTCGTTAGTCACTCTTATTCTATACAAAAAAGCTTGAATTTTCCTCAGTCTCCTCTGTTTAGGGTACTTTAAAGATGGTTAATAAAACTTTTAAACTGTTAAAATAGACAGTTTTTTAAATAAATAAATAAAAATAACTATATTAAAAAATCTTATCAAATCCATTCCTAACAATCCTAGGATTTATAACTTACCGATTTATATCAAATTAGTCGTGTTTAGGCCATCTACAGTCTATAATTTTACGTACCACCTTTGAGAGTCAATTTTTGTTCGATAAAATGACTTTACTTATAGTATAAATTTTCTGAAAGTTTTACTTCTAGCGCGTGTGAACTGCACACATGTTTTTAAGCTATTGCATAGCTTCTATCGCGGGCCTTGAGCGCGGGGACCGAATCCAGAAATTCCGTAACGAAAAAAACCTCACGCTCCCCACTCCGACGGGCACGGAGGTGTGGCGTTGAAAGCCGTGCATCGTCTAACGTCGTTTCAGTTCGGCAGTCTTCGGCACTCGGCAGACTTCGGCACGGTGTTTGTGTGCGTGCGACTAGACGTATGCGTGTACACTAGCTGCTAACTCAATGATAAAACATTCCTGAATAAGCTACATGTATTGTAAGATATTAAAAATATTTTAAACAATATTAACTTCTCATTTATTCAATAAGAGAAAAAAAATTGTTTTCTTATCGGTCACCACGCTCAAAAAGTGTAACTTGATTTAATATTAAAATAAATAAATAATTATAATTGCATAAGTTGATAAAAAATGCTATGCAATAGCTTTACCGCGGCAGTCACCGAGTGCCACACGTATTTTTTTTTACAATCATCCTAAGTCCGTAAGTCTACATGTTGTTGACATTAAAACTTACCGGCCTTTATAAATCATTTAAGTTCTCTGCGCTACGGCTAAAGCAACGAAGGCAAAGACTGCAATCATGTAACGCCTACGTTAGACCATAAATAGTACTTTACGCGATAGGTTATTGATAAGTCGCCATTAGAGAAATCACTGTGATATTTCAGTAGTCGCTGTAATTCTTTAATGGGGTTTGTTACACTAGTAAAGTTGCATTAAATTTATTGGATGCCTTATTTAACATATTGACTAACTTAATCATACGACATTGAAATCGTAAATTAATTTAATGAATTATAATTAAATTATAATTTCCATGTACCATTAAAAACATAAGACACTCTTGGAAATAACAAATCTTCTGTTTGTTATTTCCAAATCTATATGTTTTAAATACTATATTTTTTACGACTGCATATTTGCCTAAAACTCGGTATTTTATTTTAAAATTTTTATAACTATTTATTAATGTGTTTTAATTTACTGCGGCATTGGCAACAAGGTTTTCAGCCAAAAAATACATTAAAAATATAAATAATATGATGAAGAATTTCTTTACAACACAATATGCTGATACATCACATTATCGCAATGTTTGTAAAGAAATTCTTCATCATATTATTTATATTTTTAATGTATTTTTGAGGATTTCATTTTTGAGGATGCTTTTGGAGGATTGGACGACAGAATGCCAATTTCCAATGCCCTTAATAGACAAAATAGCTTGAGATTTATGAAATCATATCACCATCCACTGGTTACGTCTTTTCCACTAATAGTTCACAAATTCGCACATCTTTTACATATCCACAAAATACAAAACCCAGTTCTAACGATTATTTATACGACGGCGTATGTAGGAGCAGCAATCTTCCGACGGTCAAGTTTCCTACACATGTAAGGTATTAATTTTTCAAAGATTATATTAAACGCTACCTAATAACTTATTCCATATAGTAATTGATACAAAATCAAAAAAGTTCCTATATCCGCTTCCTGGTTCCATTTTAATTTTCTATTCTATTATTTATATTACCATCCTGTCAGAAAACTTAACAGTTTTTGATTGAAATGTGTCTGGGACGTGAATGCTCTGTACACAAAAGCGCGGGAATCTCATGAATGTTAAAGCAATGAAAAGCGGGTCTCTTGTTAAACTACCCTCTATCTATAAAACGGGGTCGTACTCGTTCATAAAGTTTTAGCATTTTAGTCCCCAAAATTTTCCCGTGTCAGCGCTTTACAAGCGTTTTACTCTCAGCTTTATCGGTGCTTAGATTTTACTGCGGTCATGCTTGCGCAATATTCATGCAGATGTCACTTTTGCGATGCCGTCCGACCCTGAATTTGTTCCGGTTGTTTGTGATGTTATTTATTGTTACTGGTGGTGTTATTTTATGAGAGCGGTGGTCGTTAGACATGTAGCAAAAGCTTAAGCGATCTTATGAAAACGAAATGGCTTGAAATAATTCTTGGCTATTTCGAACAAAATTTTCTAGCAAATTTGTTGCTGGACTTTAATGTAGACACTAAGCTTAACGTTTATGTTATGGTCTAGTTTAGATTAGACTATGATAAAGCGTGTGAGCCGTGGTAGCTCAGATGTTTAGCGCTCGCTGTAAATTTACGCTGTACGCTGTAAATTTAATAAATACGCGAGCAAACCGGGTTCGATCCCCGCCGGCACCAATGAAAGTGTTAATTACAATTTTAAGTAATGATTTACCACGTGCTCGGCGGTGAAGCAAAGCATCGTGAGGAAACCTGCATGTCTGAGAAATAAGAAAAAAATTGAAGACATGTGAAGCTCGCCAACACGCACTGGGGCAGCGCGGCGGACATTTCCTTGCCCTAAAACCCTCTCAGAAATGAGAGGAGGCCTGTGCCCAGCAGTGGGATGTACATAGGCTGTAACTTTACTTTTTACTTTAAAGCGTGTGAGCCGCAGAACAAACCAGTGCTCCCCAATAAGGCTTATCCTAAGGTAATAGCAATATATAGTTTTAGGTATAGTTTTTTGTTAAACGTTACTCCACCACTCGATTTTTTTCCTATATCGTGGAAGCAGTTTACAAACATAAACTTCACAAGGACGAGCATCCAAACCCGGAATATTTACTTGTAGGCCATATATATATATTTTTTTTAAATTTTTTTTGTTCAATTTTTTTTATACGGGGTTTTTTTTTTTTTTATATATATATATATATATATATATATATATATATATATATATATATATATATATATATGCTGCGTGTTTATGTTGTTCTACATAACAATAGTGCTTGACTACAATCCCATCTGGTTATATATTTCTAAGCACCTCTTACTTTCTTCTTTAGCAGCCTAGCTACTCCCACAGTACTAATGTTCCACGAATGGCGTTTGGATTGGCGATAGCAGTGCCAGTTGTGTCGCACCTAGTACTCACTGCTCGTCGTCCTTACTTTCCATTCTTTAGCATGTTCTATAGGGAAGAGAGAATACAGGCAGTAACGATTCCCACGGGATGATGTAAGGTAATGCGGTGCTTTCTCTAACAGTCAACGTTCTGAGACGATTGGGATTGCAAAAAGGAATTAGACCATCCTTTCTAATCCTTTATATAACGGTGTAACGGTTTGTAATCCTTTTTATTAACGTGGTATAAACAATCAAATGTAAATAAATAAATGCACTTTTGGAAGAGTAGCTGTGGCATATTTAAATTTATTTAGATTTCTCCTGAGAATGAGGCCAATCTATAGCGCACGTGAGGAGCCACGCTTAAGATTCACTGATATTTGTTTACATTGCGCAATTATGTGTTGATTGATACTAAATCTGAAGATATCATCATGTCTGTAGCTCAAAGGAGAACAGAATAAATATTTTCATAACAATATGCATCTTCCATTTATTAGAACCTACTAAAAAAATGTCCACTGCAGAATATACTCGTATTATTGCATTCGGGTTTTCATTCGCAGTTTATAATTAAATTGAGTTGTTATCAGGAAGAGCTGCCCATCTGCTGTTCCAGCTTCCGTCTGTTGCCTCTTAAGGAAACCCACGAAATGATATGGGTAGTGGAATCTTTTACGCTGCCAATACACGGGACGGGACGGAGCGTTGACTTCATTAGACGAGACCTCTCCAACCTAACGTTTAGGTTCTGTGTGCCTCTAACCATTCGATGATCGCTGCCAGTTTTCACCCTAGCGATCACTGAGACATCACCGAACAGTTGGCGTCTGGTCGTCATAATAAAGTCAATCTCATGTTTTGTTGAACTGTCTGGGCTCGACCGGATCCGCTTTTTGTGGGGCCGCTTCTGAAAGAAAGAGTTCATTGTAAAGAGTCCCTCTTTCTCCATGAAGTCGGCCAGCTGCTGGCCCTGTGGGTTCTGTAACCCTATCCCAAATTTCCCTATCTTCAACTCACCGTTCTCTCTTGTGCCTAGTTTTGCTTGTATGCACGCATGTATGTATGCAATGTATGGCTCTAAAAATATCCTCATACATTTCTATTGTTATTCTACATTAATATGTTTTTATAGGATAGAGTGATAAACGAGCACACAGTCCACCTGATGGTAAGTGGTTGCTGCGGCCCATAGACATCTACATCTATCCTCGATTACGAATCAAAAGGCAGATGCGTTGTCACCCGTGAGGACTAAGATGGAATGCCTCGTTCCCAGTAAAAAGGGTCTGGTTCTCTACACTCACCATACGAAACACAGCAACATAAAGCTACTATTTTACGCTGGTATTCTGTGAGAGCGTGGTCCTTCCCCGATCGAGCCGACCCATTCACGCTACAACTATACTACTAATATAACTGCAGAATGGCTCTACCACGTACAAAAGCTATATAATAGAATACAGAGAATTTGACTGAACCTCCACGTTTTGCAATATATCCAGGATTAACTTGTATAAGTTGTACACCTTTAACGTTGCTTCGCGTTTTTAGTCTTTTCTATTTAGATTTTTCAGAATAGAGAGATCGTTATATAGCCAAATATAGGACATAAAATCTTCCGATCATTTCCAAAAGTCGTTATTGCTATTTACGGGACAATGTGGCTTATAAAGGCGTGAGATGGCAATTCTTATCCAGCATATCTTCTTCATCAACACGCAACTGTATCTGTCTTGGATTTCTCCGACTGAGGGTATATCTGGCATATTAAATGCTTACTTCTCTATATATCAGAATCCATAGTATCTTTTAAACAATTTGTCGCCACCTATGTCATGTACTGAGAATTTGTCAAAAAAGTGCATGCGATTACAAGTCTTAAAATTATTAAAAAAGGTATATTCATTTGCATATAGGTAAGCAGATTGCGAGAAATAAACCTGAAGTCGGTTAGTTACTATTTTAAATTCACCAAAATATAAGTTACAATTATGTACTTAAGTTGAATAATTTTACATTATCTAAATAGCATTTGCTTAAATCATGAATTATTTCATTCATAATTTAAACAAAAGCCCACATTATACAATAAAACACACAACGGTAAAATAGTTACATTTGTAAAGCCGAAATAATATTGTAAATCATACAAGTATCACCCACACGAGCACGTAATACACACTATTGTCGCATATATTATTTTGAGTGATGAGTTGTCTTACATATGTGTTTAGCGCGATAAGAACTACGATGCCGCCTTATCGCTGTTCACAATGTACAATGCTTTTCGGCAATGACAAATCATTTCTGTCAGCTAAATAAGTCGGCAATGTGCTTCGTGATTTATGATTCGGAAGTCACCGCTCGTTTCGTAATAGAAGTCTAAGTTGATTGGTGTCAAAGGCCAAATAATAAGTCAGATGTGTCGACTGTCATCGAAGGGTGTTAATGCTATTTTGAATCTTTTGCAATGGGACTACGAGTGAATATTCTTTTGGGTATTAGAGCCTAGTACTGAAAGTGTTAGTTGTAGTTTAGTTGTAAACATAGTGCTTATCGATTAAAATAAATCATAAAATTATATTATATTTTAAGAACTTATCAACAAAGTTGTGATGCCAGTGTAAAATTCGTATTTATTTAAGAACATAATGATGATGAAATTTAGGTGGTACAGCCATAGTGCAGCTATAGTATATTTGTATTTGATATTTGTATATCGGAGAAGGACCACGCTCTCACAGAATACCAGCGTAAAAGTTACTGTGTTTTCAGTATGGTGAGTGTACAGATCCGGAGACCCTTTTTACTGGAAACAAGGCATTCTATCTTAGTCCTCAGGTGTGATAACGCGTTTGCATTTCGATTCTTAATCGAGGATACATGTAGATGTCACAACATCCCCCTAAAATCAGGTGGACAGCGCTCGCTTGTCACCCTTAGTTTATAAAAAAGAGATGATATTAATATCGTGCCTTTATGGCATGATGACAAGAGAGAGAGAGACTGCGAGACCAAAAATGTACTTAATAATACAGAGGCAATATAACATCCCACCCTACCCGTGTGTGATACTTTGGAAATGATTTGTCCAACGCTCAAGTAATAAAGCCCTTTATATAGCCTACATGGGTCGTACGTCTGAGCTGTAAAGGTTCACCGTTCTGCTCCATTACGCATTTGAGGACACCAACCACATATTCTCGACTATTTTGATGTTTAAAATAGTTACAGCAACCAAAGTTCAATCCCCACTTTCATCAATGAAATTGCACTGATCTGAGAATTGAAAATAGCTCCTGCTGTGGGACTTAGGGTGTTTCGACACCAATCGATCGATCGTCGATCGATGCCGTTGATTGACGGTTGATTGATGTCGATCGATCGGTGTGGTACCTATCTTATACTGGTCGAGAAAACGTTATTCAATCATCGATCGACGTCGATCAAGTTGTGAGCTCATCAACAGTATCTTTCAAAATGTAGGTATCTAAAAGAGGACATTAGGGAGCGGTCGGTGGAGCGGGGCGGATTTTCAATTAATGAAGGAGCTCGATAGACGTCGACTAATCCCTTCTACCATCGATCGATTGATATGGTAGAAACTATCGATCGATGTCGACTAATCCATTCCAAAATCGATCGACGATCGATCCATTGGTGTGGTAGCACCATTATTTATTTATTTAACTTCATAAACACATTAGATGTATATAGGCGGACTTGCTTGAGGCATTATCTACCTGTCTACCTTAGAGTAGTGCAGAGATAAAAGAGGTTGGTGTAATAAGAAGTATGTACAGCAATTAATATTCACATATACATATATATATATATATATATATATATATATATATATATATATATATATATATATATATATATTAAATATAATATTAAACACGCTAATTACGAACGCTAAATTGATTCTGCCATTTTATTGTCGAGCAGTTCTCGCACTTTACCATTATTTAGTGATATAAATTTAGTTACTTTACTTTCACACGATTTGTCGAGTTAAAACTGAAAACATTTAGTAAAATTCTTTGTCCGGGCACTCTTTTACGCTTATTTCTATTGATGAGCAAAATGTGAGCCGATTTAGTTTACACGACATGTTGCGTCTGGCTTCATGCAGTGTTGCATTACACCAGAAGGAATATAGTGCATAAAAGAAGCGTACAGCGGATCGATTCAACTGAGCCGTGAATAATTCCAAGTTAATAAGATTCGAAATGAACCATTATTCTTATAGAATAAGGTTGACAAATGAGCACACAGCCTACCAGATGGTTAGTGGATACTGTGGCACATCTATTATCGGTTGAGAATCAAAATGCAGGTGCGTTTTCAGCCTTGAGGACAAAGATGGAATGCCTTGTTCATAACTAAATTCACACAAAAGGTTAGGTTAATATTGTACAAAATTTTTAATATTTTCCCGAGTAGGAAAGGGAGAGGGATCTGTACACGCACAGCCATGAAAGTGTTCAAAATGTCTTCATTTAATAATAGATTGAAGCGCTCGGTATGGAAATATCATTACGTGTATGTTCGGTTTATTTTATAACGTTCACACGTATAAATTTCCATCGTATGTACTTCTATGACAGTAATTTTTTGTAGGATATAAATTTCATCTACTTTAGTAATAAAAACTATGAAAGGGTTTTCAGTTTTCGATGTATACGTTTGAATATAAAAGGGGTAGCATGGGTTCCATACACAGAACACTTAATATCTATATTAGGTGTTCTGTGGTTCCATATTTGAATGAGTTTTAACACATCTTTATTTTTTAAGGTATCTAGAGAGCATATAAAAAAGGAGTCTAATATGTGCATATCTTGATAAAAAATGGTGTTAACGTCTCGAAACTAAATTTAATCTTTGCGTAATTGCATAATGAACAACTAATTAGGTTTTCATTGACACCGATACTGTAGTTTTTTTCTTAAAAAACGATTCGACTATTAGTCATAAAATGGGAATTTTATAACTGAATATTAAATATTTAGTTGCCTTTGCTTGAGTATTTCGGGGTTAATTAACGTGATTCTACTTCTCATATAGTATGTACTTAGATTTCTCTGATATTATTAATAAGAAGTTGAAAACTTCCTATATAATTGTTCTTGGCTTGAATTTTGACGATAATGGGTTGATTTTTCAATCATCACATAAAAATTATCTATCGAATACATTGTAATCTTACTGAATTTAAAATTGAAATAATTTAACTATTTTTAACGCCCGACGATTATAAATATGTAATCGGTTAAGTAGTTTAAGAGTCCATCGCTGACAAACAACGTGACACGATATATATATATATATATATATATATATATATATATATATATATATATATATATATATACTAACTTACCATGAAGACGTTGTTCTGCCCTTTTCGGCGACCCTTTGTCTTGTCCTATTACATATTCTTAAATTTGTGTACTCATGAGCAAAAAAAAAACTATCCTATCTCTCAAGTTGGACCAAACTGCACACGGTGTGCAAATTTGATTAAAATCGGTTGAGTAGTTTAGGAGTCCACCGCGGACAAACAACGTGACACGTAATTTATTTTTTTTTTTTATATATATATATATATATATATAATGTATATATACACATACTACCTCGTTGGTCTAGTGGTTGTAGTAGTGCGACTGTGTCAAGTTTTTTGCGTTAATAGTTGGTAGGAAGTGGCTGTTTACCATGCCTCGGAAAGCACGTAAAGCCTTTGGTCCGGCGCCTGATCTCTCTCCGGTCGTGTCGGTTTACCGTCCCATCGGATTATGAGAGTGAGGGAATAGAAAGTGCACATGTGCTTGCGCATACACTTTGGCACTATAATCCTGTTCTGCGCCGATGGCTAGCCTATATATATATATATATATATATATATATATATATATATATATATATATATATTAGTATGAACTGATTTTGATTAAGTGTTTGGCTCGTGTGATCTGTTCAGTTGTTTGAAGGTCATCAGTTTTTTTGTTTCGGGGGATTTTAAAGTTTTAATTTAAGTTATATTCATATAATTATAATTTTTAATTTATTTATGTTGTATCTTACTCTCAATTTCTCCATTAGAAATCCGCTTAAATCACAAAAGGGATGTATCTCTCCGCTCATCACTGTCTCCCAACCGTACCTTTCTGTAACACTAACCCGTCTAAAACATGCCATCTATCGCGTCACTTTCAAAGACATAGTTTTACAGAAATAAACATTCTTCAGTATCGTAAAATAAAACCTCTTCCATTTAAAAAGTAACTTTAAACAATGTCATCTTAAAATTTAATTTTTTTAAATGTCCTGAAAATCTTCAATAGATTTTGTTTTACAATTTTAAGTGCTGATTTGCAAGGTGATGGAAAACATCGTGTCTGTGATTTTATAAAATGAGGGTTACAAACTAACAAACAGTCCACCTGATGGTAAGTGGATGCTGTGGCCCATAACATCTATACTTTAAAATCTAAATGCAGATACGTTGTCAACCCCTGAGGACTAAGTTGCAAAGCCTCGCCGCATACGTGCTACATGCACTAAGCAAACAAACCTAGCAGCATTAAGGTCCTATTTTACGCTTGTATTCTGTGAAAGCGTGGTCCTTCCTTGGTCGTGCCAGCCCACATATAGCTGCAGCGTGGCTCTACCACGTCGTTGTATATATATATATATATATATATATATATATAGAAATTAAGTCCAGCTGTGGGACGTAACTTTACTGCATTATTGATATCATAAACGTTTGACAAACGAGCACAAAGTCCACGCGATGGTAAGTGTATGCTGTAGTCTATAGACATCTACATTTATTCTCAATTAAAAATCAAAATTTAAATGCGTTGTCAACCCTGAAAACTAAGATGGAATGTATCGTTTTCAGTAAAAAGGGTCTCCGGTACTCTACACTCGCCACAAGAAACACAACTGCGATTTGATGCTGGTCTTGATATTGCTCTCAGAAATGAGAATAGGTATTTGTTCAATTGTGGGACGTATAGGCAGTAACATAACTTTTTTAACATTCATCCACCGTTTCCTGCCACATAGATTTCATCACAGGGATCCCCATTGAGGCTGGCTGCCGTAATCTAAATTCCGTCTGCAGAACAATATTATTATTATTAAGGTACACGAGGTTAATATGGTCACCTTAAGCTTTGCCGCCATATTAAGACGACACATCGAAAACGCTATCGCTGTACTGATCCGAGTGAATACATAATTTCTATAAAAACTTGAAGAAACGCCGTCATAAGGTTTAAAATTGCGTAGCGCCCGCGACGATTAAAAGCGCTTAGAAATTGTCAGAATCTTAAAATATTTTTGAAAAAATTATTGATTTAAGTAATAAATATAATGAGCAAGTAAATTATGAATATTGATGTTATGAATATATTTGAGTGATTCCCAAGCATATAGATCAAATGATTTCGTTGTAATTTCAACTATAGTGATTTTTAGAGGTGTTTTCGCAAATAATTATGATCGAGTCAAAATTATACAATCGTGTTTTTGAGCAATCAAATTCAGGATAAAGACATGAATTTACCTATATCAAAATCCCACTTTCGTTAGTGGTGTCATAGTCCTATACTATTCGATGAAAGGAGGTGCATTTTTTCACGGTGTCGCCTTAAACCAAAACTATGAGGAAGACAGAGACAAAAATACAAAGTCGTATATCATAACTAATATAATAAGCTCAAAATAACAAACAAGCTTTAGCAATAATTTAGAAACACTTCGAAAAATCAACTTAAAAAAATTTACTACGCTAAACAATTCTAAAATATTTACTATAATGTCAACTGTCAAAATGGCGTCGATAAAGCAGCATATTTGACCCTTTATTATTTGTTTTACTGATGAAGAGCTATCCAATCATAGAGAAATTTATGCAATCTAGGCTGTAATTTTTGAGTTATAAAAATGCGACCGTATTAACCGGATGACCATATTACCCTCACGTATTATATTATAACATTTAATGTAGATGTCTATTGATTTAGTAAAATTTCACCGATTGCGTAGTATGTAAAAATAAGTCCGGCGAATAACAACCGAGGCGACGTGTATACGTGATATTGTTGTGAACATTTTCATATTCGATAGTTTTCCGGCTGTTCACCTTTTCGTCAAGGCTGAAGTGAGGCCAGAGCGCTAGGGTTACCAAAAATAACCGCGTAATATGAATATGTTAGGTAGATAGATAGCTCCTAATTGCAATTAAAAATAAATTAAAAGGCGTAGGTAATATTGAATGTAATAAATTAAATATTACTAAAGAACCATCTCTAGTAATGACTAAAGATAGATAATCGTCGTCCTCTCCAAAAATGGTACGACTTCTACATGAGACATTTTAGTTTAAGAGTCAGTGTGCGGCAGACTTATGGTATTTTAATAAGCTTCACGTTTTTTTTTTCAGTTAGTCCCCTATATCTGAGATACATGAAATGGGAACTCTTTAGTTTGACCGACGGTTGATATAGAGACGCTCAGGTGTAAGGTGTAAAAATATTACCGAAAAACTTAAAAATAATAAGACTGCCGCTTTGACATCTTGAAATATTCAATAAAAGTTGCGAAAAAATAGTAGATATCAATGGAATGTTCGGTTATTTATTTATTATTATTTTATTTCTACAAATAACCTTCGTAATAGCGAAATATACCAAATATATAAAAATAAATAACTTGAAATAATAAAAAAACTTCTCAAGTGAATGTATAGAATAAAAATTAACACTGGTGACTATTTTTATACTCGTATAAATGACGCAGATGAAAATGTAATATAATTGTTTTATTGGAACGCTGTCAGCCATTAGACTTCTAAATTACATTAGACGGACCGTTCTTGAGATAAAGTAGGATAAAATTGTCTATGATAATATCCAAGGCTGCCATATTTGTAGCGATCGCTAAATGGCTTACAGGAGTTACAATCGAATTTATTTCTTACTAGGAATGATAATGATGATATAATATATAACTTTCAAATAAATTTGTCGGTACGATACATGCGCCACTTACTGTAAGTTAATTGTACTATGCCTATAACTTTCGTGTATGTGCAACCAATAAGTTGATAAAGTTTTACCGCAATCTGATGGCAGCGCATAAAATACGAACAAATGAACATTATTTTTTATATATTAGATATGATGCGGGATCTGATAGTACGGAAATGGGTTTTATAATTTCTTAAATGTCTTTTAAATCGAATCAAAAAATATTTTGCGATGAGTTAGCAAAGCACTGAAGCTTAGCAATGAGTTGTAGCACTGGGGAACGCAGGTTTGAATCCCGAACGGCACATGTAATTGTATGGCCTACAAATAATTGTTCCGGGTCGGGATGTTTGCAATTTATGTTTGTAAACTGCCTCCACGACACAGGAGAAAATCCTAGTTCGACTGTAAAAAAAATCAACTAAAGAATAATTCAGTTTTATATTAGTGGAGGTGCTATCCCGCTTCTTAGTTACTAATCACTTTTTTTGGCTTATAAGTGACAAACGAGGACACAGTCTACCTGATGGTGAGTGGGTGCTGTAGCCCATAGGCATCTACATCTATACATGATTATGAATAAAAATGCAGATGCGTTTTCACCTCTGAGGACTAAGATAGAATGCCTCGTTTCCAGTAAAAAGGGTCTCCGGCTTTCTACATTCACCGTACAAACACAAAGGCTGCTATTTTACGCTGGTATTCTGTGATATCGTGGTTTTTCCCCGGTTGAGCCGGCCCATTCGTGCTACAACAAAAATAATGCTCTATTTTAATGCTGGTGCTTCTCGTGAGGTGCCATATGAATTTGATCAAGATGTGACCAGTAGTTTTTAAATTATCCTTAATAATACGTAATTAATATTAATTACGTATTATTAAGGATAATTTTATATATAAATAATTTTATACGTGGTAGAGCCATGCTGCAGTTATATTAGATGTATAGTTGTAGCACGAATGGGTCGGCTCGACCGGGGAAGGACCACGCTCTCACAGAATACCAGCGTGACACAGTAGCTTAATGCTGCTGTGTTTCGTATGGTGAGTGTAGAGAACCGGAGACCCTTTTTACTGGAAACGAGGCATTCCATCTTAGTCCTCACGGGTGACAACGCATCTGCATTTTGATTCGTAATCGAGGATAGATGTAGATGTCTATGAGCCACAGCAACCACTTACCAACAGGTGGACTGTGTGCTCGTTTGTCGTCTGTCGTCCTGGCCACATCCGACCTATTCATTGCCGTCACCGTTACAGCCTATCAAAGTCTACTGCTGAATACAGCCCCCACCCCCATATAATATCTATTACGAAGACGCTGCTGCCCATATCCTGATTTGTTTCCCTCTGTCGCCTCTTACGACACCCACGGGATGATATGGAGAAGGAAGTTATTCTTACGCCGTCACTATCTATTCCTAATGCAGACATATTATATCAGGGTGGATTAAACACGTCGGAATAATTGGAGATAGCCTTGAACAGATATCACTGCGTCTCTCATCTTTATTATCTTTTGTACTGGAGTGTAATAATTTGGACAGTGTACATTGCACCACATTTTTTGATAACGGGTCGTCGACATTGCAAATCTGACGCGGATTGAATTCCTGATTCAGTAAAGATAGCCCAACATTTGAGATAAGATTTTTGTTATGTACGTGTATATTGTTATGACCATTCCTGGTGAAGTCTGTCTGTATAGATACAGCCTCTTATATCTGCCTCCAAATATTAGTGCTTCTGTTGCTGTGTTCCGATCTGATGGCTATAGAAAGCCTGGATATTTACAGGCTGTGAGTATTCCTTCTTACTACTCAGAAGTGATAATGCATCAGTAGCTTTCTTTGATTGATGTTGGTACTTACTATGACGTGGACTATTATTTTTTTATAGAATTAAAGGTGACAAACGAGTACACAGTCCGCCTGATGGTAAGTCAATACTGTGGCCCGGGCCATAGACATCTAAATTAATCCTCGATTAAGAATCAAAATGCAGAATGCGTTGTCACCATTGGACTAATGTGGAATGCCTAGTATCAAGTAAAAAAATGGTCTCCGGATCTCTACACTCACCATACGAAACACGGCAGTATTGAGCTGCCATCTTACACTGGTATTGAGAGAGCGTGGTCCTTCCCCGGTCGAGCCGACCCCTTCGTGCTAAGAGGTGCAGCGTGACTTTATCACGTATGAAAGTTTCACTTCCATTTAATAAATATTATTAATAATTATAAACAAATTACAGACTTATTCAACGTAGGGAATTTTCGAATAAGACCAGACAGACTCGGCTGTGGTTCGAATACTGCACGGAAAAAGTGTCTTTATGGCCAAGCTGATAATCCTTGTGGATCTTGATGTTTGTTTATATAACAATCTATGTAAAAGGAGAATCTCGTACCGTGGGAGTAAATTTGATTTTAAAAAAGAAAGAGAAAAAGAATTAATGTTTATCCTTCTTCAATGGCAAGCGATTGGCACTGTTTTGTCTGTGTTGCTCGCTTAGTATACCATTCCTTAAATATCGCCATTTTGTTTCTAATTTACGCACGATTAAAACTGTGTGTAAAGTAACAAATTTAATTTTTTGTCAACCCTGCTGGAACGGTAGAGTCCACTAAAAGTCTATCACTAACTGTCAGATAGAATAGTGACAAACATTGCTTCACAAAAGGTTAAAAAAGAACTATATCTACAGTTATTTAAAAAACATAGTAAAGTCACAAATATCATTTACATTTAAAAATCGAACTGTCGACTGTAGACCAAAATAACTTACTCGTGGCCATGGATGGAATAGAATAAGATGGGCGTTCCAACCCTCACGTGCTCCTAGTAACGGGGCGGGAGGGCATTATGGAGGTTACCAGGAGGAGGGCTGCATGAATAAATATCGGAGGACAAACAAAACAAGGTCCTAACAATGCATGTTGTATAATTTAGACATCGGAATGACGGAATATAGCTTATTTAAGAGTCCAGTGTCTCAATGCAGGGTTACTGAGCCCGCCCCGACATCGCTTTGGAGGGATTTTCTATTGAGGAGGCTTGCTAGCTTTATCATGCTTATGTTGGCATGAAATTTTAATCTGTAATGTTTCGACTATTACTATTATAATAAGTTTCGACTATTGGCAAAAAGTTTATAAAAAATCTTGTTAAAAAAATAACGCATTTCACCAATTAAATATTTTGTTGATTGTAAATCTATTTTTGTTTTGTTTCAGGTAAGTTCGTGGACTGGATTTTTTTCACTGCTGGTAATTTTATTTAACTCTATTTTATTATACTTTTTTCACTCTTAAATAAAATTTTATTATTTAAAATATTTAACAAAATGTTTATATTTGATACACAAAAATCAGACACTAATTGATGCAACACTGTTAGTGTAATTAATATGAAAACAAGAAGTAAAATTAAAATTTTTGTACAATTGACTTCAATACAAATAAAATGAGAAGATTATTATTAAGGATAACTCAAAAACTACTGGTCAGATCTTGATCAAATTCATATAAGAACATAGGAGCACATAAGAAGCACCAGCTTTCAAATAAAAAAAGAATTATCAAAATCAGTTCACCTAGAAAAAAGTTCTGCGATAACACACATAAATTCAACAAGAATTGAGAACATCCTCCGTTATTTGAAACTTTTATAAAATTGTCATTTTAGTAAATGTATTAAAATTATATATTTTTTGTATATTAAATACAATTGCGTAAACGTTAAACATCAATATAAATATTAACACATATATACCGAAAATAACACGATATATGTATGATACAAACAATCGGTATAAATCAGCGAACTCTAACAGTAAGTAATTAAGGCAAAACTGAATTAGCCCAGTGAAATATTAAGTTCCGGGTTCGATCTTCGATGATGTAAACTCACGCATGCCGCAGATATTTAACTTCGGTTCATGGACGACTTGCACGTAACATCTATGTATATTTTAACACTTTTCGATAAACAAATAGCTTAACGCAATTACCTGCTAATTTTTCGTCTACTACGCGAACTAAAAAAAAGCGTACCGGTGAACAGAAAGAGGACGACTTTTCCGTGTCCTTTGGGGATACCATTTTTTTATCATGATTATATTTTTAATATACAAGTGACACCCACGAAGGTGCCATGGAATGAAAGAACATTCACTTACGTTTTATGATGTTGTGTTTAACTGGTGTAGCTCATCTTCTTCTTGTTAAAGTTTAAAGCTGGACGTGGACACCTTCTGCTGTAACTTCCGCGCTTACAATTGTCGATCGCAGTAACAAATGTTGCGTATTTTCGCTAATCTTTTACGCCTAGCGGAAACGAGTCGGTTATACTGCCAAAGCGTCGAGCTATTTAGATTTAACTGTTAGAAGTAGCAGCGTAACTGCTTTCTGATTCTTAAGAAGTAGAAGGATTCAACATCTATTAAATATCAGGTAGATTGAATGCTTGATTGTCGTCCTGTGAGAACTTGATTCTTCCCCGGTCAAACCGACGCATACTTCCTGCAGCGTTGCGATAATATTTCTTTATTATAATAATGTCATCCAGACCGAATTTCGGTCACGGCGGCCTGCCTCAACGGAGACTAGCCATCGGCGCTGGAAAGGATTATAGTGCCTAAGTGTATGCGTAAGCACAGGTGCACTCTCATTCCCTCACTCACATAATCCGATGGCACGGCTCTACGTGCTCTTTGAGGCACGGGGGTTAGACATCGCCAACTTTCTGACTCCGGGCAACAACTAGTAATTTCTTGACGGAAAGACTCAATAATTGATTTTTTTATGCCCGACCCGATATTCGAACCCAGGACCTCATGATCAGCAGTCGCACTACTACAACCACTAAACCAACGAGGCAGTCTTTTATTAGTCTTTTATAATACACAGCAAATAAACCTATTGGTGACAATACAGTCCACATTTATTATCTGCTACAACATAAATGATCCAGCTCGAAGGACCATTGTGGTTGACGTGCGTGATTGTGCTTGAGATCGAGTGACGTCGATCTGGGGTTAGCTGCGGGCGCACGATCCGTGCTACCGCCGCTCTCCTGCAGCCCCCGCTGCACGCCGTGGTCTTCTTTGTGTGGTAGCAACTACCCTCTTACATTTTTCTATCGTCGAGCAGCAATGCATGTACTGCTGTGTTTCAGTCTGAAGGGAAAGAAGAGTCAGTATAATTACAAGCTGTAATAAAATAAGGGTGACAATCGGGTACACAGTCCACCTGATGGTAATTGGATGCTGTGGCATATAGACGTCTACATTTAACTTCCATTAAGAACCAAAATGCAGATGAGTTGTCACCTCTGGGGATTAAGATGGAATTCCTCGTTTTCAGTAAAAGGGGTCTACGATTCTCTACACTCACCATACGAAATACAGTAGAATTAAAGTGCTATTTTACGCTGGCATTCTGTGAATGTGACAAGCCGACCCTTTCGTGCTACAACCATAATATAGCTGCAACGTGGCTCTACCACGTAAATAGCAGATAACCGTGGGCTGCCGAAACCACTTACTATCAGAAGGACTGTTAGTTCGATTGTCACATCAATGAAAAAAAAACAATCAAAATGTTTCTTAGAGGTAGGTTAAAATCTCCCTTGGAACTTTCCTTTCACTAAAATATATCTGAAGCTATACCTACATGAATATGTGCAAACGAACTGTGAATAGTTGCTAGATGGCGTGCAAACGAAAGTATAATTTGTGAATACAATCAGTCGTAAATTCGGCGGAACTAATGCGGAGACTGTACGAGAGTGCGCGGTCTACGTTAAATGTCACAATGGAACAGTTATAGAGGATTATTTTAGTACGACACGCGCGCGACGGGTACTTCGTGAACGCGAATCACTAAACTGATTCGATGTGTACATGAACTATTTACGATTTGGTCGATAAAAGGACTTAATTAGTCCTTTTTGCTATAAACCTTAAGTTAAATAATACCTTTATAGCTGTAACGCTATTAAAAGCAATAATAAAACCTCCAAAAATGATTTTAACAATTTTTTCAGCTGAGCACTAGTGTGCCCGCTGTAACAAGTTCTGGTTTAAATAATAATAAAGCTTACTACAACAGGATATGAAGTATTTAACTTTAGCTGTCGGTATCTTTGATAAAAATTTCAATCAAAATTTGATTTCTTTGCTGAGAACAATCTCCAGGTGACTAGTACTGTATAAACTAAGCGAGATAGTATTTTTGTGTAATATTAAAAATAATACTTACTTTTAAAATTCGGTGGCAAAGGACGCATTAATATGAAACTAGTATGTCAGAGGGTCGAAAATGTTAGGATATCGCCCCTTTGACATACTCCCAACGTAAGCAGCATCTTTTTTTTTCTCGTCAATCCATAAAACTCAAATACTGAATATCGATCTCTCCCATTCTAAGAGGAAATTTTCTCTTGCGTCACGCTAGGGCGACGTTACCAGACGATTCTCAACCTTGACACTGTTTTCTATCGATAGACTAGGTATTTTACATCTGGCGTAAACGACATCTATGGACTTTATTATATTTAGAAATTAGAGGAGCCTTGTGCTCACGTATTGGGACGTTCATTTGCAACTATCGACCTTGATATTCACCAGGGTGGCCTGCATAATTTTATTCAAGGAAAACTTGCGCCGTTCAAATCTTAGTTCTATTTGCATAATAACTCAGTCCCGATCGGGATATGTAGATGAAAATGATTGTTGCACATGCATTATGGAGCTAATTTCAATCAGACCTCATTTATGAATTATTATAGCTGTATAAGTTATTATGTAGTTATTAGCTTTTCAATTATGTCTGCTATATTCCTTTAATAGAATCAAGCGTTAATTTGCGGGAATACTTTACATAAAGGTGTTAAAAATTGATCACCTAAGATCCGCGCAGTAAAATCATCATTTTATGTATCATATCTAGTTTTTTTTAATAGAATAAGGTTGGCAAATGAGCACACAGTCCACCTGATGGTAAGTAGCTGCTGTAGCCTATAAGCATCTACATCTATCCTGGATTAAGAATACAAATACAGATGCGTTGTCACCCCTTAGGACTAAGATGGGATGCCTCGTTTCCAGTAAAATAAGTCTCCGGTTCACTACACTCATCATACGAAAAAACAGCATTCAGCTACTATTTTACGCTGGTGTTCTGTGAGAGCGTGGTCCTTCCCTGGTAGAGCAGACCTATTAGTGCTACTACTAGTATCGAAACGGAGACCCTTTTTACTGGAAAAGAGGCATTCCATCTTAGTCCTTCCGTGTTATAACGCTTCTGCATTTTGATTCGTGATCGAGGATAGATGTAGATGTCTATGGGCCACAGCACACACTTACCATCAGGTGGAACTGTGTGCTCGCTTGTCTCCCTTATCCTATAAAAAACGTGTATTGGCGACGTAGGAGAATCCACTAGCCTATATCATCCCGTTATGTGGGTCCAGCTTGTAGATCAAATGGGGTCTGCTATGTATTATGAGCGTGGATTATTTTTAAATAATCTAGCAGCTCTGATTTTTGCTAATTCAAATTTTTTTTTATATTTTTTTTGTACAACCTTTAATTTTGTAAAATTTACAAAAGTCGCTCAGGGTTTCTTGCTGATTCTCCCAGGACAGAGGTGTATTTCCGAAACAGTGGTAAAGTAAAAAATGACTTTCAATAAGAATTACACGTGATCTATATTGAATAAAAAAATATTATATTCTATTCTATTATTTACATAATCTTTATAAGTCCAAAAGCGGCCTACTGCTGAAATTATCCCACCTCAAATTTATAAACCATTCGGCATTCTGAAATAATTTTACTGTAATCTATCCAAGGCTAAGTGATGTTTGTGAAATCCTCATTATCGCTGTAAAAACGAATTTATTTATGGTTCTAGTATGCTTGGTACCCACTTAACCAGATTTGGTATGCGTTCTCATTCACAAACACTACACGATTTGTAGCATTTATAAAGTTAAAATTGTCCAAATTTCGTCTAAAGAATAATTCATCTTAGTTTAAAAAAATAAAATACCAATTCAAACTATCTTACCTACGTGTAGTGCAGTACGTTGGCAGATATTTCCCACGAAGCAGTTTATTCATAAATTGCAGTGTTTAATTTTATTTATAATATGTGTGTTTAGGTACGTAAGAGATTTGTTAATTTTCTTTTTACGTTTGTTGTGTCTGGCACGTCTGCAAAAATCATACTTTATTATAAAGGAAAATACGAATCTGGCCATGAACTCATCTGATGAAAATTATAAAAGGTGTGAGATTAAAAATAAATCTTTATTAACTCTTATTAATAAATAGAAATAAAAATAAAAATGTCTTATTTTTCAGGTATCGTAGGCCCATAACATGTTAGTAATACAAATAAAACTTAAGAACTAAAGTTAGTACAAAAAACGATTAAGTAAAAACACAATAGAAATAAAAACAAAATAAAAAATCACACCATGCATACAAATTTGATAGATTTATCAAGCTCACTTTAGCACATGTAGCTTGACAAACCTACTTAGTGTCGGGCAATCGAGCCTCTCCGCAAAGACCCTCAGGATACTATTCGAGCTCCCTCTCACTCTGCGCATTAATGACTCCACTTTTTTACGCATGATCACGAAGAGTCATCAGTATGCGCATCGGCGAACATGCCTGATGCACTACATTGAGGTGGAAGCCCCATCAATAACCTGAAGGCATCGTTATATTGAATACGCAGGGTATTGCTTACCTTTTGGGTATGATTGGCCCAAAGGCTGCTGGTATAAAATGATTGGCAGTAAGCCTTGAACAGTGTAATTTTAACTGGTACAGAGCAAACATCAAACCTTCGAGCCGCCATATTACCTCTCACACCTAACACCCTGCGTTCCCTTTCATGGACTATAGATTTAGATTACTATGTTCAAAAGCTTCAAATACCTATGTATAAATATTTTTGAAAGATTTCTAAACAATGGTAAAGGTAATCAGAATATGTTTACGAAATAAATAAAAACAATATTATCGCTGACAACTGTCAAAATAAAAAATAGATAAAAAAGTAAAATTTCCTAATTGCGTCTGTTCAGTGGCTCGCATTTTTTTTGTCGTGTCCTACGATTGTTATAAGTCCATTAATCACAATCAAAGCGATTTGTCGGTGAAGACACGAAGAAAACAAACATTGTATCGTACACCGCGCTCAGTCACGTCTCCATTCGCGTCTATTGATCATTCCGTATTCTATTTCTGAGCGGTCAGATACAATGTGGTTTCTCTCACGGACTTTTCTAGGAATGTGAACACTTATTATTTCTTTAAACGCTTTTTCGTGATATCCTCTTGGGCGATTAATTTTTTTGCAAAAATAAGTAGCTATATTTTACGATCAATTTATATGACGTACAACAATTGCAACGTCTCTAATTAACGACGGAACTTGATCTAAGTTTTAAATACTTTTTTCTCCTATTTAAAGTAGTTAAATTCGTTATAATTGATACAAGACAGATTTATATTTGTGATAAAAATGATGCATAAAATGGATAATTCGAAGTATTTTCCGAAATGCAATAGCCGTCACATGAAAGGTTTCCTAATGCTTACCACGTTGTGCAGATTATTTCATAGACAAGAGAGATATCAGGCGCAGGAGCAGCCGCTTGACGTGATTTCCGAGACATGGGGTAAAACATCGCCAATTTCACACATTTAGGACTCCAGGCTGCTACTGAGTATTTCTTGACATAAAAAGCCGGATACCTGATTTTGGCTCTACCCACAAAAACTTTTTTGTTTTTTATAGAAAAAAAACGAGCACACAGTCCACCTAATGTTAAGTGGATGCTGTGGTCCATAGACATCTAGATTTATCTTCAATTAAGAATCAAAATGCAAATACGTTGCCAGCCCTGAGGACTGAGATGGACTGAGATGGTTTTCAGTAATAAGGGTCTTCGGTTTTCTACACTCACCGTACGAAAAACAGCAGCATTAAGCTGCTATTTTACGCTGGTATTCTGTAAGAGCGTGGTTCTACCCCAGTCCAGCCGACCTATTCGTGCTGCAACCACAATATATCTGCAACATGGCTCTACCACGTAAAAACTTGCTCATGATCAGCATTGCCAGTGGACAATGCCAATGCCAGCATTGCCAATTAACGACGGAAAAGGATTCGTACCACCTTGCCAAGCGCATCGCAAACAGCACAGCTTTCTTGCGATCCAGTGTGAGACATTTCATCTTAGTCTTCAGAGGTGACAACGCATATGTAGCCTTTTTTGTTTTAAGTTCTCTGCAGGTGTCCATGGATTTCAGTAGCGATTTACCATTAGGTGGAGTGTAAGTCCGTTTGTCACATACGTTTGATTCTCTGTTCTTGGTGGTCTTCAATCCACCTGCAAAGCGTGATGGTAGTGGCAAACAAACGAGACAGGACATATCCAGCAGTGGAATTTAATGGCTGATGCCGAAGAAGAAGATAAAGTAGATTAGTTAACTATATTCTACACATGGTAGAGCCAACTGCAGTTATGTTATGGTTGTAGCACGAATGGGTCAGCTCGACCGGGGCAGGACCACACCCTCACATAATACCAGTGAAAAATATCAGCTTAACGTTTAATGTTTCATAAGGTGAGTGTACTTTTACTGGAAACGAGGCATTCCATTTTAGTACTCAGGGGTGACAACACATCTGGATTTTGATTGTTAATCGGTAATAAATGTAGATGTCTATGGGTCTCAACAGCCATTTATCATCAGGTAGATTGCGTGCTCGTTTGTCACATTCTATAAAACGTCCCACATTCTATAAAAAAATTATAGATGTATGTTTAACGGCTCGATAACGCTTAACGGGTAAGCGTTTGGCTCCAGTACTACATGACCGTGGGTTCGAATCCCACGGGGATTCATTTACATTATTGCTTTCGATTTATTGTTTCGAATTTGACTATTTGTTCTATATGCAGTTTGTGTGTTAAATCATCGAAAAGCTTAGCAGAGAAAATATACATAAGCTGTGGACAATATAATAATACGTCTTGTAACCGAAATAGTTGATCTATGTTGTACGTTTTACAATTTCATTGAAGACATAATTACGTACAGGGCCTTTCGTAAACATTATAAATAGCCCTTCGCATCATACGTGTTGCTGTTCCCATGCCAAAAACAACGCCAGTAAATTATTCGGTTTAGCACTGGCATTATCATCGCATTC
Source organism: Parnassius apollo (assembly GCA_907164705.1). NCBI lineage: Eukaryota > Metazoa > Arthropoda > Insecta > Lepidoptera > Papilionidae > Parnassius > Parnassius apollo. Next base: position 1,227,643 of record CAJQZP010001547.1, on the reverse strand, counting down.
GATTAAAATGTTGATTCGAATATGTGAATCGATTTAAAAGTTAAAATTAAAATTATACTGGACCACACTAGACGATTACGTCATAACAAATGATGGGCCAAAGTCAATGAAATGATGGTTTTGTATTGTAGCTAATTAAAATATTAATTAATTCTAATTCAAAATTTTATCAGTATAACAGTATTATATAATATAATAAGATAGATAGGTCTTAAGATGAAAATATACACGACAAAAATCATTTCTGACGTCCATGTCACACGAAACTTCGTGTAGCATGGACGTCAAAAATGATGTAGAGTTACACCTCTAATCTTCTTGTTGGAAACTTCTTCTCGTTTACTCGTCCGATTTGTCAGTGCAATGTAATAAAAGTAAGTCAGTACGCGTTGCCAATGATGACTTACGTAACTGAGATTTGGTTCTTTACCACCGCACGTTTGAGGAGAACATCAAAATCACTCAGCAAACTATGTAAGCTATCAATGCTCGGAGTTTTTCCGTGGTAAAATCCATAAAGAGGAAATCCTGATTAACTTGATGCTGCTGGCTCAAAAAGACGCAGCCAGTGTTTTCTTTTTAATTTTCCCGCTAAACCGTTAATGTTAACCTTTAAACATTCCAAAAAAAAGTTTAAGGTACATGTTTTAATTCAGAACATTGTTTATTTATGTTTTTTATAGAATGAGGGTGACAAACGAGCACATTGTCCACCTTATGTTAAGTGGATGCTGTGGCACATATATCTACATCCATCGTCGATTAAAAATCAAAATGCAGATGCGTTGTCACCTCTGAGGACTGAAATAGAATGCCACGTTTCCAGTAAAGAGAGTAGCTGGTATTCTACTGTTACCATACGTAATACTGCTATTTTACTCTGGTATTATATAAGAGCGCGGTCCTTCCTCGGTCGAACTGACTCATTTGTGTTACTGGATGTAACACAAATGATATGGACGTAATATAAATGATATAATGGATGTGTGAATTAGCTTCGATATGGCTCTGCTGTAACGTACAGAAGGGTTTTTTCGTAAACGTTGTAGATTTAATACAAAAATGTTTACATTTTTTTGTAACAGCATCAATAAAACGAGTGATAATGTACTTCATATTATCACTTGTTTTATAATATTAACGAAAATAACAACACTGGCCGCATGCCAGCGGCCAGTTTAATAAACTGTGAAAAAAAAATCGATCCACAATATTCGCGGGTAAAAATTCTTTAACCGAAATTATAATATTTATTTGTGAATCGAGACTAATAATATGAAAAATAGTAGATGTTTTCTGTCGACTGTCAACAGCACACTATTTTTTATGAGACTGTAATAGACCTCTTTTTAGACAGAGGTATTTTCTGAACCAGTGGTAGATAAAAAAATGACTTTCAATAAGTGTTATGTAATGATAATGTCCTCCAGACCGTTTTAAACGTGGTAGAGCCATGCTGCAGTTATATTAGTAGTATAGTTGTAGCACGAATGGGTCGGCTCAACCGGGGAAGGACCACACTCTCACAGAATACCAGCGTGAAATAGTAGCTTCATACTGCTGTATTTCGTATGGTGAGTGTAGAGAACCGGAGACCCTTTTTACTGGAAACGAGGACTTTAGTCCTCACGGGTGACAACGAATCTGCATTTTTTTTGTAATCGAGGATAGATGTAGATATCTATGGCCGATGCAATGGCCGATGGCCGCAGCAACAACTTACCATCAGGTGGACTGTGTGCTCGTTCGTTACCCTATCCTATAAAAAAGACCAGTTTTAAAAGATACTTGCCATCTGCTTAGGACTGCTTACATTATATTAATTAGTTAAAATTACCTCCGTTCCTCGTAACTCATGACACAGAGCAGCATTACCCTGCTTTTTCATGCCGGTATTCTGTGCGAGCCGTGGTCCGTCTCCGTTCGAGACAACCGGGGCCCCTATGAGACTACTGTCGTATAGAGCACTCAAGCCGGCATTAAAGGTGCGAGTTACCTGATAGCTCTATCGCCAACAACCCTGGTGACTGTAAGAATTGCGGCGAATATTCTCAACAATGAAATAGAATGAATAGAATAGAATAAAATTATTTTTATTCAATATAGATAATTATATAATTTGACTGCCTCAGTGATCTAGTGGTTGCGTAAACACGACTGTTAATCATGAGGCCCTGGGTTCGAATCCCGGATCGGGCCAAAAATCAGTTATTAGGTATTTCTGTCAAGAAATTCTCAATAGCAACCCAGAGTAAGGAAATTGGTCCTAGTATCTCGGAAAGAACGTAAAGCCGTTTGTCCTGCGCCTGATCTCTCTTCGATCTTCCGTCGTCGTTGTGACGGTTTATCGTCCCATCCGACTATGACAGTGAGTCTAGTTTCTGGATGTTAACACTGTTAGTCTACGCGACTCTTACAGTTTCATCTGACTCAGGGCTTTTATTTTAATTAAAAAAAGGGAATGGCAATGAAGTGAGGATTATGATGAATGGTTAATGATTTGGTATTGTTACCAATCATCATGTCGCCTTTTTAGGCGTTTTTCAGCTATCTAACCGCAGTCCGAGGGGTGAGTGCGGACCCCCGTCTATGACTGCTCAGCTCGTGTCGGTCGATGCATGACAGTGAGAGAACAGAGAGTGCTCTTGTGCAGTATAATCCTGTCCTGAATGGTTAGTGACGGAAATTTGGTCTCGACGACATTATTTTAATTTATCTTCGTTTTTCCGTATCTTTGCATATTTTATTTTATAAGGGATTATATAAACAAAGGGCGTCATTACCGCCGTACGTTGTTTCCTCACAATCGTACAGTGTTATTAATCGTGCAGCTTTACAAGTCTCCTTATTCGTGATAACGATACGTAATTTGCAGGCCCGAGGCGCCGACGACGCCACAATCGTGTCACCTAATTGTTCGAGCTGTAGTCGGAACAAAAACACCGTTGAGTAGATAATGACATTAATTTTTTTGTTAATGTTAGGATGTTTCATTCGATGTTTTTTTTATTTTAAATTTTATCACTTATCACATATTGCTCTAAATTCATTGTTTTTTCGTTTTGTAAATCTTTCAGATTTTATCATTGTTATATGTGCATATAAGTTTAAATTACTTTTTTATAGAAAACTGTTACCTTTACACTAGGATTTTCTCCTGTATCGTTGGGCAGTTTACAAACATAAATTTCACAAGGTCAAACAACCAGACCCGGAACAATTACATGTAGGCCATATAAATACTTGTTCCGTACGGGATTCGAACGTAACCCATTGGTATGCTACTGTACCACGTATAAATGCTTGTATTCTTTGAATAAGTAAACGTTAAATTTTCTTATAATTTTATTACTATTTATATATTTATAAATCCAATTTCTTTTTCTTACTTGTAACAAATATTGTAAAACTCAGTATAAAGATTTTCTGAGTTTTATCGGCTCTAAAACATATGATAATAAACAAGTATGTGCCGCAAGCGGCGGATCTGTCAGTAAACTATATTTGATACGAATGAAAAATTACGATTCAGGTTAGCATTTAATCAACGTAAACAAGGCGCAATTGATGTTAAACGGTTCGTAGTAAATCATGTAAATCATCATAATAAATATTGCTATGTTATTTTCCGTTTTACGCTTTGCGTTTAGTAACTATAATTTTCTTTAACACTAGTGGGAATAATTTGTTAGAGTAAATTTATAGTGACTACTTACTTACTGAAAATAGAAAAAATTGTAATCAGTTTTAGCCGGCTTAAAAAGGAGGAGATATGCAATTTGAAAGCATGTTTTTTTTGTATATTTCTTCGGTAATTGTGATGATTATGATCGATTTTAATGATTTTTTACATCAAAGAGGTATGCTTCAGGGGTATTTTCATATGAATTTGAAGAAAAATTCCATCTCTGAGGGTTAAAATAGGAGTTGGAGCTTTAATTTTCAAAGTAACAACTGCAATGTCCTCTGAATATAGTTAGACGACTACCTAGTAAAGTAACAACTTTGAGATTGTAATATTCTTAGTCTACTCAAAAGGGTGAAATAACTTAATAAAAAATAAAAGACGACTCAAAAAACTAAAAAAAACTACATAACAGCTTCTGAAGTTAGAATTTTAACTCATCTAGACACAATGTCTTACAACCGACTTCAGAAGCTATAAAGTGGAAATTATACAATACAATACAATACCATTTATTGTACACTAAGAAAACAAATAACATAACAAGAGACAAACATACAAAGAGAAATAAATAGAGAGAAAACAAAAGGCGGTCTTATTGCTATACAGAAATTTCTTCCATAGAACCTAAATAGGAAATATAAATAAGTTGATAGATTAGTTAATGGGTATAGTGCACTATACATAATACTATAATCTAAAATATAGATTAATAATCATGCCGAAATTTACTTAATTGACAGACTAGTGATCTTACAGCGACAGAAAGAGATCAAAGGTTGGGGGAGAATTTAGAAGGAAAGAAAATGTTTATTAACTTGATTTTTAAACGAGTCTATCCTTTGAGCACGTTTTGTAGTTAATGGTAAAAAGTACCAATGCTTAACTCCAAGAACTGAAAAAGATTTACTATAAAAAGTAGAGGAGTGCAAGGGACATAGATGGGAAAGGTTTTCTATGAATGTAAATTATTTTATTCTCTTTTGTTCTTTTAAGATAATTTTCAGGTTTTAGCAAAAGTTTAATTTTGTAGTAAAACATATCATTTTACTCATAACCTAAGTCGATATTACACCAAATAAGAATTGTTTACATTTTTACATAATTTACATTCATAGCATAAATCAAAAAAAAAAATATTAATTAAATTAATTATAAACCTACTTATAGCAATATCTCCCTCTATCTAGTTGATATTCACGATTTGTGGCAACACTGATTTGGTATACTCTTTTTTTTTTAAAATCAGCAAATTCGGCTAACTAGAAAAATGAAGTCGAAAGAACCTTGTCCTTTTACATCCATTATTGTTCATTACAACCTATCAAAAGTCTAATGCTGAACACAGATTGACCTTCCCCATAGATTACCCCAGAGGGGGGATTTTGCCATAGTTGTCATGATTGACAGACGGATCGGAAATGGCAATTTTTTATTATTTTCATTTCTTGCCAGGAAGATGATGCGGCCCATCTCTTGCTTCAATTTCCCTCTTTCGGCTTTTACAACACCCATGGCATAATATATTGGGTGGTGGTTTTTTTTTACGCCACCATTAAATAAATTATACTAATAGTTTTTTTTTCGAAAAAAAAAAATAATTAATATCTACTCCAATGCGTACTAGTGCGTCCGACCGCATACGAGGCGTCGCCACTAGCCTCATGTTTGCGGGCGATCTGTGATCTCCGTAATATCATTACTTTTGGTGCCGCATCGGATAACTAATATGTGTTTGTGTTACAGCTTCTATAACTTAAGGATTACTCCGCTAAGTGAATACCATTTAAATGTCAACGAACTTAAAAACAGAGCGTGGAGTAAAATTATTGTACTTTTTTAATAACTTGTATTTAAGCTAAGATTGGAACCTGGGACTTACAACTCAATAGCTAGCTAATGAGGTACCACTAAGCCGCGGTCAATTAAAATATTTTGTTGAAGTCGTAAACGTGTCCAAATTTTGTTAAGAGTCTGTAGGTATATAAAATTTCGGAAAAATCGACATAAATCTCGACCATCTGGAAACCCTATGTCAAGTGTTATTGATAACTTCCAACAATATTTGGAAGATGTGTAGTTAACATAAGTCCGCAAAACATTGAAAACCCGTAGAAATTTTACTCAGTACAAAGTCTTAATAAAACTACGAAGGTTTATCGCCTCGATATAATGCCAATCGATTTTTAAGCAGCCTCTTTGAAACAACTGCTAATGAGCTGTAACTACCGGGATACGGCAAGTTTATGTGGTTTATAATGTGCCCCTGCGAGCCTTGTTGAGGTGTCAGCTCAAAGGACTGGAAACGATCAGGGCTGTCGATATATCATTCAAATAATATCGATAATTTTATCGTTATTTTTTGTTTTTAAAAATTTTACTTACATATACTCTTTGATCGGTTAGAGTGTTAAGTTGATTAATGCGTTAAGGTCCTTGTAATAAGTAAAAATCATCAAATCAAGTTCAATACCTACCGGCACCCAATAATATTCTAAATTAAGCGTTCATTTACAACACCTGCAACGAAAAAGGAAACACTGCGAAAAAATCTATGTATCTAAGGTATAAAAAATGTTTCGAGGATGCTTGGAGTCTTCCAACATTGCGGCAGACCCTTTTCTACTCAAAAACCCCGTCGAAAATAATAGGTTTCCTGTGCCCAGCAGTAACACAATAGCAGCTTACATACATACAGACATCTCAAATGTTATCAGATCTAAAAAGTTGATGTCGGGAAACTTGCCAAGCGTAGCGATCACAGAAATCCCTGCAAGTTTATGACCGATCTTCATATAGAAGGGATAGTCAATATCTAATGATAAATTCATTAAGTTTCGAGAGTTAAGGTTTTCTTTGTTCTACGATATGAAATTTTTACACTGTATTTTCATAAGTGAGCAAATTTTCCGATGGAATTTCGGATTCAATATCAGAGAAACATCATAAGCGCAATTATTTATCTACACAGGAGACAAAAATACTCCCATATTATTCCAATACATTCCTAAAATAGATAGGTAACGTTTATAAATTGAAGAAATTTTGGCGTGAGAAGAGTTTTAAATGATTCTAAACACGACTTAATCAATATGATACAATTTAGATCATCATTTATTCATGGGATTACTGACTCTTGGTATTAACTTTTAATACATGGTAGAGCCAAGCTGCAGCTATATTATGGTTGTAGCGCGAATGGGTCGGCTCGATCGGGGGTGGACCACGCTCTCACAGAACACCAGCGTAAAATAGCAGCTTAATGCCGCTGTGATTCGTATGGTGAGTGTAGAGAACCGGACAACCGTTTTACTTGAATCGAGGCATTCCATTTTTTTTTCCTTTTATCCTCAGGGGTGACAATGCTTCTGCATTTTGATTCTTAATCGAGATTAAACGGAGACGTCTATGAGCCACGGCATCCATTTACCATCAGCTGGACTGTGTGCTCGTTTGTCACATTTATTCTATTTAAAAAAAACTACCCTGGTTTTAAGATGGAGAATGGCTAGCACTTGTTCTCATACACACTACTGTATTCCGATCTCATTAAGTTTAAAGTTCTCTACTTCATATTTAAAAGGAACTTTTTAGGCAACCGTTGGAAATTTCCTAAAAATAAACCGGTTATGTGTTGTAACGTAAATGGTATGATATTGGTAACCTGATGGTAAGCGGCTACCGCAGTCCATCTACACCTGCAGCTGCAGCCAATTTAAAACGAAGAAGACTATAAATGCGTTGTCAGCACTGAGGACCAATATGAACAGCCTCACGTCCTGTAACTAAACTTGTTCTCTATACCCTTTGGTCTGGAACACAGCAGTATAAGAGCTACTATTTATCACCAGGAATACGTAGAAGGTACCTACCCTGAAGGACTCCTAGAAAAGGATTCCTACCGCCTAGTTATGTAATGTCCACCAGATCAAATTTCGGTCACGGTGGCGAATATCAACGAAGACTAGCTACTGCGTAGTATATATTTTTTTATGGATTTAGGTGACAGACGAGCACTCAGTCCACCTGATAGTAAGTGAATGCTGTGGCCCATAGACATCTACATCTATCCTCCACTAAGAATCAAAACGCAGATGCGTTGTCACCCCTGACGAATAAGATGGAATGTCTCGTTTCCAGTAAAAAAGGATCTCCGGATCTCTAACGCTGATATCCTGTGAGAGCGTGGTCCTGCCCCGGTCGAGTCGGCCCATTCGTGCTACAACCATAATATACCTGCAGCGGGGCTCTACCACGTATGAATTATAGTGTACAATTGTATGCGCAAGCACAGTTGCACTCTCTATTCCTTCACTCTCATACTCCGATGACTAACGGCTTAACGTGCTTTCCGAGACACGGGAGTTAAACACCGCCAACTAGCCAATTCTGAGCTGCTTCTGAGAATTTCTTGACAGAAAAACTTTATTTTGGCCCGACTCGGGATTCGAACCCAGGACGTCGAAATCAATAATTGCGTTTACGGCCACTAGACCAATGCGTCAGTTGTACCACCTAGTAATCTAGCAGTGTCACTCTTCTATAAATAAAAGAGTCTTCTCAGTTCACATGTTACTTATACCATGTAAAATCACAAGCAGCTCGATATCATCATCATATAAAACAGAAATAACTTTTATTTCAGTAATAAACTTAATTAAGACACAAAACTAATGGCGCAGTCGGAGTAAAAGCTGTTTAGTGACGACCGTCAACTGGAAAGGATACTCAAAGCCGCTCCGCTTCACAAGTTCTGAACATAAACATTTCTATTTATTTGACGCCTGACTGGACGTTACGAATTCTGAATCAGATTGGATCACACAGATAAAGCAAGATTCAGATTTCTTTCTATTTTAACTTTAAATAATATTTTATACCATCTTTTGAGAGTGATTGAGATTATATGTATAAGCAACGATCGTACCAATTTTGCAATACTTTATAGATGTTGAATATTTTTATTTTACTATGAAGTCTTATTTATAGAATAGGGGTGACAAACGAGCAAGCAGTCTGCGTGATGATAAGTGGATGCTGTGCCCCATAGACATCTACATTTATCCTCGATTAAAAATCAAAACGCAGATGTGTTGTCACCCCTGAGAACTGAGATGGAATGCCTCATTTCCAGTAAAAAAGTCTTCGGATCTCTACACTCACCATACGAAACACATTGCTATTTTACGCTGGTATTTTGTGAGAGCGTGGTCCTTCCCCGGTCTACCTGGGTAGATACCACCTAATTACCTAGTCTTGGCGCCAAGAAACAAAGTTACAAATATAAAGTGTGTGGTGTAAAAGCTATGAAGAGTAGTATAATTGGATTTTTTAGTGCTCACGGATAGCTAAGCATCTGTAACCTTCCTTGTTTAAAATAGGAACATACGTAAAAAGTAACATGGAGGTATATGTAAAACTGTTAACCATTATGGAGTAGATATTAATTTTATCCTTTTCGTGGATAATGATTGTAATAAATAAAGATCATTGGTTTAGTATTCTAAATGTGCTAAGAATGGACACACGTTTGAACGTGAAAGGAAAAGGAGAGATCTTTCGCCGAGGAAGGTGCTTCGGAGCTGTTCTATATACGAGGGTGGCACTGAAGGTTCTAAGAAATTTAAAAACGGAACAAACTAGCAAGTTATTAGTTTTATTATAACTTTTCAAAATAGCATCCATTTACATCAATACATTGCTGTATCCGACGGAACCACTGAGAAAAGCACTTTGCCCACTCGTCCTTAAGGGTCTCTTCGACGGTACTTTGAAACACAGCCACTGCTTCCTTGGCGTCCATAAAACGTTTTCCTCCAAGTTTTTCTTTTATTTTCGGAAATAAATAAAAACGCAAGGTATACGAGGTCGGGGCTATAAGACGGGTGACCTAGTAATTTCTCATTTCACGTCAGACATCACCAAGTAGTCGAGTATTTGCCTGGCGGTGTGCGACGAGGCGTTGTTGTGGTTCAGGAGGATCCTACTGCGAGGTCGTTTCTCCCGAACTTTCTCCAATACAAGAGGCAAACAATTGTTAGTATACCACTCTGCAGTAACTGTTTTTCGATCCTCTATAAAAATTGTTGCGTAATGACCTGTCCTTACGAAGAACAAGGCCATCGTCTTTTTTCCCATGCTTTGACCTCTTTTCACTCTAGTTGGGAACTCCTCGGAAGGAAATACCCAGACAGCAGACTGTCTCTTAGTTTCAGGATCATAACAATAAATCCAGCTTTCGTCATCCGCAGGTATGTCAAACACATTTGAGTGACCTCCGTTAAATCTTTGAACCATTTCACGACACCAATCAACACGACGAAGTTTTTGGGCCTCTGTCAAACTATGAGGTATCCACCGGGCACAAAGCTACATGTTCGTGACCGCTAAATGTTCATGGAGGATTTTGTGCACTTGACTCATACCGGTGCCTAAGCTTGTCCGAATGTGCTGATGAGTCACTCTTTTGTCAGTCTCTATCATACGTTACATAACACTGATATTTTCTTCAGTCGTTTCGTAGTAGGCCGTCCCTCACGCAGATCATCCGTGAGATTAGTGCGACCATGTTTAAATTTATTAAACCAGTTGCAATCAGCGGCACGAGGTGGGACTTCATCGTGAAAGGCCAATCGAAGTCTATCATAACTTTCTTGTTGACTAAAATGACATCGAAAGTCATAAAAAATCATTGTACAAAAATTTTCTCGCGTTAAATTCATGCTGACCTGACACAGACAATTTTCAATTTGCCGCCAAATCGTAAACAAAGGACAAATATAATAAAATACATACACAATAATTTTGGCAAAGAGTTCCATTTCCAAAATTTGAAACAATTTTATTATTATATCGTTTACAAGTGGCCAGTTCTAAAAACTTTCAGTGTCGCCCTCGTATAGCGCGGTAACTCGCGGTTTAGGTTTCGGTGAGTTTCGCTGGTGGCGCGACGTCAGCGCGGCCACATGCGTTTGAACCTATACAGGCGACCAATGTTCAACTAGTTCACTTTATCTGAAATAAGTATTATTCTATGTTTTACTGAAACAAGACCAGTACAGATCTATAAAGCGACAATCCTGTCATTGAAATAAAAGTCGCATAAAATTAACTAAGTATCACTCGTAACCTGATCTAGGAAATCATCTTGCGGCTTTCTAGAAAGATTTCATTTCCTGTTCGTCCATCACAACTCCTAGGGGAGTACCTATAGCAAGATGCAATAGAAACACGTTTTATATTTTTAAATGTCTCCTTGAGATTTACATTTTCGTGCTACAACCGCAATAGCTGCAACATGACCGTGGTGATGAGCCGTGGTAGCACAGATGGTTAGAGCTCTCTGTAAATTTCACAGTACGCGAACAAACCGGGGGGGTTCGATCCCCGCCGATACGAATTTTTTAATTGCAATTTTAAGTGCTGATTTACCACGTTCTCGGCGGTGAAGGAAAACATCGTGAGAAAACGTGCATGTCTGAGAAATAAGACGAAAATTCGAAGACGTGAAGTTCTCCAGAACGCATTGGGGCAGCGCAGCGGACACTTCCTTGCCCTAAAACCCTCTCAGAAATGAGGTAAGCCTGTGCCCAGCGGTGGGACGTATATAGGCTGTAACTTTTTAACTTTATGACTCTATGTTTATGTCAATTCCAACCGTGCTTATCTGTGCTAAAGCAATAAGCCACGGATATCTGATACTCTCTAAGCTTTATTGCATTTTAATAAAATTGACATTGTTTATTCAAACGTTATCGTTTTTTTTATTGCCTCCTTTATTCTACAGAGAAGTAAATATCAAAGGATCAGTTACATGTGTTGTGAAGATTCCATAGTTTTATAGGGCCACTAAAACGAGTGTTAGTAACATTAAAAATAACTATAGCTTTGTATAAGCCGTTATGAGTGAACTTCATAGATTTTGTGTCTAACTTTTATTTATAACAACAAATACATGAATCTAATCGTGAAGTCATTAGGTTAGTTGATGAGAACGTGGTTGAAGAGATAACTTATTCATTCATTCATTTAGCCATTCCCACGCTTGGCAGGCGGGTTGAAGCGCAGTTTTTAATTATTTTGAGTTGATATTAGGAACATGTTGCCGCCAATCTCTCGTTTCATTTTTCTCTGGTGCTTCTTGTTGATACTTCTACCTGGCGATAAGAGGAGAAGATAATAATAATAATAATCCTAGAATTAAATCGTATTCTATAAATATTGCTATAGTTATTTCCCTTCGCTCAACTTTTAAATTTTAATTATTTGTTATCAAACTATGTCTATTTAGATTCGATATCATAGCATCCCAATCATGAGTTCAGTTTGTGATTTTTTTAGATTCAACTTTCTAGAAAAAATTTGGTTGTAGTTTTAGTGTAAAATATACAATAAAAGTAAGTTACTTTAATAGCAGCGTAATAAAAAAGGCATTTAGCGTTTAGTATTCTTCGCGAATTCGCGTTCTCTCCCAGTCAAGCCAAACCATTCGAGCTGCAGATATTTAATACGCCTTAGCGTAGCTCCACCGATACGAAATTAAAAAAAAACTCAAATTGACAAGTTCTACAGATGAAAATTACCAATCAACTGTTGGGCAACGCAATGTGCGTAACATGGACCATAATTGAATGTCATTTTTTAATATCAGGAAATTGGTATCAGATTCGTAATAACTTAAACCGATTGGCATTGGAGCGAAAAATTACCGCGGATTATTGCGCATTGAATTTGTGACAAGATGTCGCTCACAGTACGATTATAAATAACAACATTGACAAATCTGTTTGTAAATTTTCTGAACTAACAAAGTTATTTATCAAAACAAATAATAAACAAATGTTACATGAACAAAGAAAGTTAAAACCACCTTTATTTTTTTAATAGAATAATTTTCTAGTGATTATATTATATAAATTACGTGTCACGTTGTTTGTCCGCGATGGACTCCTAAACTACTTAACCGATTTTAGTCAAATTTGCACACCGTGTGCAGTTTGGTCCAACTTGAGAGATAGTATAGTTTTTTTGCTCATGAGTGACAAAGGGTGTCGAAAAGGGCAGAACAACGTCTGCCTAGCAAGCTAGTCTTAATATATATAAATTACGTATCACGTTGTTTGTCCGCGATGGACTCCTAAACTACTTTACCGATTTTAATCAAATTTGCGCACTGTGTGCAGTTTGGTCCGACTTGAGAGATAGTATAGTTTTTTTGCTCATGAGTGACCCACAATTTCTTTTTTGCGAAAAGGTCGTCGAAAAGGGCAGAACAACGTCTGCCTGGCAAGCTAGTTTATTAATATAAAAACTAAAAACCGAAATAAAAAAAAATTACAAACAAATGACAAGCCCGCACACTGATTGTAAATGGATGTTGTGGACCTCAGACATCTATATCTATCGTATATTTATTCGTTTATTTTATCGTATATTTTTTTATATCGACCAAGAATAAAAATCAACCCCGACGTCCATACGAAATACAGCACCATTAGACTCCTATTTTACGCTGATATTCTGTGTAAGAATGGTCTACCCCGATTGATTAACACATTCGTGTTACAAACGTAATATAGCTGCAGCGTGGTTCTACCACGTCTAAGAAGTTACTTTATATTTTGTGATTTGTTTCATTCATTTATATTTTTCAGTTTTTTGACAAGCGACATCGTGCTTAATGTTATCTATAATTATAACTAAAGTTGATTTCATATAGCTTTAAATATGGTATTGTTAATTATTTTACAACTATGCGAATTTTAATTTGAATAGGATCTTTTTATAATTCAAAAAGTCCATTGTGCGGTGGTGACGTAAGAGGGAAAGTCCAAGAAAAATCTTATAGCTTAGACTTACTATAAATAGCCATAGAGAAAATTCATAGCAAGTGTAGACAGAAACGCACCCACGCCCATTTTAATGGTATTATTTAATCAAATAATCTTACGTAGGTAGGTTTAAGTTTTTATTAGACGTACTTAATGTACTTAATTTAGTAATATTGTATTTGTAGATTACAGATAATGAATTAGCATATAATATGCCGCCGCAAATGGCAACCAGAAGTGGTATCATGTGGTATATTGTAACAGCGGCTTATAAATGCAAATAACGTAATGATCCGCCGCCATCTATAATGGGATTAAAATGCAATTGTGCTCTAGAGCGGTATACCAATCAGCCAGCGGTATTAAGACGTGGACACATGAGGAGGGGAGCAAAAAAAGCGCTAATCGCATGAGGCTGAAACGTTCCGCCTCGATTCGCCGGCGAGCGCGGGAGATGACTGTCAGTTGTTTTGATTAGTAGCGGCTTTTTTGCCGGAATAAAGTAGTGTGGTCCAATTGATAGGCGATAGGCGAAATTTAACCACTTAATAATGATATCTAGCGAAAACCTTTTCTTGACTTTTGAAAATAGGCAGCTTCTGTTCAGTTCCTAATTACTGGGATGAAACGGTAGAAGTTCTCCTGCCCTTTAAATAATCAACAAGTGTGGCGTAGACTTTACATCGTTAACAGATGTTTCCATTTATGGACACTAATTATTATTCTATGTTATTATTTATAAATTAAACCACTGTAGACTAATTTGCCTAGGATAAATCGCTTATAATGTCAACGTATAATGTTCTAAGCATTAATTTACATAATAATAATCACGGTAATTACATGTAGACGGATTATAAAGACTGTAATTCCGTTGTTTGTTTAAGCTTTTGGAATGTTGTTTGATGTAACATTTACAAGTAACTATTTAATTGAGTACTTTACTACAATATACAAAATCTATAACCAACAACAAAACAATTTAAAATTAAAAAAATACCGCGGTTGCCAGCCCGCCTACCAAACATGACAGCTACGTCAAATACCTCACTAAAGAGGCTATCTATGGGAAAGAGCTTAGCCCAGGACTTTTGATAAGCTTTAACGGTAGGATAACTAAAAACTAAAGTAAAAACGAAAATCCCGAATGAAATGAAGACATGGCTTAAAGGACAAGCGTCCAAGCCATAAATCTTAAAAAAGTTTTCTAAACACTAAAGCACTTAATTAGTGGCGCAGAATTTAATCGGTTTGCTATCAAGCTTTTAGTTTGTTATTATTTTATTGATGTTTATAACGAACACCGATAACAAAATTGCAAGCGTTATTACAATTAGTTCAGTTTTCATCGACGAAACGTCGCTAATTTTCTTAGCACAAAGTAAAGCAAAAGGGAAGGGAGATCTAGAGTTATTTATAACTAAAATTAAATTTTGATACAGCTATTTTGTATTAATTTATCGGATCAATATGTTGATGTTTTTATCGCGTGCTTCCTATTTGCCTCCCCGCTCTTATGTTGTGCATTGTCCCAACCCTAATGCTTCGTTTTTGATGCCGACTGGTTGCCGGTGATATGCTAATATGATTTTCTTTTTGAGATGATAATTAGGTAAAAATAAATAAAAAACGAACCACCTCTTGTTTGTGAAGGGTTTGGTACATTCAAATAAGAGATCAGTTGAATTGGAAGGGATATCGCATTATGATCGAAGATGGGAGTGACCGTGTGTTCTTTGATTAAAATCTCTTTTCGGGATCTATAAAAAATCATTGTAATTTAGTCAATCTTTCGTCAGCATCGAGGGGACGTAGGGCAACCTCATATTGAATGTATTGATGATACTGGAACCGAAAGGAACTTGTGACCTTTTCACAACGGCGACGGCATGGAGCTACAAAGTACAAATGAGCTTAATGCTGCTGTGTTTTGTATGGTGGTCTTAGACTTCAGAAGTGACAACGCGTGTGCATTCTGATCTTTAATTAAGGATAAATGTGATTCCTACAGGCCAAAGCAACCACTAACCATCAGGTCGACTGTGTACTCATTTGTCACACTTATTCAATAAGAAAGCCAGTTGACTATCTGAGCAGAAAAAACGTATATTATGTCTAACCTTCTGACGTGTCGTTGTAGCTCAATGGATATGTCATCATCATCATCATCATCACAGCCCTTCACAAGTCCACTGCTGAACATAGGCCTCCCCCAAGTAATGCCACAAAGCACGGTCCTGAGCCACCTGCATCCATCGACTTCCTGCATATCTTACCAGGTCGTCACTCCATCTAGTGGGGGGTCGCCCTACACTACGCCTACCGGTACGAGGCTGCCACTCGAGAACCTTTCTTCCCCATCGGTTATCGGTTCTTCGAGCTATATGGCCGGCCCATTGCCACTTCAGCTTACTAATCCGTTGGGCTATGTCGGTCAATCTGGTTTTACTGCGGATATCCTCATTTCTGAGTCTATCACGCAGAGAAACTCCGAGCATAGCCCTCTCCATAGCTCGCTGAGCGACCTTGAGCGTCCTCATACGGCCAGCAGTGAAGGACCACGTCTCTGATCCGTAAGTCATCACTGGCAACACGCACTGGTTGTACACTTTAGTTTTCAGAGATTGAGGTATACCTGACGAGAAGATATGTCGTAATTTCCCGAACGCTGCCCAGCCGAGTTGAATCCGTCGATTGACCTCTCGGTCGAAGTTGGACTTACCTAGTCGGACTATTTGTCCCAGGTAAACGTACTCGTCAACAACTTCGAGCATAGTGCTCCCAACAACTACCGGCATAGGTGTGACATGGACATTAAACATAATCTTTGTTTTGTCCATGTTCATCTTAAGACCTATCCGTTGGGAGGCACTATTGAGGTCATTGAGCATAGTGCTTAAGTCCTCCAGCGATTCTGCCATAAGGACTATATCGTCGGCAAATCGAAGGTGAGTGATGTACTCGCCATTGATGTTAATACCGTATCCTTTCCAGTCCAGTAACTTGAAAACGTCTTCCAAAGCAGCGGTGAAGAGTTTCGGGGATATAACGTCACCCTGTCTTACACCTCTCTGCAGTTGGATAGGTTTCGAGCTCTGGTTCTGTACTCGGATAGCCATCGTAGCCCTACTGTACAAACACTTCAGCACTTCAATATACCGACAGTCAACTTGGCACCGCTGAAGGGACTGCAGCACCGCCCAAATTTCGACGGAATCAAAGGCTTTCTCATAGTCCACATACGCCAGGCAAAGTGGCAAATTGTACTCTTCAGTCTTCTGTACAATCTGCCGCAGGGTATGTATGTGGTCTATGGTACTGAAGCCTTTTCGGAAACCGGCTTGTTCGGGAGGCTGGAAGTCGTCGAGTCTGCGTGCGAGACGATTCGTAATGACTCTCGAAAACAGCACGTAGACGCGGCTCAGAAGGGAAATCGGTCTGTAGTTCTTCAAGAGAGCGTTGTCGCCTTTCTTAAAGAACAAGACCACCGCACTTCTGCTCCACGCCTCTGGAGTAGTGCCACCATGGAGGACGGAATTGAAGAGCTTCTGAAGGACTTCAAGTACCGGTGTTCCACCCGCTCTTGGATCGTTACTCACACTTGCGTGTGGCTCCAACGATGATGTGTACAGCTGCCCATAGAACCTCTCAATCTCACTCAAAATCTCAGGTGTCCCGGAAACGATGCTGCCACACTCAGTCTTCAGCCTTGACAGTTGGCTCTTTCTGGCAGATAGATCTCTGGCAAAGACTTTGGAGCCCTGGTTCCGCTCGATCGCTTCTTTAATACGAGCAGTATTAAAGTTGCGTAAGTCTCGCCGCATGCATTTGGAGATCTGTCTGTTCAGTTGCCTGTATGCTGTCAAATCTGTTGACGATTGCAGCCTCATCTCCCGTCTAACAGCCATGAGATTAAGAGTGTGATCGGAGAGTTTTTGTGTTCTTCTGCGGCGGGTCTTGCAGAACTTAGCTCCGACCGCATGGACAGTTTCCACGAGCTTGTCATTCATATCGTCCACTGCATTGCAATCTTGTAGGCACTGAAAGCGGTTGTGTAACTCGAGCTGAAAGTTTTCGGGATTTTGGATCAGAGCACGAGGGGGACGGAGCGTTGACTTCATTAGACGAGACCTCTCCAACTTAACGTTTAGGTTCAGTGTGCCTCTAACCATTCGGTGATCGCTGCCAGTTTTCACCCTTGCGATCACAGAGACATCACTGAACAGTTGGCGTCTGGTCGTCATAATGAAGTCAATCTCATTTTTTGTCGAACCGTCGGGGCTCGACCAGGTCCACTTCCTGTGGGGCCGCTTCTGGAAGAAAGAGTTCATCATAAAGAGTCCCTCTTTCTCCATAAAGTCGGCCAGCTGCTGGCCCCTTCGGTTCCGTTGCCCTACTCCAAATTTCCCTAACTTCAGCTCACCGCTTTCTCTTGTGCCTAGTTTTGCGTTGAAGTCTCTCATCAACACCGTGTAGTGGGTTTTGGAGGAATGTATGGCTCTGGAAATATACTCATACATTTCCTCCACCTCCTCATCGGAATGTGCCGACGTTGGTGCGTAAACCTGTATGACCTTCAGCGAATATCGTTTGGTGATTCTGAGTATCAGGTACGCGACCCTCGTCGACACACTCTCAATCTGTACAACGTTGTTGACGAGAGACTTGTGGACGATAAATCCGACACCTCCTTGGGAGAGATGGTCGCCCTCCCGGTGATAGAACAAGTTGCCGGATTCGAGAATCACCGTGTCCTCCCCCTTCTTCGGACCTCGGATAATCCTATAATACTCCAGCGCAACTTGTCTATCTCTTCTTCCAGCTCCAGGATCTTCTCGTCAGTCCTCAGTGTGCGTGCGTTAAATGTTGCCAGGTCGAGTCGTCGTAGGTGGCAACCGAACCTCCACCGGAGATTCTTAGCACCCCCTGCCCCGCCGTTACCATGGTCGCCACCGTAGCCAGGAATAGCGGGACCGCCGGGGACTGGGGGCCGTCTATTTGTGTAATTGTTCATGGGGGGTATATTGCCATAGTTGCCACGCTTGGCGAGCGGGTTGGCAACCGCAGTTTTTTTTTGTCGTACAGTTGCTGTTATCAGGAAGATGCTGCTGCCCATCTCCTGCCTGTCTCCCTCTGTCGCCTCTTACGACACCCACGGGAAGATATGGGGTAGTGGATATTCTTAACCGCCACTACACGGCAACTTACAATTACCGACACATAAATGGATATGTGTTTGCCTGAAAATATCAAAGTATACGAATAAATCTTATTCAATCCTCCCTGACACTACTGAAATTTTTATTACAATTTTAAATGCTTATTTAGGTACTTAAAAATCTTTAAATAACCACTGAGCTACGTGCTGAGCTAATTAATTAAGATCTTACTTTAGTTTGAAGAGCCCTCGGAGAGAGGGCGGAAGGTGCTCTTCAAACTAGGAAACACACAAAAATTTTATTTTTTACGCCAATCTAAGCTAAAGAACTTTTAACATCTTCATAAATAAATACTGTTTCGTTATAAAACATAAAAATATTGATATAATTTCTGTCAATGAATAAAGAGTAAAGAAATTGTATTGTTCATCTTTGTTAGCTGTTCATACTCGTATATTATATCTCGGTATGAGAATTTTCGAGATAGTTTTTAAGTTCAAGGTAAGTTACTGTCGCATTAGATTTTGTATGCACAACAGTGCCAGTCACGTGGCCTTCAAGCTACATAAGTTTTACTGTATTTTACTGTGTGCGCATTAAGAAACTCTGCCCAGCAACAATCAGTAAATCTAAAATAGACGATGGCGCACTTAAATGCAAACTACTGTTATTTTCGCCGTTTGTTTGAATTCCAAGCCTATTCCGGTCTAAATTACCTAATACTAAACTAACGTTAACTTAAACATCGGCGATTAAATACGGCGCGGCCGCTGTAGTTTGCAATGAGATCATATCCCTTTGGTAAAACACCACCATCAGCCTGTTTTGCTGACTTCAGAAACGTGGGAGGAAGATCTCAACTCGAGTGGATGTTCTTCTTTGTATATAATATGTTACTCGATATTTATATATCATTAGCAACTGTGGACCAATTTTAATGATCCCTTTTCCATAAATATATACGTATAAAATAAATATGTACCGAGTAGTGGGGGTGTAAGAATTTTATACGTGATAGTGCCACGCTACAGATATATTATGGTTGTAGCACGAAGGGGTCAGCTCGACCGGGGAAGAACCACGCTGTCACAGAATACCAGCGTAAAGTACTACAACTATAATATAGCTGCAGCGTGGCTGTACCACGTATAAAGTAAACTTATCTATTTAAACAACATTCTAGCTTTAGTTTTTTAATATTACTCAGCCCACTAAAGGTTAAAAAATTAAACTTCTAATAGAAATTAAAATAATAATAATAAACTCTCCCACCTGTCACATAGAGGGGTAGGCAGAGACTACATACTTACATTTGGCACGATCCTGACACTCTCACACATGATCCTCTCTCACATCCTTGTAGATATATTAAATTAATATTGAATGTGGAATGGACTTTAAACACCTTATGTAGGGGGGCGAAAGTGTGCTCTGCCAATATGCGACGAAGGTGGAACACCATGAGGTTTTAGTCAGTACGAGTCCGATATAAACCGTCCTTGCTGCCGCGACTCGGGCATGCGTAGGTATAAAAAAAATATAAATATTTTTTTTATTGAAGTCGGCTTTTGCTTTTCATTAAAAGTCCGATTTTTAATGTTCTACTGAACATTGACCTATCACAGATTGTTTTAGCTTGCATAAACTTGTTAAATTATTTTACTTACGTATCTAGTTAGTGTTATCCTTAAGTTTATTCAATTTGCTGCGATAACCCCAATGCAAATTTTAGCAACTTATCCGTGATTAAATTTATTTTAAATTACATTTAATCATATGGACAAAGACATACGATATATTTTATAATGGCATGAAGTTCAGAGCTCAGTGAAGCGGCTAATCTTTAGACATATAATTCTTCTGTACATGTGTTTGTCACAGAAATTTTACTAAAAATCCATAAAAAAGTTTGTGTGCGAAATCATCCGTGCGAAGTCGGGGCGTATCACTAGTGTAAAATATATATATATATATATATATATATATATATATATATATATATATATATATATATATATATATATATATATATATATATATATATATAATCTAAATAAGTATATAAAACTATAGGTCATATTATAAAATCCATCGAATTTAGCGAAACAGGTAAAAAAGGTTGAGTTGAGGTACGAGTACATAGTTTTTTTGTTTCAATCAACGCGTGGAATACTTCAGGAAAGATGTCACGCGCGGGATGAGACAGGACGTGTCGCCTTAATTGAGCAGTGTGACAAGCAAGCCTTGTTACTTGGACGCAATCAAATGTCTTTTTGCCAGCACGATGCTGATGGAGATAGTTCATTTATCAGGTGCGTAAATCTATTAATAGGTATGTTAAAGAATTACATATTCAATTATGTAGGAATAGGAATGACTGGAGATTGAAGATAAGAATGCTAATCTAGTAAGATAAGCATAAATTCAAATGCACACTATTTCAAGTGGAATTTTCCACAAATATTTTAAAAGTATCGATTTGATTATTTATCTTTTTGAAATTGGAGACCAAAAACGTGGTATACGTTTGACTGAAAAATGTATGTTAATCATCACCTTTAACTAATAACAAGGTAAAAATAATTATATATTAAACAGTTCAAGCTGAAAAACCGTAAACTTTTGCCTCAGTGTGATTTTGGAGCACTTATTGCTACGTACAAGTCGTGGTAGAGTCATGCTTCGGCTATATTATTATAGTTGTAATTACTCGGCTCGACCGGAGAAGAACCACGCTCTCTTAAAATAGCAGTTTAATGCTTCTATATTTCGTATGGTGAGTGTAGAGAACCGGAGAACCATTTTACTGGAAACGGGGCATTCCATCTTAGTCCTCAGGAGTGACAACGCATCTGCGTTTTGATTCTCAATCGAACACACATGTAGATAGACGTCTATGTGCCACAGCATCCACTTACCATTAAGTGGACTGCGTGCCCGTTTGTTACCATAATTCTATAAATATATTTACTATAGTTAAGATTATTTACATTAAAGTTACTTAAACTTAAGCTACTTTGTTAACATAAGAACTTGTATTTAGCGACATTAGTCTGACCGTCCAGACGAAACTTTCAATGTTTTGTTAACTTTAAACTCAGAGACGTTAATATTGATGAATTGGCTCTTTGAAACATTGTAAAACCGATTTTGTGGTTCATAATTAGTGTGTTTGGTCAAAACACGACACAGAAGAATGTTTTAAAATTTCAGTAAATTTTACTGGATGATAGCGATAATTTTATGCTTGAATTTGTCTTTTTTATTAATTGGCAAACGAAGTAACAGTCCTCCTGACGATGAAAGGCAACGGAACGAACTCAATGGAGAGCTGCAACATAAAACAATGAAGGGTAAAGGCTACATAAGTGTTGTCTATATTTTTTACGGTTCTTGATCTACATAAAATGTTATCTTTCTAGTGCATAAGTTTATATAATTTCTTATTTTAGTGCACCCTACCCGTTCTTTTTCTTATTTTTATTTTTAATTTCTCTTCTGGGTTGTCTGAAAGAGATTGCTACGAGGGTGGATTGAAAAGTACTCGGCCTAACCAAGAAAATAAACACATACTAAATCAGTTATATTTTTATTTTTCTACATAATCACCATCAAGTTCATTACACTTTTGCCACCTCCCCTTCCAAGCATTTAGACCGTTGAAAAAAAATGATTCTTCCTTAGAGTCAAAATATGCGTCTACAGCTGCTTTGACCTCGTCGTTTGTCGAAAATCTTTGACCTCCCAAGTGCTTTTTTAGGTTAGGGAACAGAAAGAAGTCTGATGGTGCCAGATCAGGTGAACAGTTCAAAGCCACAGTTGTGAATTTCAGCCATTGACTGTACTGAGGTGTGAACACGGGCGTTATCTTGATGAAACAGGACTTTTCTTCTGAGCATTCCTCGACGTTTTTCTTTTATTTCCTCTCGTAAACGACGTAGTAAGGTGCAGTAGTAATCAGAGTTCATAGTCTGACCCCTTTCAAGATAATCAATCATAATCACACCTTTCGAGTCCCAGAATACTGAAGCCATCACCTTATTTGCCGACAAAATCGACTTAGCCTTTTTAGGGGGTGGTGAACCAGGTCTTCTCCACTGTTTTGATTGTTGTTTTATTTCCGGTGTACAGTAATGAACCCATGTTTCGTCCATAGTAACAAAACGATTCAAAAAATCATCTGCATCGGCTTCAAATAACTCCAAATAGTCGCGTGAAATAGTCAATCGCATCCTTTTTTTGTTCAACTGAAAGCAGTCGCGGAACCCACCTCGCAGACACCTTGTGAAAACCCAACTCGTTGACAATGATGTTTTGAGTTCGTTCATAAGAGATGCCTATAATCTCGGCTATCTCTCTAATTTTTAATCTGCGGTCTCCCATTATTAAATCAAGTACTTTTTTAATATTTTCGTCAGTAGTTGACGTCGAAGGCCTTCCATAGCGGGGTTCATCTTTCACACTCTCTCTACCACGCTTAAATTCTGCTATCCAATTTTTGACGGATGAATATGACAGAGCACAATCGCCTAATGTACTGACCATGTCATCATGGATGGCTTTTGATGATAGCCCCTTCTTATATGGAGGTACTTAATGACGGCACGCTGCTCGATTTGCTCCATTCGCGGAAATTATGTCCGATTACTTTGTTAATAAATTTATAAAATCACAACTAATTATCGCACACGTTTCGAACTTCACACAATGAACTAGTCTGAACTGAACTAAATAATGTGGGTAGATTTGATTTTTAGAATTGAATGGATCTGTGTTAGGCCGAGTACTTTTCAATCCACCCTCGTATGTATCAATAGGACCGCGTATTATTTTTACCTCAATATTCGTTATTCTTATACAATAAAGAGTATTGTATTATTTTTATTTTAAAATACATTACAGTGAGAAAAAAAAATAAAAAGACGCGAAATAAAAAATATAATGTTAGTCATGTCAAAATTCCCGCTCTTTTATTTATCCGCATCCCCGTACCAACAAATTGAAAGCGATAACTTCAGATCATAACTTACATGGAATAAGTTAACGTTATGAATTGCAAATAAAAATTATTAAAACGACAACATAATACGGGGACAATATTTACGTAGCGTGTTGGTCAGAATTTATATTGAGTTAGCACGCGAAGCATAAATTTGATTTATGGGTAAGGGCCAGAGCAGACTGAAAGAGGTACTCAGTTGACACGTCAACCCGGTAGTCTCGAGTATTGTTAAAATTAGATTTATTACTAATACCTAAGTTTATGTTACTCTTGTAACTGTGGTTCTTTATTCATATATACATTCATTACAGCCTACCAACAGTCCACTGCTAGAAAAGGCCTCCCCGTAGATTACCTTAAATATCTACCTATTTCCTTTTTTCCTGGCAACCACAATTTATTCATTAATTAGATTCTTTTAATTAAAAAAAAACTTATTTTATTGTTCGTCGGTTGTAAGTACAACACACAGAGTAACGTACATAATTATTGATCTTATATTTTAAGACATTATTTTAAGTTCGCCTTTTCTACATTTAGCGTAACTTAATAGTCGAGATCAGAAAAATTTCCTTTTGCAAATATACTCACTTTTAACAATTACCTTAATTTATCTGATTTATCGTTCCTTTGATTATATACCTGTCTATATAATGAAAGTACCGTTCGTAGTATATTATATTAATAAATTAATTTTAGAAAATGGAAGAACCTCAACACGCGGAATTTCTCCTATTTCCTGAGAGCAGCTTGCAGCCACAAATTTAGAAAGAACAATCATCCAGGCCCGGAACAATTATTTGTAGGTAATACCAATACTTGTTCCGTGCGGGATTTGAACCCGCGGCCCCCAGCGCTGCAACTCATTGCTAAGCCACTGCCACGGAGCCGTCAAGAGTTGTTATCAGGAAGATGCGGCTGCTTTTTTCCTGTATCATTCCCCTCTGTCGGAACTTACGACATCCTTGGTAAGATATGAGGTCCTTAATGGATTTTCTAACGCGGCCACTACACGGCATTAAAATGTACTATAAAATAGACATTAATTTGAACAAACTTAAAGCTATTAATTTATGACATATAATTAATTAGATTCTAATAAAAATATTAATTAATTTGCAACCTTCCGCTAACTAAATACAATGATGTGTCTTACCTGGATTGAAGAGCACATCATCGGTAAGGCACATCATTGTATTTATTTAGCGGAAGGTTGCAAATTAATTAATATTTTTATTATAATGGATTTCCGCTAAGTAACGCCCGATTCTGTCAATTAGATTCTAGGTTTTTCGGAATCTGAACACGCGATTTTTACTATATGTCATTTCAAATATACGAACGACTATTACGGTAATATTTTTATTAATCCTTTCCCTACGCTTGCTTGAAAATAATTTAGCTGCAGTACGTTTGTAAAGACGTAGTTACGAATAGTTATTCAAATGGATGTATTAATGAGGGCTTCCACGACTTTTTCTGCCACTAGGGCAGCGCCAGTTAAAACTTACTATAGTTTATATTAATTAAATTAAAAGTAAATAAACCAAACCACAGATACTCATAAAAGTATAAAAACTGAAATAAGATTTAAAAATGTGCAAAAAATTAAAAAGCAAACCATCGAGGCATTGTTTGTTATATGATACTCTAGAAACTGATAAACTTTTTAAATGTAAGTTATCAATAAAATTACATTGTGTAACAAAAAACTTCATCTCAGTGTCTACTAGCGACATCTGGTGATAGGAAGATTATTAGCTGTCATTAAAACAAAAATTTTGAAATATAAATGACTATAATTGACCAATATTTGAGTGTGTTCAAAGTATGTGACGTAAAGATTTTTAACCTCTGTAACCGTAATGTGTTAATTTACAACTGGCCCTCATATATTTGCTTACATTGAAGCGTACTGTATACTGTGTGGTTTTTAACAATTATTTATGAAACAAATAATAGCTATAAAGTTGCTTGTTTGAAACGCATGACGCATACCTCTTAGGTTACTACAGTGGACAAGAAGATACATTTGTGTTAACAAAATTTTAAGATATTATCAAAAAGTGCGATAAACATTCCTCTCGCCTTTATTGCCTTTTTCTTTCTAAGCCAGACGATAGGTACTTGCAATCGGACCCTTTATAGAGCCCGTTAATATTAGATAACTATTAACTTCTAATAAATACAAACCGTATAATCAAACATTTGTTTGTTGTTTTTATACACTGATCGACAGTTCCTGACGAGTCGGGTCCCCACTCCCCCGTGCCCATGGGTGCTGTAAAGTGCTCGAAACGTCGGTAATATAAAATAAGTTGTTATAAGCTATAATATCCGTAAAATCTAGTTTTATTTAAATGTAACACAATGAAGTAAATATTAACTAGCAGCAAAGTAAACAGCGCAAAGAAAAATTATTCCAATGTTATATGCAACATGTGCGTAATTTTTAATCTGTAATTATTTTTATTTCGTTCTTTCGCCGTTTCATTTTCGTTCGTTTAATCTTTTCATTATTGATATGATTGCCTTTTCAAAAATCCGTATATAAAATACAAATACATAAAATATATCCATTTTCCTATTTGTGCCTGTTTCGCTCGGAATTGCAAGTTGCCTATCTCAGTAGATCAGCGACATTGATAAGCGTATTATTATAAACGCTGCCAAGATGGGCATGTAACGGACGCGAGAATGGCGTGTGATCGGCACATTGCCAACAGCTCTAATTCGAAAATGATAAACGATTAAAAGGCAGTATCGATAAACAATGGCACACAGATTTCAGAACATGACTTTAGAAAAAAATACACACCAACACAATGCCGATGTAGTTAAACTTTTTAAAAGCGTACTCGAGTTTTAGCGGGAACTAGACCGCTGCGCCGGCTGATTGGTGCTGTAGTTTTATTGCATTAATAATGGTTTAAAGTGAATTATACATAAAAATTGTACAATTTTATATTTTAAATGTCTACGCATGTGAACTATTAGTAAAAACGGTGATACAAGTGCTCCGATGGAAATGTAAACCTTAATGTAATGTGTCGCAGACGCCTAGAGATAATGTCATCGACTGTCTGCTGCCTCAAGCTGCCGTCAAAATCTCCCAAAAACTTCGCAATGTGACGCATCAGAATATTGTGAAGAAGTTTTTAAACAAATTTTTATAAACAATAATTTTTACTACTTGCCATTGGCAAAAGTACAAGCGTACGTGTCCGTTGCAATGTAAAAAAAGAGTCTTCAGTTAACGAATTCGCACGATTGATACGATTCTATCGACATTGAAGATAATTGCAAATTGGCGTCAAGTGTCCACTCCTTATTTGGCGCTTCTACAATGTTTTAATTGTCGCATAATTCATATCAGGAAGTGCTTCAACGTAAGTGGACTATTAAGATCGCCAATCGTGAAGCACCTGACTTGATGACTTCCATAAAAATTACTTAACTTACGCAACGTCTTCATTTATGCTGTACTCGAAAATCTCTCCTTATAAAGGTTTTCAACCTTTACTGGCGGCGTCAACTCAATCAACTGTAAAATTACGGCCACGAAGTTCGCGTTTCATCTTAAAATCGAAAATGTTTGATCTTGAAGATAACACGAGTTGACTTTGCCTTTGAACTAAATAGTCATTAATAATGTTGAATATATATTCTTTCTCGATATTGTCAATATTTTGTAGACTTTAATTATCTCGGAAACATTTATTTGTTTTAATTTCAGTTTAACTACTGTGACATTACTTTTTTAATTTTAATAACTTCGGTATCTAATAGATTATGTGATTTGTTAGACTTTAAAGATGTAAACTCAGGATGTAAACGCCTTATAATTTCATAATACACGCGCAATTTGTACGCAAACAGATTTGTGCTGATTTCGTCACTTTCATCGTGATTTATTCGCCAACAGATTGCGATAGGTATCGCAATTTTTTTGCGAGTGTATTATGAA
>CAJQZP010001546.1:0-79543 GCA_907164705.1 Parnassius apollo | reverse complement strand
TAAGAATACAAGTGCGTTGTCACTTCTGAGGAATGAAATGGTATGACTTACGAGTATTAACAGTGAAAGGAGTTTTCAGTTCTTTACACTCACGATACGGAACCTAACAGTAATATTCCGCTATTTTGCTCTAGTATTCTGTGTTTAAAGGATAATGGCCTCGTATTTTTCAGGGATTTCCCAGCGGGTCTCATTAATTTATATATTTTTCTATCAGCATTAACTAATGTAGAAATTCCTCTTGCTGATTCCGAGCTACCGCAGGGCTGGCCAACATCAAAACATGTTTTCAAAATATTTATCAGTATATTGTAAATAAGCAGTTAATTAGCAATTAATTTAATTGACTTCTTTCTTCTTCTTTCTTTCTTTGTCTACGACTGGTGATTTTTTCTGTATCAATATCACCCTGAGAACGTACAATAAACGAGCTTACTCCTACTGTAAAGGCCAACAATGCACCTGCAACTCGCCAGGTGTTCATTGTGAGCAGTGGTCGACGCTTACCACTAATTGAGCCGCATCCTGATTCGCCCCCATTTTATAAAATAAACATGCGTGAGATCGATGCGCAGGACAGCGTCTATGGCATTTCTTGGAGAAGTCCTCTGCTTAACACTTTTCGGGGGTACGTAATAATAGTGTCGTTGATATAATAATATATTTTACAGCTTCTTTCTCATCGGTTCAAACAGCAATAATTTGTCAAGGTCAAAAAACGGAAAAATAAAAAGTGATGGGTGTGTGAAATGAACAAGATGATGGGTGTGTATTTGTGCAGCAAGAAAAATGGAATACTACATAGTCAGTAGTTACACTGGTACTCTATACATTAGTAATAGAAACCTAGAAGTGTGCAGATTGCTTCTTTGTGACAGTACCAAAGAAAAGACATGCAATCTACTTGATGGTAAGTGAATTATGTTGCCTATATATCTGTGCTCGAATCAAAACACAGTAGCGTTTTCATCCTTCAGTATGAGTAAAATATCTCTACGGTTCTCACATCTCACTACATCCAATACAGAAGCACCTTGTTGTTTAAGTATTTATTTTTTTATTTATTCTTTTTTGTACACCACAATACAGAAACATCAAGTTCAGTTAAAACTAATTAAAGTATATACTATAGGCGGTTTTATCACTCTGAAAGTGATTTCTTCCAGACAACCTTTGCGTAGAGGAATGATGCAAACAAAAGTTAAAATAGAGGGGGGGCATACAAAATAATAATAAAAAATATAATAATACATACAAATAAAAATAATCGTAAAGTTATATATAAAATATCATATAATAGATTAAATAAAAAGGGTACGAGAAAGGTAAAGTAATTTATCTAATAACGTTCTAAATAATACGATTTAACAAGACTTTTGAAAGAGTGAAGAAATTTAGCACGACGAATATGGAGAGGTAAGGAAGTTCCACAATCGCACAGCGGTTACGGTGAAGGATTTCTTGAAAAAGGAAGAAGAGTGCAAAGGTGTAGAGAGAGAAAGATTGACGGAGGAACGAAGGAACCGATTATGGGTAAGACAAAGATACTGGAAACGGTTTAATAAATAAAGAGGAGTAGAAGGATTAAACAGCACACTATACAACGTGGAGAGAATGTGAGTATTCCTGCGAAGGCGGATCGGGAGCCATTTGAGCTATTTGCGAAATTCGGAGATATGATCATATTTGCGAAGCCCAAATATAAATCTAATGCATAAATTTTGAATACGCTCAAGCTTATTAAGCTGCTCCTCGGTAATGTCAAGATAGCAAATATCAGCATAGTCAAGGATAGGCAGAAGTAGAGACTGGGCGAGCTAACTTTAGTTGCTGTGGGAAGGAAATTACGTAATCTACGTAAAGAGCTTAACGCAGCAAACCTTTTTCTACCGACCTCATTAACCTGTGAGGTCCAAGACATACAGGAGTCAAGATACAACCCCAGGTTTTTAACCTTGTTACTGTAAGGGATTACAGTGCAGTCTATTATAATAGGGGGTAGGGAAGACCAATCAATTTTACCAATTAATCTAGAACTACCGATGATAATGACCTGAGTTTTCTTAGGATTAATCGTTAAACCATAACATTTACTCCAATTTGAAATACAAGTCAGATCAGCGTTAATAGTGTCAACTGCTTTAGATAGATCTTCAAGAGAGGACTGAGTATAGATTTGAAGATCATCAGCATACAAGTGGTAGGAAGAGGACAAATTATGACTTATAGAGTTAATGAAAATTGCAAAAAGGAGAGGAGACAACACGCCACCTTGTGGTAAACCAGCAGCTGCAGTAGTCCAGGTGGAAAAACCTCTTGAACCTGAATTCAAGCGACCAAATAAGTAACTTCGAAACCAGTCAACTACAGTTGGAGATATGTTGAGAGAGCGTAGGATGCTTAACAATATATCAAAATCTACAGTATTAAATGCGTTACTAAAATCAAGCAACGTGAGAATAGTAAGCTTTTGTTTCTCCATACCATACCGAATATCATCAGTGATTTGTAAAAGTACAGTAGTCGCACTATGGCCAGGACGAAAAACGGATTGCAAGGGATTTAAAAGATTGTGTTTTAAAAGATAGGTGCTTAATTGATTGTGTACAAAGACGTTCTAGAACTTTGGAAAGAAAGGTAAAATAGAGATAGGTCTATAATCAGAAAAACTAGAGGGATTTGACTTATTCGGAAGAGGAACTACAAAACGTCTTACGAAGCTGAATGGAAAAAAGCAGAATTCAGTGAATTATTCAGGATAGACGTGATTATAGGTAAAAGGAGATCAATGAGAGGGAATGACCATTTTCCCGACTAATGCAGTCACTACCAATTGAATTTGAATGGATGGACATTATGGCTCTCTTAATATCACAACTGTTAAATTGGCTAAAATTAAAAGCAGAGGTGTCCGTGAAAATCCAAAGTATTACGTTTTTCTTTATCGTTAATGCAAGACGAAGATGAGAAATGCAAATTATGTTGATTGAGATCAAAGTTATGGTGTGTGAGATTTTGTCGTAATTTCCCAACTCCTAAGGACTTAAGAAAATTCCAGACCCTAGCAGGATCAGGATCTTGTACTGATTCATGGATGTGTGACAGATTAACGATTCCGTACTAATCTATACTTCTCTCTATTCAAATCGCTAGGAACTGACTTGTATTTAGCTTTGGCACAATTTTTAATGTGGATGATTTTTTTATATCATCGGTCAGCCAAGGAGAGGGAGGATGCTTTACACGCACTGGACGAACAGGAGCATGAACGTCGTAAAGCTGAATTAACAGAGAGTTGAACAAAGCAACCTGTTCATCAACAGTAGACGCATTGACGACTACACTCCAATCAATATTTACAGCGTCATTTAAAAGCTGCTCCAAATCCAAGTCACTAAAGTTACGCTGAAGTAGTATCCTTGACTTAGCTTTAGGGGGACGGATTTTATATGTCAAGTATAAAAGTTCGTGATAGGAAAAAGAATCAGCAGCATGTTGCCCAAATTTAAGAACATGGTCAGGTAAAGACACAAACATTATGTCGAGAAGAGAAGGGGCACAGTTCGGGAAAAAGTGTGTGGCAGAAGTAGGAAGAAGTTTTAAATTTGCTGTTTCAATAATAGATTTAAGTTTTATTGATCTAGCGCTGTTATTTAAAAGACAGGTATTAAAATCACCCATAATAATACTGTGACAATAGATATGTGTAAGATTGTCAAGAATATTTTCTAACGTGGTGAAGTAGTCGACAGTGAGAGAGAGACTGTAAAAAACTCCGAGAAGTAATTTTGTATGACGAAGATGAACTTAGATAAAGAGAATTGTGTAAGCACAAGATATTTCTGTCATCGAGACGAATTATTTATTAAAGTTAAAAAAAAGTTACAGCCTTTATACAGCCTACTACTGGATACAGGCTTCCTCTCATTTTTGAGAGGATTTTAGGGCAAGGAAATGTCCGCCGTGCTACCCCAATTCGTCTTCGAAAAAAGTTTCTTCTCATTTTCAGATATCCAGGTTTCTTCGCGATGTTTTCCTTCACCACCGAGTACGTAGTAAATCAGTTGTAGTAGCTCACGTGCTAAGCGGTCGCTGTGAACTTCATAGTACGCGAGCAACGTGGGTTTGATATCTTGCCGGCACCAATGATCTGTTCGTAGCTTTGTGAAAATCGTTAGCAACAAAAATGTGAAAGACTTTTAAGTTAAAAATTTTAATTTTAAAATAGAGGTAGAAAATGTATATAAAAAGTGCTCGTATGACATTAATTCTATATTTAATTTCACATCTAAAGTGCCAACTCAAAAGAGTTATCTAATGGAATATTTTTGCACAAGAATTATAATTTAAGATTTATTTCACTGCACTTGTTTTTCATTCATTAAACAACGGGAACCTGAGCGAAATTCCAGAGAAATTAAAGAGAAGCCTGAAGAGGATTATATAAGTTTTTATTAAAATATGGAGACGACATTTACTTTCAACAAATACTAAATTAGTTTTCATAAAATAATAAAGTAACAAACGAACTTGTCATCCACCTGATGGTAAGTGACTAGTACCATTGATAGCTACAACCAACTTCACACATAGATGGCTACACACGTGTTGGCACTGCTACGGACTGAGATGGAATGTCCTGCAGCCTGTCCTTCAGAGCGGAACACGGCAGAGCACGCGCTGCTGTTTAGCTGCAGATATGAGTAAGAGGGTGGTATCTATGCAGATGAATATTTAAAACAGGAAAAGAGATCTTTCAAGTAGGAAAACAGAAAAGATTCTGGCTGAGTAATCATAATAATTAAAAGCTACTACGAGAGAGCTTCAGTGTTTTGAAGTTTTAATGACAGCTTTTTCTATGATATTTCTTTAAAACTCACCATTCATATCTTGGAACCTTTTTATATTTCGAGTTTTTAAAACATGTTAAATTATTTGTAAAAGCACAGTTTTGTTTAGCGAAAGGATAATTATGCTAAAGCCGCTTACATTTTTCTTTGCATTCGTTTCGGAAGTCAAAAGCTGAAGAAGGAAGAGGCGGACTTTGTTTATATAAATTCATTTCAATATTTTATAATGGGTGCCTTTATGAAAAATGTCGCTCAAGTAACGACAACTTGACTTTTTTTAATTAAAGATGTGCTCACTCATAGTTATGATCTGATGATCTACATAGCCCGTGGGCAAAGGTTAGGTCTACAAGTTTGCCCAGGAACAACTTGACTACCAAAACTACTTGATTTTTTTTAATTCATTCATAATTTTTTCAGAGTGGTGTAGATATAAGAAGCTCAGTCCCTTAAACGTAGTTTAAAGTTCTGACATTCACAATTGAACTTGTGTAGGGGCGGTGTAGGAATATCGCCTACCCCACATCGTTCCGTGGGTGTCGTAAGAAGCGACAGAGCGAGACAAACCATGAGATGGGCAGCAGTGTTTTTCTAAAAACTACTAAAATTTAAAAAACTACTGCATCCAACCCGTCTGCCAAGCGTGGCAACTATGGCGAATGTGCCTATGTACAGCTGTACACTTTTGATAGGCAGTATCGCGAGTAATTAATTGATACCTAGACTGAATGTATCAAATGACTTGTGAATGTAATATCTGTTAAAGCTCGTTGCATGAAACGGCATCGAACATTATTTTATTTAGGTACAAAATACCCAAAAATATTAATATAAAGACGAACCCAAAGCTTCCTCTAATAATTATTTTTTGTATAAGGTGGAAAGTCATTCTAAATTACTCAACATGAGATGGGGTTAGAAGTATATTACTTTTGATGCTCCGACTGTTAAGAATCGATCTCGTTTCCAGAACAGGAATTAACTCGTTGATTAATCGAATTCAAAGACTTTTTAAAATGGCCGAACCGATTTTAATAATTCATCTTTGTCAAATATATTATATATAATCTCAAGGGTAGATAGATAGATATATAGATAGAGGATAAATAGAGACTAAAATAGATTAAAAGAGGATGAAATTTTAGTTGTAACTATTTACGCGACGTTCTAGTCGTTACTCGAGCTTGCGTTATTTATTGCTTAGTCAAATTAAAAGGGTAAGAACATTAAAGTTTGAACAAAAAGTAACAATCTATTTCACAAACTCAGAATATAATAATTTTCATTGAATAGCCTCTGAAGTCGGGGGGAAATATCACGACTAAGAATCGATTACAGATTCAGATCCAGGAAATTATTTAATTCCTTTTTATTATTGAAGTTGCATTTAACTTTAAGTTATTTTTAAGCTATTGCATAGCTTCTATCGCGGGCCTTGAGCGCGGGGACCGAATCCAGAAATTCTGTAACGAAAAAAACCTCACGCTCCCCACTCCGACGGGCACGGAGGTGTGGCGTTGAAAGCCGTGCATCGTCTAACGTCGTTTCAGTTCGGCAGACTTCGGCACTCGGCAGACTTCGGCACGGTGTTTGTGTGCGTGCGACTAGACGTATGCGTGTACACTAGCTGCTAACTCAATGATAAAAATTCATGAATTACCTACATGAATTGTAAGATATTAAAAATATTTTAAACAATATTAATAACTTCTCGTTTATTCAATAAGAGAAAAAAAAATTGTTTTCTTATCGGTCACCACGCTCAAAAAGTGTAACTTGATTTAATATCAAAGACTTAACTGCATAAATAAAATAAATAAATAATTAAAATTGCATAAGTGGATAAAAAATGCTATGCAATAACTTTACCGCGGCAGTCACCGAGTGCCACACGTATTTATATATTTTTATTCTTATTTAGCTTAAAGTTTCGTATTAAGTTATTTTAATATTTTAATTATTTTTATGTATTTTATTAATAATAATTTGTGTTTACGTTGTTGCCTAAATAACAAACAAATGTGTTTTTGTTTTCCTTCTTTCATTCAATCAACCCATTATTATACCCAAATTAGGTTTTTTGTATACATTTAGCCACTGCGCTATCAAATCGTCAAATTACAAAATTTATAAACTCAATGGATTCATTTAAATGATCGTATAGTCATGTGTAAAGATGTGTCATGCTTAGGGTTGCCAACTTTTTTTGACATAAAAAACGTATAAAATGGTTTGTATAGGAAAAAAATAAAGTATTAGGAAGAAAAAAGCAATAAAAACATAAAATTTGAAAAATACTTCAAATTTTATGTTTTTATTGCTTTAAACACGTATTTTTGTGTGCTTTTAGCACATGCTAACAATTTTTTGTTGTCTTTAAATGTTACAAAGCTTGTTTGACAATCAAGGTTTAAATTTAAGTAAATAAACAATTCGTTTTTAATTAAATTTATTGATGCTCTATTTCTCTCTTCTCGCCACTTTAGATTCATTATAGAAAAAACTCTTTCAGTGAAAGCTGAAGTGGCAGGAATGGAGAGTAGGCAAAAAATAATTTTTTTTATATTTGGTAAGCTATCAGTTGCATTTTTAAGTACATATTGCCATTTTTCTACTGTACTTTTCACTGAAAATTCTTTATCATCATTAGTGAATTTTCTTTGGATAAGTCTTATAGATTCGGAATACACATCGTCAAACTTAATATTTAATCTGTCTTGTAATTTGGCCTTTGTAATTACCATTTCAAACTGTTCTAATTTTACCTCATTATTCAAAGACATGTTAGGAAGTATTGAAAGCAAGTTATCTTCGCTAAAATCAAACCATTTTATCATATAACTTA
Source organism: Parnassius apollo (assembly GCA_907164705.1). Taxonomy (NCBI): domain Eukaryota; kingdom Metazoa; phylum Arthropoda; class Insecta; order Lepidoptera; family Papilionidae; genus Parnassius; species Parnassius apollo. The sequence continues at coordinate 71,848 of CAJQZP010001546.1, read as the reverse complement.
AGCTCATATCAATAAAAAAGTGAAAAGTTACTGATAACTGTATTGAATGTTTCGGGTGATGACTTTTGAATTTTTTGTAATCTCATTTTTGATTCATAACCAAAGTACTTATCAGTTTTTCTTTGTTCTAATTCATTTCTTAAATTATCCATAATATTATAGACATCTAGTATAGTTACATCATTTCCTTCCAGACATTTTATCGTTTTATTAAATATATTAAGCATGTGGCTTGTAAAGTGTAGATAAATTTCCACAACTTCCCTATCCTGTTGATCCCTTAGTTTTAATAATTCTTGTGTAATTATTGCACAATTATCACCTAAACTTATAAAATAATTACATATTGGTACCCAATTCAGTATAAGGGTGTCAACGGCTGGAAGTAGTGATAACCACCGTGTACCAATATGACGTTTGATTTCATGAAATTCGCCATCAACCATAGTAACATATTTTTTTAAATCATCTCGTCTACAAGCAGATACCGAAAAATGACTGTATATTTTTAAAACAATATTCTCTATGTCACAAATCAAGTAGCCCATAGCATGTTTTACTGTATTATGGATAATGTGTGCATGAAAGTTGCCTTTTATTAGGTTTGGTACTTCTTTTTTTAATATTTGTGTACAATGAGTGATGAATGCCAAAATTAGCATTGCAATTGTCTGCACTGAGACCTGATACTTGATTGAATGACAGGTTGTGGGAATCCATAGACTTCTTCATAGCTTCTAACATGCCATCAGCAGACTCATTAGAATTTTCTTAAAAATCGATCAGTTTATTTTGGATCCCTTCATTTATTGAAAAATATTGCACTACGAGAGGAAATAACCTAATATTCTTTTTATTTGATGCATCTGTCTGGAGACAGAAAAATACATCATCATGTAAATCGTTTATAACACTTTCCACAGAATATGGATCTAACACTTCGTCACTAAAGCTTCCATTTTAGTTCTTGCCAAGCGTATTTTACTAGCTATTTTGGAATCTACAAATACAATTTTGTTTAATTTATTTAGGCAATCCATGCTATTATAAGATAAATTATGCTTTACAATGTGAAAAGTCAATGCTAATTCCGCTGCTATAATATTCTCATCATCACTAGATCCTTGACATCTTGATTTAGTATCTGATGTAAGGAAATTTTGTAATGCACCAGATGTTTTCTTCATTTCAGTTTTCATCTTATGCTTCTGATTATTTTGATGTTGCTTAATCTATAGAAAGAAAGAAACAAAAACTGAAACCACCATCATATTAAACCATCACCATTTTCAAAATAATACTGAATCATGAATTCTTCAAATATTCTTCAATTGAATGACAAATATTATCTATCAATATAATTTTATCCAAAAACAATTATGTGAATGAGAATATAAACATTACAGAATTGTGACAATTAGTATGAAAAATATATTTTTTTTTAATATTATTATAATAACAAGTAACAAGATTATTTTTAAAATTACTCATAGAGTTTGAAACATTGAAACTAATTTCTCTTGCTCATGCTTAAAAAATAGTGTATAAATTGTCAATGCAAACTAAATTTCAAATATGCATGCAACTGTTTTTAAAACTTTTCAATACAAAGTCCTGCCATATACAAACTGGTGACTTTTTTTGTAAAGATGTAAAGAAAACTAATGAATTGGGTTAGGTAAGTAAGTTAAAAAATGTAAATAAAATAACTATACGAAAGGAGAAGCAACGTAGCTTTAACAATATTTGCACACATTAATAAATTTTCATACCTGTCCAATGCCAGCTGAACTGATTGTAAAATTCACGCCGCAGGTAATACATTTTGCATTACTTTTATTTTGAGGATCACTTGTTATCCAGTTGTATTGTTTTTCCCACTCAGGTTTATATTTTTGTAAAACTTTGGTTGTTTTAGCTTTTTTAGGAGTCACTGGTGTGTCGCTATCAGAATTACTCGTCATTTGCATTAATATTTACTTTAAAATGCATTCTTCACTTATAAACAAAACTAACGGAACAGTTTTGTACAATTTCGTCGACAGTGAGAGACATCTGTGACAAACGTCACAACTGACATCTGACATCTAATAGGCCTTTCCGATTCACGCCAACAGCGCTGTCAGCGCAAATAATCCGTTCCGAATCAACCGTTAAACGCGCTGATGACAACGCTAACGCTGCCCATGGTCGCGAGTGTAATCACTGTTGGCGCTGTTGGCGTGAATCGGAAAGATAGGTAACATTTCGTTCAGCAATTATATTATAAATAATGGTACATACTTAACGATTTATAAATAATTATAAACCGTTAAGTACCCATTATGAGTATGTTTTACGCATCACAGTAAAGGTTGAAAATAAAGTATTTTTGCATACTTTATTTGTATGTAAATGTATAAAGTATAATTACCAAAAATAAAGTAGAATACGTTATTATAAAGTATGTTTGGCAAGCCTAGTCATGCTGTTGTGTTTTAGTAATTCTCCTGGTTTGAAAGTTCTAACTTTTCAACGCTAGATGGCAGTAACAGTTCATTAGTGTCAAGGTTGCCATTTCGTAATTTTAAATTGTCGTGTTTTGGGATCTGGATCGCCGTGTTTTGGAATAAATTGCCGTGTAAATTTCTATTTATTTTAAATTAACACGTAAGATTAAACATGAAATAAAAACATTACTCTTTACAGTCATCATACAAATTTCGTATCGTATCCTAAAACTTCTTCTTCGTCATTGTTCAATTTATATTTATTATTTTCCTTCATATTGTCTGTCATTTGTTTTGTGGTTTGAAATTTATACAATTTCCTTGGGATCAGATAAAGTGCTTAGCTAATAAAGTTAAATAAAGTAAATAAACATCAATATGTCTTTTAACGTACTTTTCAAAAAACGAAAGAATGAAATAAATACAATAAACAATGAAGTGTGCACGAATGTATGTCGAATTTGCGTCGAGATTTCTATGCCCATAGAGTCTTGACTACGTCTAGTGTAGTCTAGTTATGTGCGTCTTATCGACCGATAAAATTTTCGAAAAAATCAGTAACCATCGGATTGCCGTGTTTTAGAACACGGCAATTAATATGCTGCCGTGTACCGTGTTTTATTGCTGAAAAGACCCAAATTGCCGTGTAACACGGCAATCGCCGTGTAAATGGTAACGCTCATTAGTGTGTTGAAGCGAGATTAACGCCATAACACTCCAATCCACTTACTTAAATTAAGGGGAATACTGGAATTTACAAAGAAAATGCATATATACGAGGTGTGTTTGTGAGGTAGAAAAAACAGTTAATCTTGCATTGTATTCATTTACTCTACACCATGCATGTACCCATTACACCCTATCTAAACTGCAGTCTAGAACTTAAGCCCTCTCCATAGATAACCTTATACCGGTGGGGAAGTGGATAAGCCATAGCTGCCTGCACATAGGGTAGTAGGTTATCTTACACCGCCAATAAATTGAACAAAAGGCTGACTTCTCGGCGTTCTCCACCAATCACCCCGGGCCGTGTGGAAATAATATGGTAGTGTGTAGACGTGTTACATAATTAGTAATTAGTAATTCGTGATTTACCATAAACTCGGAGGTAAAGTAAATAGTATGTGTGGACTAAAAAATATTTCGAAGTCATATCTGAAGTCTGCAAAATACACGTTAGTGCGGCGCGGCGGACTAATTATTCCGTAACCCTGTCAGGAATGAAAGAAGGTCTGTGCCCGGTAGTGTAACGTTTATGGGCTGCCATTAACTTGTACTTTTCCACTTTACCGTATTTCTAATAAGGTCGCTCAGAATATTCTTATGGCATGATTTCTTATCATGAAGGATTTAGCAAGGGTTAATCGTACTCAGATGAACTTTCGGCATCGGTTATATACCAGAGTACCGCTTATAAATCAGCTGAGGCAGCATTCTGTAGTTGAAGTCGATGTGGTGAAAATAATATGCAGCGTGGCTTTACTGCGGCACAGCATCCTGGGCCACAGCATCCATTTACCATCAGGTGAAAAGTAGAACACGTTTGTCAACTAAATAAATGTAACAACTGGATAAAGGGATTCTCCCGATGCGGTGTTAGAATTTGCTTTAAGAGAATATTTAGACTGCAAGGCATTTCAATGCAGTACAACACTAGGCAACCAAGAGAGACAGCTCAGATTAATTTTACCTATAAAAAGTTTTTGACATTACCATTCAGTATCTCAATAAATTTTTTTGATAAGCAATGTAAGAAAGATTGTGGCTACGTCTGTAGGTTTTATTTTATTATTTTGTTCGTTGAAATTGTTTGCTGAATGTCTATACACAGTTTACTAACATGGCTGTATTCGTAAGTTTTTTAAAAAAAAATATTAAAAAAAAACACATTGGATCATGGTACTGCTAGATATATGTATCGTTGAACTATTAGCTATTTTGTGTCCAGGGAGAAAACAGAGGTCTTGGTATGGACTAAAAGCCGCGCGCCGTTACTATCTTAAGGCTTTTATCTACCGTAATACGTAGATATTCACTTTAATTAACATTAAAGATTAGTTGTTAACACGTGTTTTATTGTAATATAATTTATGTATACAAATATTGTAAACTTGACATTGTACTACTTAGAATAGGACAGTTAGAACTCCAGAACAGTGTCGGGCGAAGACTGTACCTAAGTGTCAATCTCTTCTTCTGCATGTCTACGTTTGTACCAATTTTAAGGGTACATTCAGCGGGAAAAGTCAAGAGACCTGAAATAAAATGAATGACTATAAAAATTTAGTAAAAACATTAAAATGACACATATAAAGAAGTTAATTTTCTTATAATAAGGTTGAAAAACATGTACACAGTCGACCTGATGGTAAATCAATGCATTAACAATTAAAATGCAGATGCGTTATCGCCCCTGAAGAGTAAGATGTAATACCTCGTTTACGGTAAAAAAAGAGATTCTGACTCTCTTCGCTCACCATACGAATCACAGCACCATTGAGCTGCTATTTTACTCAGGTATTCTGTGACAGCGTGGTCCCTTCCCCGGTTAAACCGACCCATTCGTGCTACAACTATATAACTGCAGCGTGACTCTACCAAGTATAACTTAAACTGGCTACTGAGCATGACGACTAAGGCAAGTTCTTCCAACAACGGGGGAGGCCCATGTCTTTGAAGCCATGACTCTTAGAAGCTGAAGAAGTAGAATATATTTCACATATTACAAACAACATATTGAGCTGTTATAGTACAAGGGTTGAGCGCTAGATATAAAATGCATATAACACAACGAAATCGAATTTCATCCCCGCTGTCACCAGGATTCTATTCACAGTAAGAGCGCTAATTTACCAAGTGCTACATGGTAGAACTCTTACTCATTTCTACCACCATGTAATAGTTGTGCGACCACTCCTCTCTTTAATTATAAGGGCTTCGTCTGTTGCAATTTCGCATAGGTTACAGTAGCAACCTAATCTTGTATAATGGAAAGTCTCGTAAGGTAACATCAATGTTGGAGTTATTTAATACATTTCAAGGACAGTTAAAGACTCCCAATTTGTAGAGAAGCAGCTAGGTGGATTGATTACTGCCTAGTAGTCAATTGAAAATGAGAAGAAGACTGAGCACAGCTGTGGGAAGTATGATAAGAGTCACTTTAATTTCACTTTGATTAATCTTAAGAACAATATTTAGATACTTTAAAATAATATTTACCAATTAAAAGGAAAATCAATTTTATGTGGTAATCATTTTTTAAATCTCTGGAACTAAATCGAAATCGAACAGGAATTAATTTATGCATAAGCATTCTAAAAGTAACATTCAGCAAAACGAAATGCGTACATGTAACGCATTTTCCAGGGGATTTTCCTTTTTAAATATAAATGATACCAGGATACGGATTTTATTTTTTTTCCATTTTTACGGTCTAAAACATTTTCATCTTTTATGTGAACTTACCTTATCTCATATCTTATACTATCTATATATTTGAAGTACGTATATTGGAATGGTGAACTTGAAACAACTATTTGCATAGATGGTGGATCTATTGAAAGACTAAGTTTTATAGCATACAATCCATCATTTGATGCTTATTTACAATTTGAAACACGAGCGTATAGTTTACCCAATTCGTTTCTTAGTTCGTTTGTGAGTCCGTTCGTTAATTAATTTACGAACCTGTTTGTGGGATCGTTTGTTAATTTGTATTATTGACTAATTTAATGAAATTTTTTTATACAGAAAGTTCAAAGAAATCATCGTCACATAATATCTAATTGCAGCAAAAGCATAATTACTGATTCCATGCGAAGGTGATCGAAGGTACAGCTAGTGAAATAAATATTGAAAAAAACTATAATGACACTAAAAATATTTTTAGAAGTATTAGTAAAATTATGAGGGAGGCTTTCGTTCAGCAGTAAACCTGTGCTGTAATGATAGTACTTATTATATTAAGTTATAAACGCCATAATGGTTACATAGTGCCGTCCACTATCTTCACATTCCTGTACCTTTATCTTAACATTATGTTTATTAGTATATAATATTTTTTTTAATTTAAATGACCCTGTCATATAAACCTTATTTATTTAATAGCTTCAGTTTTCTTTTCAAGTTTGCAAACTTATCAGCTTCGCTATGTTATATTAGGCAGAGGGGTTAAATATTATATATTCTAAAATAAAACCATCTTTTTTGTACATTTTCGTAGTTATAATAGTGGATGCATAAATCGAAGTAATTTAAGAAATATGCACTTACCAAAAACCAACAAAAATATTAAAGAAATATCGGATTTCATTTTGAGCTGAACGCGGACACGCAAACACTAGTACTGTGACCTAAGACCGCACTTCACTATTTAATCAAATTTATCTTTGTAACGTTTATTATATCGATTTCTCACCTGTGCCAACTTGCCAATATTTACTTGAATAATATTCTTTATGTATTAGGGAAAATGTTCTCCATCGCATCACCGACGTTTTAGTTTGTATAAACGAACAAATGTAAACCGAAACGCTTCATCGACTATCAAATGGCAACAACAGAATTATTAAAGGTACCTTCTGTTTTCTCGAGAACTCATATTCACTAATACTTAAAGATAAATATTACCATAAATAAGTCTTAATGTTAACCACTCAACGGTTTAATACCTCCTGGCGGCAACCATTTTGATCTGCTCGAATGGTTATATGCTCCCTGGACGCGAGCACGCAGCTGATTTAAAGATTTCATTTTCAAAATTTTTATTGTAATCTGCACATCCCATTCCAAATATATTTAAGGAATTACGGTCATGTTCACTACAATTTTGTCGCGTTATGTTAGTTTGAAATTCGTAGTGTTTGGAGTCGGTCGCGGCACTCGGGCCGGTAACGGTTTAAAGGTGATACAGTAGGACCTCTGTAATCCGAACCCCGTCTAATCCGAACACCTCTGTAATCCGAACGCCCCCCGCCCGCGCTTTTTCACTCCCCACAATTGCCGCGTCTGTGTCTCGCTAATTGCTTACCAAATGTCGAGTAGGTGTCACGCGCATTTGTTATTGTCCGCCATTTTGTGTTGATATTGCGTCGCTCGTGCATCTCGACAGTTATTTGTGTTTTTTAGCTATTGCATTTCTATCGCGGGCCTTGAGCGCGGGGACTGAATCCAGATATTCCGTAACGAAAAAAAACCTCACGCTCCCCACTCCGACGGTCACGTAGGTGTGGCGTTGAAAGCCGTGCATCGTCTAACGTCGTTTCAGTTCGGCAGACTTCGGCACTCGACAGACTTAGGCACGGTGTTTTGTGTGCGTGCGACTAGACGTATGCGTGTACACTAGCTGCTAAATCAATGATAAAAATTCCTGAATAACCTACATGTATTGTAAGATATTAAAAATATTTTAAACAATATTAACTTCTCATTTATTCAATACGAGAAAAAAATTGTTTTCTTATCGGTCACCACACTCAGAAAGTGTAACTTGATTTAATATCAAAGACTTAACAGCATAAATAAAATAAATAAATAATTATAATTGCATAAGTTGATAAAAAATGCTATGCAATAGCTTTACCGCGGCAGTCACCGAGTGCCACACGTATTTTTTTACATCATAATTTCGACGCCAAAGAAAAGGAAACACGTTAACCTGACTATTTCTCAAAAATGCGAGATCTTGGATCAAATCAAGGAAGGTATTTCTTTTAGTTTTCTTGCGCTGAAGTATGGTGTTGGCAAATCTACGATTTTTTATATTAAGAAGAAGGAAGAACAGATCCGACCTTACGTGGTGAGAACTGAAATGGGGCCAGGTGTTCGAAAGACTTTAAAAACGCCCGAAAATCCACAACTTGAAGATGCATTGTTTACGTGGTTTATAGAACAACGACGAAAGAACGTTCCCTTTTCAGGTGATATTTTGATGGAGAAGGCGAAATACTTTCATGAAAGGCTTGGGCGAGCAGATTTTTCTGCCAGTAAAGGTTGGTTGGAAAAATTCAAAAAAAGACACGGAATACGACAACTCAAAATAACCGGCGAGAAGTTGTGTAATAACGAAGACGCCGTAAAAAAATTCCAGGATAAATTCATGGACATAATCATGGAGAAAGATTTGTCCGCAGAGCAAATCTATAATGCAGATGAGTCTGGTTTGTATTGGATAACAATACCAGACAAAACACTGGCATCTAACTTAGAAGTTAGAGCCCCAGGTTCTAAAGTTTCCAAAGAAAGAATAACATTCATGCCCCGTGCGAATGCTGCTGGGACCCACAAACTGCCTTTTTTGGTCATTGGCAAAGCACAAAAGCAACGTGTTTTTGCATCTGTACGAAAGCTACCAGTACACTACATAGGGCAAAAGAATGCATGGGTGACGAGACCTATATTTCTAGAGTGGTTTAAAGGATACTTTATCCCTGAAGTAAAAAATTCTTATCTAAGAAGAATCTACCACTGAAAGCGATATTACTTCTTGATAATGCGCCGGCACATCCGCTTGATGAAGACCTGCAAACCATTGATGAAAATTTCACAATTTTATACATGCCTCCCAATTGCACAGCTCTCATCCAGCCAATGGACCAAAACGTTATTCAAAACATAAAGATGAATTACAAGAAAAAACTTTTTCTTCAAGTTTTTGCACAACAGGAATTGGAATCTGAACGTGCTGTATCCGATATCCTTAAGAAGACAACTATGAAAGAAGCTGTTTTCTCATTAGCTGAAAGTTGGAATCAGTTGAATGCTAACCTAATAAACAAATCTTGGTTACCCTTGTGGCCTCAATTAAACGTCGAAAAACATACAGACGATGACTTTGAACCCGAAGGTGAGGTTCGCTTAGCTTTTTTCGTTAATAGAGGCTTTTCTGAGGCTGCAATTAATGACTTCTTACTAGGCAATGATGACCTAAATGAAACTGAACCTCTTACTGACGATGAAATAATAAGGCAAGTAACGCAGGAATGTGACGGCGAAAGTGAAGAAATATCGCACGATGAACCAGTAGCAAGCATTTCCAATTCAAGCGCGGTGTCTGCCTTAAATACATGCCTTGAATGGGCTGACCAAGTGGACATTCCTTTGCCAGAAAAAATGCTTTTACGTAAATTGCGCGATAAAGCTTTTTATTTGTCATTAAATACCTCCCAACAAACTAAAATATTGGATTTCTTTAAAAAAAGTTTAATAAATATAACGTTTATAGATGAATATATATTTTAAATTTCACAATACTATTAGTTTTATTCCATAAAAAATAAATATATTTAAAAAATAATTACAAATTTTCGGGGTTCGGATAAATGGGTCTTGCTGTATGGGACCACACGAAAAGCACCAGCTTTTAAATAAAAAAAGAATCATGAAAATTGGTTTACGCATAGACAAGTTACGAGGTAACACATATAAAAAAACTTACAGTTGAATTGAATACCTCCTCCTTTTTGAAGTCGGTAGATATACAACTCCCAATTCAAGCCGCGACACAATCGTAAGCGGTTTGTGACACCTGTTATAAAGTCCAAAGTACGTATAGGGAAAATTTTGCAATTACATCGTATGACACATACATATCTAATTCAACATAATTTACAAAATGTTCTGTTAAGAATACAAGTGAAATTTATCTGAAAATTATAGTTTTAAACACCTTTAATTTATGTAGTTAGGATCGTTACAATGCATTGTTATAAAACATTTACATATATTATCGTGTACTTAAGTTATTTATAATAGTGGAAAACTCATTACTACTTTTAAGCTATTGCATAGCTTCTATCGCGGGCCTTGAGCGCGGGGACCGAATCCAGAAATTCCGTAACGAAAAAAACCTCACGCTCCCCACTCCGACGGGAACGGAGGTGTGGCGTTGAAAGCCGTGCATCGTCTAACGTCGTTTCAGTTCGGCAGACTTTGTAAGATATTAAAAATATTTTAAACAATATTAACTTCTCATTTATTCAATAGGAGAAAAAAATTGTTTTCTTACGGTCACCACGCTCAAAAAGTGTAACATGATTTAATATCAAAGACTTAACTGCATAAATAAAATAAACAAATAATTATAATTGCATAAGTTGATAAAAAATGCTATGCAATAGCTTTACCGCGGCAGTCACCGAGTGCCACACGTATTTTTTATTTCATGATTTCTAAGGAGTATGTTTATCTTAATTGAGACAGAAATTTATAAAAAAATACACTATTACACAGATGAATTTTGTTTAATAAAATATTTTTAAGTAAATAACGTAATTTTATGTTTCGTTGTCGAACAAAGAAAAAAAAATACTATTACATTATGATTGTTATTGTAAATTTCAATCAATGTTAATATGAAAAATCTTGAAAATGTGTTTATAATATTTGATTAATATTTTTTTTTTGTTTACGTGTGGTTGTGTGAATTGATTCTGTAGTTATTACATGTGTAACTTGTCATCATTGTAGTTACAGCCTATATACGTCCCACTGCTGGGCACAGACCTCCCCCTCATTCCTGAGAGGGTTTTAGGGCAAGGAAGTGTCCGCCGCGCCGCCTCAATGCGTGTTGGCGAACTTCACATGTCTTCGAAATATTTTTTTCTTATTACTCAGACATGCAGGTTTTCTCGCGATGTTTTCCTTCACCGCCGAGCACGTGGTAAATCAGCACTTAAAATTGCAATTAACAGTTACAATGGTGCAGGCGGGGATCGGCCCCGGGTTATTCACGTTCTGTTAATGTTTACAGCGAGCGTTAACCATCTGAGCTACCACGGCCCATTAATCAGATAATTTCATATCATTGATCAAATATGTGCGCAGGAATTGCACGCCTTAATTCTTCCCTCTCCTTTCCAACATCGGACGACCAGGCAGTCGTCGGGTCTTCACCCCTTTGTTGTCGATATTCTACGCATTAGAACCAAACGGTTTACTTCGACTTTTTAATGCGTAAAGCAGAGTAGTGGAATAATTTGCCGACGTCTATCTTTCCATCCGAATACAATCTGGGTGTTTTCAAAGCAAGAGTGAATGGGCATTTGTTACGTTAAGACAGTACGATTTACCATCTAAGACTGCATCACTACTTACCACCTGGTGGGATTGTGGTCAAGCACCGGCTTATAAAAAAAATATTATTATTATTATTATCTAGGCTATTAAAACGTCAAGTCAAGGGGATGCAACTTCTGTACGTAGTACTATTAGTTATTCTGCGACATTACGCATTATTATCTTTTTATTTCTGTTTTATTGCCCATAAAATTGAAACACCGCGCATTGAATGCAAAATAAAGACCGTTGAGCGGCCGCATTACAATTGTAAAGATGTCGTTTTTATTCTCCTATAACTCGGAAGAAAAGTTAATTTTCATATCTCCACGTTGTTGAGGTTATCGGTATCTTCATTAGCAAATTGTGAAGTATTCTATAAACTTTGTCAATTATATACTTTATAAATATAACATAATCAGAAGATTTAGCGTTAAATTCATTTTTATATTATGGAACTAGGTTGATAAACGAGCACAAAGTCCGCTGATGGTAATGGATACTGTGGCCCATAGGCATCTAAATGTATTTGTAATTATGAATCGAAATGCAGATGCGTTATCATTTCTCACCCATGAGGACTAAGATGGAATTCCTCGTTTACCACTACTCAACGACGTTTTTCCGAGAAATATTGGCACGAAAGACGTATAAAGCATCACTAGTGCCATCGTCTGCATAGCAATGAATGTTACCGGTTTGCAGCTGCCTTATGAGTTTATGAGTTAGTTAACTCTGAAGATTACAAGCTCAGCGTCCGCGACGGAAACCGTACTGGAGGTTACTAACCAGCAGATGATCCTCAAGGCACCGCATGAGCTGGCGGTTAATAACGATTATTTTAGAGAATAAGGAGGTGATGGCAATAGGTTACCTTTTTTAGGAATCGGGTGCACGGAAGCTATCTTCCATGATTTCAAGACTAAGCCTAGGGAGTGGGAGTACCGAAAAAGATGCGTTTACACCAGTGCCAACTCTGGCAGCACATATCTTCAGCACATTAGGAGGGCCATTGGACTTGTTGTCGTCCAGGAAGAGGAGTATTCTGGGCACTGAGCGTTGGATAAACAGTACATCCTGCATCGAGCACTCTCACCGCGGGATGTGTGACGGCATATTCCCCCGTCATCAAAAGTCGAGTTAAATACAAAGAGAGAGCCCAGCACATCGGTTACGTCCTCTGCGGCATGGGTCAGAATGTCATCCTCCCTGTGCACAGATGGGAAAAATCGCTGACAGAAATTCCCTTGCACAGGCTTGGCGAAAAACCAAAATGCACGTGTTCCCAAAAGAAGAGGAACTACTTTCTTGCCAATTATGTTTATATGCTCTGACTTTGCCTTTACAATGACACCTTTGAAGGACCCGGAGGCGGAATTATACTTCTTTTTTTTAAGAGCGCTGTTATTTACATTCCGAGACATTGATGCGCGAGCCCAGGCCTGGTAGCACTCTTGCTTACGGCGTAATGCAATTTTGTAGGAGCGACCAAACCATGGTTGGGTTCTGCCTTCGATAGGTACCACAGATGTTAGAATAAAAAGTTCCATTCCCTGTAGCACCACATCAGCGACTGAATCAGCAACGAAGCTGGGATCATCCGATGAGAAGCAGACCCGCCTCCGAGGGTAGGATGCAAAAAAAGATCGCGTCCCGTCCCAATCGGCCGACCTATAATGCCAAACCCAACCACGATGGGAGCGTAAATGGCACTGTACTCAGGATCAGACAGTGGTCCGAGGAGCCAAGAGGGGCGTCGACGGAGACCGGATATCCGTCCGGTTGAGAGGTTAGCAGAAGGTCCAACAGGGAAGGCACATGATCTTCCACATCTGGGATCCACGAAGTAACCAATTGTGTCAACCCATATGCCAAAGCAAAGACATTCGGCGTGTTAGGCGTAAATCACCTGTATCACGATCTCTGCAGATGGGGCCTATTGTAGCACGGAGTTTGCAGCCATTTGGACGTGGTTGATGAGTCGGTCTGTGTCGGCATTACCGCTATGGGACCTATAGAGGCACCCGCAGATGCGGGGATGGTGGTCACTGTCTACGTGCAACCGTAAGTTGGAAAAGTCCGTATGTTCAAGGCTTTCGAGGGGTTGAAAACAGTTGAAACTCCAGCCCGGGGCACAAAGGAGTGTTCTAATTTGTATCCCGGGTGGAAGAGATACGAAGTATCATCCGGAGAGGACATCTGTGGCTCGGTACGAAGGAGGCTGGTTTCGCCGTTTCCAGATGGTAGTGGACTGCGTTAAGATTTGAATGAAGTACCCTGATGTTGCAGAAATTCACGTATAGGGTGGCGGGGGCGCCTTTGACTTATTGCTCCTTTTGCCCCAGCGGGTTTAGTCTCGAGAAGAATTTCACCCCCCTTCCCATCCTAGAATACGCTGGGCAGCCTGAGCACCTATGCTCTGAAAGACTAGGGTAGCTTGGGCATGGATGTTCAGAGAGAGATTCTCCGTCATGGGGGATGCTGGTACCCTCCTGGGGTAGTGTTTTATTTAACTTCACTACCATGTTTAGGGAGGGGGGAATAGGGCCTCCGGCCACCTGCACTCGCTAGACGAAATGCCGGAGCAGAGCTTTTACTTCACGCTGGTTTTCTGTGAAGTTGTGGTACCACCCCGGTTCGAGCTGGCCCATACGTGCAAAGCAAAGCCTGCCGCGTGGCTCTAACACTATCAAAACCTATTAATTAGGTGTGGCCTTAGTCGATGTGTGAAGCATGTCATATGTAGAAATATCTATATGCTTGAAAGAAACATTCTATAGATTTTTATCACTATTTGCAATTGATATTAATTTCTGGAAGAAGTTCTTAGAAATGTCTGTTTGTTTCTAAAGCAAGTAATATACGACTTCGAGAGCTACGATTGGTTTTGAACGATGATTCTGAACAATCACTTATTTGAAATAGAACTTTATTACTTTGGTAATATCATTCGTACAAGTTGATACGATGAATTAGTTGTATTAAGGCAATGAAATGAGTTTACTGAGTGCGCTCTAGCATAATTACACAAAACAGGAACTTTGACGATCGTAGCTTCTGAACGTAGCTATAACTGTTCATATTAAGTCGAAGCATATTTTTTTTTCATTTTGATATGAAAATAAAAATGAAAAATAATTTATTTGATAGTTATCACTAACCAAATAATTCAGCAGTGGTTCCACACTAGGCACGCAGACCTGTATCGTGAGAGCCACAATTATATTATATAATAAAAACGGAATTAGTGCACGGCAGACTTTAAAAAGTTTTCCCTTACTTTAAATATCTTCCTATTTTTATTTATATACAGAAGTACTTGTATAATTTAATAATATTGATATTTCCTTGACTTTTAAAGAATCTGTCGTGGTTAGCGATGTATAACTACTCTCTACTCAATTTTATCCCATGAGCCTCATAAGTGGCGACTATGGGAAAGGCCGTAAAGATGTCAACCTTCATTAATAACGCATAGTCCACCTGATGGTAAATGGATGCTGCGATCTATAGACATCTTCATCTATCTTCGATCTCTTACGCCACCATCACCCATCATTTGGTATTTAATTATTCTTTCGGAATCACTTGTACGTGTGTTAGTATAATGAAAGTAAATTGAAAATAGATTCTCACTCCCTCGCAATCGTAATGCCTATCTGCAGGATTTTGTGTAGTCTTTACTTAGAATTAGGATTTATTTAGGATTTACTGCGATGTAACAGCTAAAGTTCTAAAGGCTTGTGCCCCTGAGTTGTAGTAGTAAATGTGTAGTTGGATGATAGGGTAGTGGATGTTTTTTCACTGCCACTGCACGGTAAAAATCTTATTGTGTTTGTTGCTAATTTCAAGGAATGGGTTTTAGCGAGTTTAACAATATTTTATCAAAGTATACACTTTTCATTAAATGCTATTTGAATGTAATGAATTGATTAGGATAATATGAAAACATTTTACGTTATATTCAGATACTATTCCGTTATATTTTATTAAAAGATAATAATATTTTCAAATACCTGATTCTTATGCTATTTAAAGTGTTACATTATTGATTTAAAAATCTTATTTGCGATAAAGTTTGATAACATAGAAAAATAAACATTTTCTATGTATGTAGAAAGTGTCTAGCGTAGGGTAAAGTCATTTAGTTATCAGGAAATTATAGTTAATCTTATTTTTATTTGACTTATTTCAATGATCGTACATTGCAGGGATGATATTTCTATTTGGTGATAAAACTCTATCAAAAATACAACTACTATCATATTGTAATGTGTATCTCAATATTTTTGTAGAAGGCTATGGGGCAAAAAAGTGTCCATAGTGCTGCTTCATGTGCATAAGTGAACTTTACTAATCCTTGACATATTATTTTCTTAGACATACAGGTTCCTTACGAAGTTCTCAAACTTTACATCACGATCTGAAATCGCCGTTGTCACAAAGGTAGATTAATTGGCTATTAATCGGGGACCTTAGGATCTTACTGTCTGTTCCTATTAGTATACCCGTGTCCTTAACAGCGTATAAATATTTATTGTCGCCTCTCAATGTAAAGGAGTGCTCTACTCTCGATATATTGCCACACCTCAAATTCACTACATAAAATCGTTTATATCCTTTTAGCTAGACATCAAATCCGTATTATTCTTAAAGTTACAATAACTACAGATACTGAATTATAAGATTAGTTTATTTTCTAATTGATTCACTTTAAATTACATAATAAAAATGTAATTGAAAATATATATTGCTGTCCGTTGCTCTGTACGTCGGTGAGTCTTCTCGTTTAATAGAAATGTTAGCAATGGATTGAGATATTATATATTATTAAATAAGATTCCGTGTATTTGAAGGAAGATCCCTATTGTTTTTGATATTTAACTCAACACCGTTTAAAAGTTATTAATAAAAATTAACCAGATTCTCCGTTTTTTTTTTTTTTTTGGTAAAAATTGTCGACACTAATAGTATTAATTCATAAGTTCATAACATAATAAAAGTTTAAGGCGTGTGCACTTTTGGATTTTCCAAATATTATTTAAATTTATAATCTTATACTTTGCGGCACTTATTTTGGGGCTGACTATAAGTCAACCGATACCTGACCCAGATTCTCAAATTCCTTGCGGGGAGTATCCTCCATGTGAACCCTGTGAGCCAGTACCTCCGTGTGATCCTGGTGATCCATGTTCACCTCCGTGGTCTGTTGATAATGAAGTCATAAAGATTGTTCCTTGCAATCCTTCTGAGGCATCTGTTAAATATTTGTATGGTCGGGCACCCCAGGGTAAGAATAATATATTTTCATGCAAAATAAATCATTTAAAAATAATCCAAATTCAGTAAAATAATTTAATACATTATGAAGTAATACATTTAAACTAAAATAAAGCTAAAACTTAACAATTTACAGGTTCAGTGGTCTTAAAACCTCAATCAAAGGTCAAATTCGGTTTCGGGCACCTCCCTCAATAACTGTCCGACCAGGAGCTATCCGTCTGCCAACACCACCTATTATCTGGGTTAAACCACCACCAGTTCAAACAGCTGCCCCGCCGCTTCAATATACGTGAAGCCAGACCCAGTGCAACCACCTACCCCAGCACCCATTGAAGTTAGGCCTAAGCCTATGTACCCACCGCGGCCTGCTCCGATTGTTGTTAAACCTGCACCGGTTCAACCACCAAAGTCTGCTTCCAATTAAAGTATGAACTTAATAACAGAATATAATTTAAATGAAAAGAAGTATGAATTTTTTCATTTAAATTATGTTACACAATTATTATTATTTTAAATGAATATGCTTAATACAATGTGAATGTTTATTATGTTATTCTTTAGAGACGAAGTATTTAATGATCAACTTTCAGGTACAGCCTCCCACAATACAACAACCGGCACCGGAATTACTAGTTGTGGAACCTCCCAGGATTATAGTACCGAGCCCATCCATCATCTGCTTCCAATCAAACCCTCCATTGCGCTTTAGGACTTCAGGCTGCGCGGTCGTTTCATTGTACCAGCCTCAACCACCATGTCCATCTCCATGTATTCATTCATATGCTTAGAAAACTAACAAATTATCACATGATTAAATTTTAATTAAATATAATATATAATATATATGTATAGAATCTATTTTATAAGCCACATTTTTACAATTTGCAATGCATTTGAGCGATTGAAATAAAGTGCGGGTATATTCAAAAAATCACGCAGTTTTGTTAAACTATTTATCCCAACATTGATATAGAAACGTTTGTATGATGTTTTCTGATATTCAATGACGAATCCACATCTCATGCATTAAATTATATAGACAGGCCTATGACGTTTCTAGTAGCCCCTAGAAATATTACTGAATTCATTAGGTCAGCAAAAAGAAAAGTATGTTTAGTTGATTAAAACTACTTTTGCGGATTTTATCGCGTTTAATTTTGACCATGGGTGACCATGGACCATGGGTGCTGGAAAGCACCCGAAACGTCGAGAATTAAAATGAAACGCGATAAAATCCGTAAAAGTAGTTTTAATCAATGTGTAGTGTTCGCGTTAATATAAGAAATCTGTATATTTAGTTATTTATTATTAATGCATGATCGTGGGTTGACGGCGAAAAAGAATATATCGCTCCGAATTATCTGGCGGGTATCGTATGAGACTAGTATGTGAAATACCAAATCTCATTGCTTCACATAGATGGCCGTAAAATCGTCTCGTATATGCAAGATAGAACATAACATACATTTATCAGCAACAGGGTTTGAGTTCGTTCTAAAGTACGGTACTGAGCACTGATATCACCAATCTTTGAGACAAGTGTGGTAATTATAAGAAATTCATCTAACTGTAGTAGAGGACTGTACCCAGAAGTTACTGAGCGTTGAAAGTATAAAATTCTTAGTAAAATTTAAATTTAACAGAACTATCTGAGTTCTTAAAGTTATATATCGACGTTTTTTTTTAATTGTATCTTTACTATTAGTTTACAATACGAGAAATAAAACGCGCAAAGGCCGTCAGTTTGAGATGCAATCAAAAAAGAGAATTGGTAGCAAATATCTTATTGATAAGGGGGGGGGGGGGCACTGCCAATTGCGACGATTTTTTATTTAAATTTATATTGAATATATTAGCAGCATACATCTGATGTATGTTCTATAAAGTTTATAATAAAAAAATAATAGAAAATACTTTATTTAGCCTAATAAACAAAAGATAAGGTTTATATAGGGGTTGCTACGCATCTACTCTACGTGACAGAAATCTCAATTTGTGCTGGTTTTGTGATATTAAATTTATGAATTTATTATATAGAAAAAGACGAGAAATGGAGATTGTTTTTATTGACATGTTATTACATCTTAGTCCTAAGAAGTGACATCGCATTTTCCTTTTGGTTCATAATGCACGTGATGTAGGCTTAAGGTGTATGTGAACCATTTCGAAATCCTTTCCGATGCACACTAATCACGATCCTTCATAGCCTCAAATCAGCTCTAATGCTCGAACGCACTTTAAATTTATATTTAAGTAGATTTGAACAGATACTCGTATTATGTTATTTTTATAAATTTTATTTGACAAATGTACGGACATTCTATTATGTAATATCTGCAACAACTTCAAACAAAGAAGGCTACGTGGCAGTGTTTTGTCACCCTGAAGACAAGTTAGTCTTTACGCTGACAATGCAGTCGTCACTGTTTGTAATTAACCGGGCTCTGCTGAAGATCATAGATATCTATTTCTATTTTCAACTAGAATCAAACTCTAATGCGTTTAAGATGAAATGCCTTGTTTCGTTACTAGTAAGCCTCAGGTTTCCGATACGAAGTATACGAAACACAACAGCATTACGCTGGTGTTTTATGTCGGTACTGGGTACTTAGTGCATGGTTCACCCTTCGTCGTGCCGCGTTCTTTTCACAGTTGCAGTGTGTTTTACCACATGAAATCGTTATCAGACTCTCAGAAGCATATTCACAAGACAATAAGGTTAGGTTGGGATTAGAGCGCCAGGAATCGTCAAAGGTCATGCGGTCATCTAACAGTGGTAGAGACAAAGGTCATGTAAAAATGTAAATTTTAAGTAAATGTTTGATCCGCTTGGTTTTAAACCAGGATCCCCTGATTTAAACCCTCATGGTTTACCCTGAACATATTGTCCGGCGGTCATTTCATGGATTAATTAAATAAGCGTGAAATAGTTACATCCAAAAAAAAGGATCTGTAATATTTTCACAAGCATTCTTGCAAAGTAAACTTACATGCCTATGTATTTCTTAATTTTCTCATTTCGCTGCTCAAGCGTCATCAAATTATTTTCCCCTGCTGTTTATACAATGTTTTTTTCTCCACCATGGACGTAATAATTATGTACACAAATTGTTGCCATTGACATTCACGCCAGCGAGAATCGAACTCGTGTTACTGCGTACTGTAAAATTTACAGCAAGTAACCCCTGAGCGACCACGGATTCTCCTACATACTTCAAGCTATCTTTACAATAACTTGTTTATAAAAATTACATACAAAAACACAAACAGGCAAACTTAGCTTTATGTTATTTAGCTTTAGGATATTTTAATGGTAATACTTAACTTTAAGTATTAGTAAATATGAGTTCTCAAGTAAAAACATAACGTAACTTTGATAATTCTGTTGTTGCCATTTGATAGCCAATGAAGCGATTCAGTTTACCTTTGATCGTTTATACAATTTAAAATGTCGTTGATGCGAATGAGAACCTTTTTCCCTGATTCATAAAGAATATTATTCAAGTAAATATTATTCAAGTTAACACAGGTGAGAAATCGATGATATTAAATCTTACTAAAATAAACTTGAATAAAGTGAAGTTCGGTTTTAAGTCAGTCAGTCAATTAGTGTCTGCGTCTCCGCTTCAGCTCAAAATGAAATCCGATGTTTCTTTAATATTTTTGTTAATTTTCGGTGAGTGCATATTTCTTAAATTACTTTGATTTATTTATATACTGTAATAACTATGAACATGTTAAAACTAGACGGAATTATTTTAGAATATAAAATATTTAACCCCTTTGCCTTATATATAACGAAGCTGACTAATTTGAAAACTTGGAAAAAACTGTAGCTGTTTATTTTTTATTTGTTTATATATTTCTGAAACTTACAACTATCATTACAGGATTACCTAATGTGACAGTGTAGCTGTTTAACTGATTTGTGTAGATTTAAGTGTTAGATTTAATTTTTGTAACAAATTACAAACAGTGCTGTCTTTGTGAATTCACTCAGAGTACAACAAAATAGGTCCGTCTCACAAGCTATTACGTTGAGCGTGCGGAGTGCGCGCGTCAGAGGTGCCTCACTCAGGAGGTTGGTGCGACCTCGCGGCTCCACCAACAGTCTTGGCTGCCGTCGGCGCCACACATACTTCTCAGGAACATACAGATTAAGCTGCCCTAATATCTCAGCATTAAACAATCTTCCTCGCAGTATTTTAAAAATATACGAGGTGAGCGCGAGTTCCCTCCTAACCCTCAGTTCATTATATCCTACCATACCTAATGTAAATAAAGTTGGATACATTAAATGGTAAATTGGGTAAACACCATAATATTGCATATATAAATATCTAATGAATTTATTTTGTACTCGCTCTAGCATGAGACTATATTTAGTTTCATGCGGAGTCCAGATGACTGCATTACATTCAAGTTGACTCCTTACCAATGCATTATATAAGGTGATAATCGCTTTTATGTTTGTGAATCCTCTCACTGTACGAAGCATAAATCCTAGATTTCTATAAGCTTTTTTACAGATGCTCATGATGTGGTCATAGAAAGTAAGTTTTGTATTAAAAGTTACTCCTAAATCCTTAACTTCTCTGACCCTCGTCATCAGCAGCCCGTCAATGTGATAATTATGTAAAATAGGAGTGTGTGCGCGAGAAAAAGTAATTAACACACACTTAGAGCTGTTAAATTGCAAGATTGTCTTTGCTCCAACTCACAACCCTGTCTATGTCCCTTTGTAGTCCGGCACAGTCATCCCCATTTTTTTACCGCAAGAGACAATTTGAGATCGTCAGCAAACAATAAACACTTAGCGTCCTTCACCACTTCCGGTAGGTCGTTTATCATCAGCAAGAACTCCAAAGGGCCAAGGTTACTACCCTGACTTACCCCGGGCCATGTGAAATATGGCTCTGACTGATGTCCCGCATATTCTACATATTGCTGCCTATCAGACATATGACTAGCAAAAAAGTGCAGTGAATGTGGGGTAAAACCCACACCTGCTAGCTTTTTAAGTAATACTTTATGATCTACCAAATCAAATGCTTTTTTGAAGTCAAAAAATGACGCATCCGTTTGCACCCCTTTGTCTCCACTCGGTGCCAGATGTGCCATCTGACAGAGAAGGTTACTGGTAGTACTCCTTCCTGGCTGAAACCCGTGTTGTGCGTCTGAGAGTTGTGCGCTCACCTGATGGAATATTATCTTATAAATAGCGGCTTCGAATACTTTTGCCGGCGTAGATAACACTGCAATAGGCCTGTACCCATCCACTGACTCTGCTGACCTCCCTTTGGAACCGGAACAACGCGGGTTACTTTCCAACTCTCTGGAAATACCGCAGCCGTAAGGGATTTGTTATATATATGCAGTAGTGGCTTAGCTAGTACCGACCGACAATCCTTAAAGATGTAAGGCGGAATGCCGTTAGGTCCTGCAGACCGTTTGGGATTGAGTTCCTGAAGCGCACGACATACTGCCAACTGTAATTGGTCAAAGTGCACCCGCGCTGCTCCGTTTCCGCTACCTGCTCCTACTATAGCAGAGCCCAGTTAATTAGCTCCGGCCGCTCCTTGTTTACGTCCATCCGTTCGGTCACATCGTATAATGGTGTATCCAGGTGGTATTAATTCCGCGTCGTGAATGGATTCATTGCATCCTGTTTCTGTGATGGCAAACAAGTCTGCAGTTGCTGTCGAAATATTGGTGTAAAATTCCCTTAACTTTGTTCGGAGCCCACGCACATTTTGGTACATTATATACACAGATTTATTAAGACTTTTTTTGGTTTGATGGTTGTTCTACGAAACCACACCCATTCCGAGAATTCTATATTTATTACCCAGTTTTCTGGCTGACACAATTTATTATACTTGCTTTCCGGGACTCCTATACTTGTATTTTATTTTTTCCACCTTAACTCTCTAAATTTTCTTAACATATTTTTCTATGCTTTCTACTGTTGTTTCCTTTTGCAATCGCCATACATATAAATATTTTTTCCTTTCCGTTCCTTGAATCTCAATTGTACTTGTGTTTCCACCCTTTTTTACTTCAGTGTTTGAAAATCGTTCTTCTTTCTATTTACAGTAGTCCATTTTTTCTTCTTTTTCTGTTTCTACCTTTTCCTTTTCCATACTATCAATTTTCGTTAAACACCTCTCACTGTTGAGTTCTTGTAATTTTTCCTCATTCAAAACTTTCTTGGTCGATTTCGTGGCCACACATTCCTTTGCTGGTACGTTATTACTAATTAACTGTGGTTTTTCTTTAACCACTTTTGCAAAAGATTGAGACGGTTCTTTAGGTCCTTTATCTGTCGGATTACATACTTTGTCATGACTTATAATATTAAGGCTTGCTTCTAGCTTCTCATTTTTTCCTAATAAGATTTTAATTCTCGTTTCTAACGTATCCACTTTATTTGCTTTTTCTTGGACTTCTTTCAATATTTGTTTCAATTCTTTTAACTCCTTTTCTGTGCTATCAAATCTAGTTAGCAGTAATGTATATTCTTTCCGTTGCTCGTCCAGCCGGTATTTCAATTCCCAACGTAACTCCCTTATCTCGTCTAGAATTTGGCTTTCATTATCAACTCCTTCGGTTACTTCACTTGGATTTCGACGACAGCCACGATCAGTGTTTACATAGTTGCTCGGCGTAAAAGTTTTGTTTAATATTATGTTTCCTCGAACCGGTGTATCAGTATTATCCCTTTTCGGTATCGTACACGCACATTCAGGACATATCCACTGGTTCTTGTATTCCTGTGCGAAAGCTTCAAATTTCTCCTTTGTTAAGGCAAGACACTTCAGATGAAATTTTTTCTTGTATATTTCTTTCGAACACTTCATAAATAGTGAATCCACGATAACGAAATCACAGCCGCTACATTTTGTATCCATTGAAATCAAGAATAATATTTTTTGATTTGGTAAAAAATACGATCCTTGACACGTCCGTTCGCTAGCGCGCGCGGATGCGCTGTGCTGTTAAATAAATAAGGTTTATACTTCGGAGTCATTTAATTTTAAAAAAGCACTACATAACAATAAACACAATGTTATGATAAAGGTACAGGAATGTGAAGATAGTGGACGGCACCATGTAATCATTGTGGCGTTCATACCATATTACATTAACATCATTACTATCATTACAGCACAAATGCACTGCTTAACAAAAGCTTCCCTCATATTTTTACTAATACTCCAAAAATTTTTTTTGTGTCATTATAGTTTTTTTTTCTAAATTTATTTCACTAGCTGTGCCCGCGGCCACCTTCGCGTGGAATCGGTAGTTATACCTTTGTTGCAATTAGATATGTGATTTAATCGACAAGACCCTATTCTGTGTAAAAATTTTCATTAGGTTAGTCAATCAAACAAATTAAAAAACGAACCCACAAACAGGTTTATAAATTAACGAACGGACTCACAAACGAACTAAGAAACGAATTGGGTAAACTATACGCTTGTGTTTCAAATTGTAAATAAGCATCAAACGATGGATTGAGGAGGGATGTGAGTATGCTATAAAACCTAGTCTTCCAATAGATTCACCATCAATGCAAATAGTTGTTTCAAGTTCACCATTACAATATACGTACTTCAAATATATAAAGAGTATAAGATATGAGATAAGGTAAGTTAACATAAAAGATGAAAATGTTTTAGACCGTAAAAATAAAAAAAATAAAATCCGTATCCTGATATCATTATTATTTAAAAAGGAAAATCACCTCGAAAATGCGTTAAATGTAACAAATTTCGTTTTACAGAACATTATCATTAGAATGCTTATACATAAATTTATTCCATTTCGATTGTTCCAAAGATTTAAAAAATGATTACCACATAAAATTGATTTTCCTTTTTATTGGTAAATATTATTTTAAAGCATCTAGTTATTGTTCGTAAGATTGTTATAGTGAAATTAAAGTGACTGTCATCGTACTTCCCACAGCTGGGCTCAGTCCTCTTCTCATTTTCAATTGGCTAATACGCAGTAATGACTCCACCTATCTGCTTCTCTGCAAATTGGGAGTCTTTAACTGTCCTTGAAATGTATTAAATAACTCCAACATTGATGTTACCTTACGACAATTTCTATTATACAAGATTATTGGTTGCTACTGTAATCTATGGATAATTGCAACAGACGAAGCCCTTATAATTAAAAACAGGAGTGGTAGCACAACTATTACATGGTGGTAGAAATGAGTAAGAGTTCTACCATATAGCATTTGGTAAATTAGCGCTTTAACTGTGAATAGAACGTCGTGTTATATCTCGTATGCATTCTAGCGCTTAGCCCTTGTGCTGTAACAGCTCAATATATTATTTGTAATATGTGAAATACAGTCTACTTCTTCAGCTTCTAAGAGTCGTGGCCTCAAAGACATGGTCCTTCCCCGTTGTATGGAGAACTTGCCTTAGTCGTCATGCTCGGTAGGCAGTTTAAGTTGTACGTGGTAGTCACGCTGCAGTTATATTATGGTTGTAGCACAAACGGGTCGGTTTAACCGGGGAAGGGACCACGCTGTCACAGAATACCTATGTAAAATAGCAGCTCAATGCTGCTGTGGTTCGTATGGTGAGCGAAGAGAGTCAGAATCTCTTTTTTACCGTAAACTAGGTATCAAATCTTAGTCCTCAGGGGTGATAATGCACTGGGCACGCCACTATAGCGGCGATAAGACCCCTCTTTGAGGAGTGGCTTGAGAGACGCCACGGCATCCTCACCTTCCGCCTGACTCAGGTCCTCACCGGACACGGTGTGTTCGGGAGGTTCCTGCACCGAATCGGGCGGGAGGAAACGCCCGGGTGCTCCCACTGCGAGGATGGACCGGAGGACACGGTGGAACACACCGTGGAGGTGTGCCCTGCTTGGGCGGAGCACCGCCGTGTCCTCGTAGCGGCGATAGGCGGCGGCGACCTCTCGCGTCCGGCCCTGGTCGAAGCCATGGTCCGGAGCGAGACGGAATGGGATGCCGTCACCACCTTCTGCGAAGCAGTGATGCTAGCGAAGGAGGTGGCGGAGCGGGAGAAGGAAAGAGCAGCAGCTTTCCTCCCAGGCCGCCGCGGGAGACGCCCCGGGCGTCGGGGGCTACGTCGTGGCCCCCGGCCACCGTAGGCGCGGGCCTGTGGACGGCGAGCAATGGGTAGCTCGTCGTCCGTCCGTCTAACGACGACAGGCCGTGTCGACGGCGCGTTTTGTTCCACGCGCGCCTCAAAGAGCTGTCAGCAGCGTGATGGGGCCCGCAAGGGCCGACGCCTGCCGGGGCTGCGGGCTATTCGAAAGAGATACCGCGGCTCCGGAACGTAAGGGCACTGAAGGAACACGGATGGTTTTTAGTCAGTAAAAGTCCGACACTCCCTTACGCTCCACCCAGAGCGAAAGGGGTCATTAGATGATTTTCCATCCGCAAAAAAAAAAAAAAAGGGGTGATAATGCATCTGTGTTTTAATTCCTAATGAATTGATTTACCATCAGGTCAACTGTGGACATGTTTGTCAACCTTATTCTATATTAAAAAAAGTTAACTTCTTTTTATGTATCATTTTAATATTTTTTACTAAATCTTCTATTCGCATTTAACACTATTTTAGGTCTCTTGATTTTTCCCGCTGAATGTACTCTCAAAATTGGTACGAACGTAGACATGCAGAAGAAGTTAACACTTAGGTACAGTCTTCGCCCAACACTGTTCTGGAGTTCGTCTAACTGTCCTATCTTAAGTAGTACAATATCAAGTTTACAATATTTGTATAAATAACTTATATTACAATAAAATACGTGTTAACATCTAATCTTTGATGTTAATTTAAGTGAATATCTACATATTACGGTAGATCAAAGCCTTAAGATGGTAAGGGCGCGCGGCTTATAGTCCATACAAAGACCTCTGTTTTCTCCCTTGACGCAAAATACCTAATAGTTCAGCGATACGATATACATAATATATCTAGAAGTACCATGATCCAATGTGTTTTTTTATTATAAATTATTTAAAAAAATCTACGAATATAGCCATGTTAGTAAACCATGTACAGACATCCAGCAAACAATTTCAACAAACAAAATAATAAAATAAAACATACATACGTAGCCACAATCTTTCTTACATTGCTATACACAATTTTTATAGGTAAAATTAATCCGAGCTGTCTCTCTTGGTTGCCTAGTGCGGTCATGCAGGCACAATGGACAGCAATAGATCGTTAAAAACCTGTTCTTCAAATTTTTTGCAATGCGGAAGTCTTTCTAAGTTGCTGCAATGTTGTTGGACACGAGTTCAAATTATGGAAGAAAATCAGCTGTTTGCGTCTAGACATGAGCAAAAATTTAAAATTGTAAAGTAGCTCCATGATAGAGAAGAAATTTAACTATAGGAAAACCGCGGGCGGCGGAGTTTCGTAGTGTGATACACAAGAGGTGAATTTTGCACTGGACATGTCTTTAGATATGTGACGTTACAGTAGTTAACGATGAAAAGATGGTTATATTTTTTGTAGAAAATTAATTGATAACTTTACAAAATTTTGTGAAGTGTAAAAAATAAAATTTTAGGTAATAAACTTATGTACTATTTATTATATGCAAGATTTATCAATATTGTAAATTAATCATTTATGTTAATGTAATGTAATGTAATCACTGGAACTTGCTCCTTTACTTTCGAAGCAGCCATCATATAATTAGTGAATAAAATGTGCGACGACTTAATATGAACAGTCATATCTACGTCCAGAAGCTACGATCGTCAAAGTTCTTGTTTTGTCTAATAACGCTAGAGCGCACTCAGTAAACTCATTTCATTGCCCTAATACAACTATTCATCAGATTGACTTGTTCGAAGAATATTGTCAAAGTAATAAAGTTCTTTCTCAAATAAGTGATTGTTCATAATCAATCATAATCGTAGTTTTCGAAGTTGTCTATTACTTTCTTCGGAAACAAACACAAACTTTTCTAAGAACTTCTTCCTGAAATTAATATCGATTCGATGGAATAATTAAAGTGGTCAATAATAAAATTAATTTTTCTAACTCAAACTTATTTAACTTGCTTATAAAGTTACAGTAATTTCGATAACATTTTTGAACCTAAAAAAGATATTTACTTATTTTTGTATGTGGTAGAGCGAAGCTGCGGTTATTACGGGTTGGAGCACGAATGGTTGAGCTCGACTGATAAAAAACATCGCTCTCACATAATACCAGCGTTAAATAGCAGCTAAATGTGAAATAGGTATAGTATGTTGAGTGTAGAGAACCGGAGAACCTTATGACTGTAAACGAGGAATTCCAACTTAGTGCTCAAGGGTGACAACGCATCTGCATTTCGATTCTTAATTAAATATACATGTAGATGCCTAGAGGCCACAGCATCCACTACCATCAGGTGGATTTTGTGTTCGTTTATCATCCTAGTCCTATAATCTAAAAAAACAATTTAAAGCTAAATCTGATTATGATATACTTATTTAAAAAAATTATGATCGACAAAGTTTATGGAATACTTCAGAATTTGCTAACGAAGATAGCGATAATCTCAATAACGTGGAGATATGAAAATTAAATTTTCTTCCGTGTTATAGGAGAATAAAAACGGCCTCTTTACAACTGTAATGCGGCCGCACGACAGCTGACATTTTGCATTCAACGCGCGGTGTTTCAATTTTATGGGATACAATTGAAACACCGCGCAATTGAAAGCAATAAAACGGAAATAAAAAGAATTTAATGTTACAGAATAACTAATAGTACCACGTACAGAAGATTCATTCCTTTTATGTTGACAGCTTGCCGAAGTTTTAATAGCCTTAATTATTATTAATTAGATGGACATGTAACCAATGACGGGAAATTATGTTAAAAATGATGACAGGTTCAACATGCAATAACTACAGGATCAATTCAAACGTAAGCAAAAAATAAACGAATCAAATATAATAAACACATTTTCGCGTAGTTATTTTAATCACAATTAATATGAATTTACAAGATTTTTTCATATTTTCATTGATATATATTTACAATAACATTCATAATATAATGGTATTTTTTATCGTTGTTACCTATAACAAAACTTACGTTATTTACTTAAAAATGTCTCTTCTAATGTTAATAAATAATTTATTAAACAAAATTTAGCTGTGTAATAGTGTATCTTTCTATAAATTTCTTCCCCTTTAAGCATACTCCTTAGAAGTCATGAAATAAAAAAAGTAGTAATGAGTTTTCGAATATTATAAATAACTTTAACCCGTGAGAAGGCGCGCTATTAGCAATTTGCTCACACAAAAATTAAATTCAAAATTTTTTTTGTCTTTCCCTTGCCACACCAATTCAAGCACTTAAGTACCTTCCATAATATTCACCCCCTCTTCCCGACGCAATTCTCGATCCGCTCAGTGGCGTTGCGATCGCGCAGCAAGGCGTTTGTGGAGGCCGTGTACCAACGTGCGGCAATTTGCTCATCACGCACCCATCCGTGTAAGTATTTATTTTTGTGGTTTAAAAAAGTTAGATTGTTATTTCTGCCATATTGGTTCTTATTATTAAATTATTATTATTATTTGTTTGATTTATATTAGTTGATTGTCATTTATAAACTCTTTAGTAATAATGTTATTATTTTTATTTTTCTTCTAGCTACACTACAGATACAAAATGGACGATCGAATGCAAGCTAACAAATTCGTTCGTGGTTGGAAGAGGATTCTGGTGATGAATTGGATGCAGATCTTGAAAATGGGGAACAATATCGTGTTGATACCATAGAAAGCGATAGTTCTGTCATCCGTAGTCCTCACGAAACTGATACGGAGCAATCGTCGGATGAAAACGATGCTGATATTTCTACTCCCGCGACTCAACAACAAAGAGGTAGGATCCCATACTATAATGGCAAAGATCGTTCCACAAAATGGCTTATCCACAAGCCTGTACGTAACTTACGTACTAGGAGTTATAACATAGTTATCCACCTACCAGGAGTAAAAAATGTACCTAAGAATGCCAAAGAACCTTTACAATGTTTATCATTATTTGTGGATGATACGTATACCACGATAGACAAAATAGTCCTGTACACCAATGTGTACATAACTAAATTACAAGAAAAGTTTTCACGGGAGTTCAGTAGGAACGGGATTGCAAACTTACAGATGCAGTTGAAATAAAAGCATTGATGGGAGTTTTGTACATGGCGGGCTTGAAAAAATCTATCATTTAAATGTAAAAGAAATGTGGCTAGATGATGGAACAGCATGTGATTTTTTTAGAGCAACCATGTCAATAAAAAGATTTTTATTTTTGTTACGGGTTTTGCGATTCGATGACATAAATACTCGTGATAACAGAAAGGAAACCGACCACCTGGCACCAATCCGAGAAATTTTTGAAAGCTTTGTTGCTCATTGTAATCAAAATTACACACCCGGGGAATACTGCACTGTGGATGAAATGTTGGAATCATTAAGTGGCCGCTGTAAATTTAGAGTTTATATATCCAACAAACCCGCAAAGTACGGCTTCAAAATCTATGCACTTGTAGATTCCAAAACCTTCTACACAAGTAATTTGGAGATTTACGCCGGGAAACAACCCGCAGGGCCATTCAGTTTGAGTAACTCCGCTGCTGATGTAGTTTTGTATGTATGTGATGTAGTGTGTAGTTTTGATGTAGTTTGAGAATTGCACAACCCATATTGAACACGGGAAGAAATCTAACTATGAACAATTATTTTACATCCATACCGTTGTTCGATGAACTGAAAAACACCTACAGAACAACTGCGGTGGGAACACTGCAAAAAAATAAAAAATAGATTCCGTCTTCTTTTTTGTCAACAAAGGATAGGCCAATGCCAAGTTCAATTTTTGGTTTCGGTGAAGATAAGATAATCTTATCATATGTGCCAAAGAAAAAACAAAGAAGATTGTCCTTATGCTATCAACACTTCACAATGACGACGCTATAGACCAAGAAACTGGAAGTGAAGCTAAACCTGAGATTGTAACATTTTACAATTCCACAAAAGGAGGCGTAGATGTTATAGATCAAAAGAAAGAGGATTATTCCGTTGCCAGAATCACATCAAGATGGCCAATGCGCTTATTCTTCTCCATTTTGAATATAACTGGGATCAATGCCCAAATAATATACAAAGCCAACACAAACACTCTGATTGAGAGACGAACGTTCTTGAAAGAGGTGGCTCTCGAGTTGGTGAAACCACATATTTCACGCCGGATTCGCATGGAGAACATATCCTCAGATCTCAAATTTCTAATGAAGCGATTTGTGCCGGCTCCTGTGCCTGTTGCAGAGCCAGGACCAAGCGGATTTTGTGCAACATGTCCTAGACGTAAAAATAGAAGGTCAAAAAATCCATGTAATTCGTGAAGCAATTACTTTGCACCGAACACAATAAATATAGAAAAACTAAAAATATGAACATTTATGATAGTGTGAGCAATTTGCTCGCGCGCGCCTACTCGTGTAAGAAAATTAGGCGCGCCTTCTCACGGGTTGATAACAAATACTCGATAATGTATGTAAGTGTATTATAACAATGCACTGTAACGATTCTAACTAGATAAATTAAGTGTTTAAAGCTATAATTTTCAGATACATTTCACATGTATTTTTAATAGAATATTTTGTAAATTGTGTTGAATTAGATATGTATGTTTCACACGATGTAATTGCAAACATTTCCTTATACGTAATTTGGACTTTATAACAGGTGTCACAAATCACTTACGTGCCTGGGATTGCGAGTTGTATTTTTACCGACTTCAAAAAAGAGGAGATATTCAATTCGACTGTAAGTTTTTTTTTATGTGTGTTGTAATAACTTTTCTCTGGGTAAACCGATTTTGATATTTTATCTGAAAGCTGGTGCTTTTCTTGTGGTCCCATATAAATTTAATCAAGATCTGATGAGCAGTTTTGAGTTATCTTTAATAATGCGTATTTAATTGACTTCGAATACATTGATAATGGTCTCATTTTAATTACATTGAAGTCGGTTTTACAAAATTAATAATATGTTAATGATCATGATCGCGTTACATTACATTTTCTTTTTTGTTCTATTAATCTAAAAATTAAATGTATGTAATATTTTTGGTTTTATATTTATTGAACCTTGAAAACATATGCTCTTAATTTTTATAATTCATTATTTTCTTTCTTTCTTTTCATTTTGGTAGTGTACTATCACAGAAATCTAAATAATAAGGCAATGGAAGTCGTTAAGGATAGGTCACAAGCGCACGAAGAGCGTTTGTTTCGGTTACTAGTTTTGTGTCGGACGCAGATACTTAAAAATGATGTTTTGAAGCATAGACAACTACTACTACCTTCCACTACTTCCTCAACGGTCTAGGTCTCCAGCTTCTTAGTTTCTTAAAAGAAGAATTTGGTTCTAAATCCAATCATATGTCTTTTTACGCAATTATGACCGATTTAAAATGTTTTCCTTTTATTTAATAGGTTATACTTCACTGATGGACCACATTTGAAGAAAAATACCACCATTGGGGGATATTTTTATTCCTAATTTCACTATTTTCTACCACCCCAATACTACCCAACGGTGGGAAAATAGCTGATGAGGTATTAGCACTGATATATAACGTAACTATTTAGACGATATTTCATTTATTCGTTTGATATCTTGACCTTGTGATATTCTATATTCCACACAAAAGGTTAAAATAATTAAACATTTAATAAAAAGTACAAGTATATTTCAAAAGACTAAAGGAAACAAATTAAATTCCACATAGGTAATGGCTTTTGAAATTAAGACTCTACGAGTATGTAATTCATTCCATTAATACACTATGCCTTAGCATCGATTTTGGAAGCTATTATGTGAAAATATTTTATTCTTGTGAATTCTTTAAAGTCGGTTTTATTTATATTCAAAGTTTAATTTTAATTCAATAAATTAGTTTTAGCGCTTTTTACATTAATTGTCTAAAAACACTATGATTTATTACAAAATTCACAGAAATAAAATAAAGTTATGTAAAATAACTAATGAATTGTTTACGAAAGTTGTGCCTAAGAAATGATATGTTTGTTTGTTTGTTTGTTTTGTAAATAACAATTGAAACTAAATAATTTCATTACGAATTGAAATTAATTCATACATTTACTATTTCAATATCTCTTAGTTTACAAATTCACCTCTCTCACATCCCTTTTCATAGGCGATGCTAATTTCGCACGTGGGAGTCGCTTTGAAATGAGAGTTGAATTTTGCAAATTGCCACATCATTTATGAAACTGAAGGAGACTGTGACTTAATTAGGTTGAATTGAAGGATGTGATTTTATTTTGTTAGCTCACACGTAGCTATAAATCCTGATGTATTTTTTAATTAATGTGGGTATTTACAATAAAAATATAAAAGAAAATTTTCTATCGGAAAAACACCATGGCTACTCCACTCTGATCCACTATTGTCTCGTGTTATTCTATGTTATCATGATTGTTTTAATTAGGTTATTTTAAAAATAAATGATTCTGGGTGTTAAAATTTGTTCCAAAGAGAAAATCAAATAACGAAAAAATGTCCAGGTTGCTGTGAACTAGAGCGCTAAATACACAGTTATAAAATTACTACAAGTTTTACTTAACCTTATTTACTGATTGGTTTAAGAAAACATTTTTTACTAAAACAGACCGCGCAAGATAGTTATTTGATTTTATAAACAAAATTTATCTACTTACGTTTGTGATTAAAACCCAAGGAAACCTATAAGAAATAATTGTAAGCTTTAGTTGAAGTCTCATAAGTAAAAATATATAAATAAACACAAAAGCAGCAGTAGTGGTAGTGACAAATGTAATGTAGAAAGACGTCGCACTGCTGGTCACAGTCCTACACTTCAACTCCATTGACAACGACAGAGTTCAAGCTCAGACTACACAGTAATAATAAACTAGAATGAATCAAACTTAAACAAAATACTAGAATGAAACAAAATTAAACAAATTCCATTGTTTTCCCGTATATTCCTAAAATAATTTTCGTGCGGCAAACCTGTCCTGAAACAAATTACAAAAAATTGGCAGTTTTAGAAATACATTATTATTTGAGGCCAGTTATGCATAAATAACAAGTATAATGACTTAACGCTAAACTGCAGAGGGTAATTTAATTCAATTAGAATCAGAATGAAAAACCCTTTTGCATTGTTTCTTTTTTAACCACTGTCAATATTAAATGTCGCTTTGTAAATTAAAAATAATAGTAATAAGTACACCGCATTGTAATTGAAGCTACGATCTTCATATTATGTACTAAAAAATATACCTGTTTTTTGTTGTTTTTTTAAATATATTTTTCTTCAGCACATAAAAATCAAGCCAAGGGCTGGATGGAACCTCTCTCGTTGTTGGGAGGATTTGTCTTCCTTGTCACGCTTGGCAGGTAGACTTAAATGACGATCACAGAGCAGACCACGTCGCAGAGCTGACACCGCACAGCTGTGATGCTCCCGTTGTTGGAAGGATTTGTCTTCCTTGTCACGCTTGGCAGGTAGACTGACGATCACAGAGCAGACCACGTCGCAGAGCAGACACCGCACAGCTGTGATGCTCCCGTTGTTGGGAGGATTTGTCTTCCTTGTCACATTGGCAGGTAGACTGACGATCACAGAGCAGACCACATCGCAGAGCAGACACCCTACAGCTGTGGTGCTCCCGTTGTTGGGAGGATTTGTCTTCCTTGTCACGCTTGGCAGGTGGACTGACGATCAAAGAGCAGACCACATCTCAGAGCAGACACCGTACAGCTGTGGTGCTCCCGTTGTTGGGAGGATTTGTCTTCCCTTTCACGCTTGGCAGGTAGACTGACGATCACAGAGCAGACCACATCGCAGAGCAGCAGACAGTTTAAAAAAAATATGTGTAAGGAATTTTTCAGAGGAAGTATAAGGTTTTAGTAAAACCACTTCATCTTATACTGATAATTTTTAAAATACAAAGATTTTTATAAAAAAATAAGGGCACAGCGCAAATAGCTCTAAACATCACTTCTCTTTTTCAGTATCAAAGTAATTTTACTCAGTGTCCTAAATACTCCACTAAATATCTAAGTAAAGCTCGAGGAGAGCATTAGCTAAGGAACGGATAACAAACGAGAGCGTGCAGCACAGAGCCGTGTGACTAATAACTACTAGTCGGCCAACAAGCAAGCCGGGATCAGTGAAGGAAATTATCAATGAAGTAAGAATTAATTTTCTACTTCACTTGTGTTTATTTTTAAGAAACTACAGAGGGAAATGAAGCAGGAAATAAGCATTAGTAGCTTTCTGATAAAAGCTTAAAAATACACTGCGGTCGTCTATCCGCCATCTGTGCGTGGCAACTATTTCTTATGTCCTCCCTATGGGGCACTCTAAGGTGGAGCCATATGCAGCAGTGGACTTTCCATACGCTGTGATTAATAAACGGCGTGACATTTTATTTAACAAATGAACGTAACTTAAAGAGCACTGGCTTGATCTGAGCATGGACACTTAATTTAATTTTTGAGTCAGTATTACGTTTATGGATGAATGGTGTTTCTCTGTGTAATAGAATTCATAATGAAGTAGAATAACCAACATAGGCCATTAAAACAGTTAGATGAAGTGACATAGAGCCGGCTACACAGTTCCAAGGACCAACAACTTATGGAAACGAAAGCTTCTCGATTGGCAGCCTTTTAACTGTAAGCAAAATTTAAGACAGCCTCCACTTGATGGAATGGTAAGACATGCCGGAAATTGACAGTTGCAGATTTTCCAGTTGATCGGGTTGTGGTAAATTCCTTCTGCATCCCACCTGCAACGAACTTCAAACAAGGAAGGCGATACGTTGTCTTTCCTGCATAATAAGATGAAATGCCGACAGTTTGTAGTTATACTGGCTCTCTATACCCTTCATACCGGAACAGTGCGGCAAAGTTATCAACCAGGCGGTCTCCAAGGCAGGAAAGATGCCCGACATAACTTTAGTTAGGTCTACTCTGAAAGAGAATCAACGTAACGAAAATTTAAATAAAATAAACAACTTAAATTATAACAAAACATATTATATTTTCCTTATATGTTACTATTTTGTTGTCTCTGCGAGTGCCTTCGATAAAAAATTCGCTCCAGTTAATCAATTAACGTATTAATTATTGTGGTTTGGCAAACAACATTATTTGACTAAGTGCAAGTTAACAGACTTTTTATTTTGCTGATTCCATTAAGGATAAGAAACGTTTTAGTACCTGGTATGACATGATGAAAAAATTATACATTGAAATAATACTAATCTTTACGGAATTTATCGCGTATATTTAACTTTTTTACCCGACGTTTCGAGAGCTTTACAGCACCCATGGTCACGGGAAGGACTGAGATGTTCAACGTCCAGCTGTCATAGTTAACCGCGGTTACCATAGATTAAAATTTAACTTTTGTTCCGATCTACACAGTATGAACTTATGGTATCATGGAGTCTTGCAGTTGTATGCTTGGGTTGGGTTGGTAGCACCCAGCCATCTTCTCTATTGAAATTAGGATGTTTTTTGATTTCAATAGCCTCGCGAATCATCCTTGGAAGGAATCGGTGTTCTTTAGCGAGGATTTGTGGTCTATCAAATCTGATGTAGTGACGGGGGCGATCCTGTACATGTTCACAGACTGCAGACTTCCCGTCCGTTCCGAACGTTCAGTTCTGTGAACATGTACAGGATCGCCCCCGTCACTACATCAGATTTGATAGACCACAAATCCTCGCTAAAGAACACCGATTCCTTCCAAGGATGATTCGCGAGGCTATTGAAATCAAAAAACATCCTAATTTCAATAGAGAAGATGGCTGGGTGCTACCATCTGCTTGGGATCCTATAATAAATAAAATTAAATCCCAACCCAAGCATACAACTGCAAGACTCCATGATACCATAAGTTCATACTGTGTAGATCGGAACAAAAGTTAAATTTTAATCTATGGTAACCGCGGTTAACTATGACAGCTGGACGTTGAACATCTCAGTCCTTCCCGTGACCATGGGTGCTGTAAAGCTCTCGAAACGTCGGGTAAAAAAGTTAAATATACGCGATAAATTCCGTAAAAATTAGTATTATTTCAATGTGTAGTGTTCGCGTAAATATAAGAAAAGAAAAAAATTATACCCCTATATCACACCCGCACGTCACGCACGCACGCAGGAGATGCATGAGCTGCTGATTGGCCGGCCTCCGTGGTCGGCAGCTGGCCCTCTGACGTCTACAGCGTTGCATCACCAAATCGTCTCTGATCCGTCTCCTGCTGCTGCGTCGACTTCGGGTACGGAACTCTCCGTGTCGTTCTTAGGTAAAATTGGCATGATTTGATCCCACTTCTGCATTAATTCTGGCGCACAACAATATACAGAATATTTACTCATATATTAAAGTGTATTGAAGAAATAAAGATGCTATTTTAAGCAACTCTAGTACAAGTACTTTTATAAACTAAAGTTAGTGGAGCTGCATGTAACTTGATTGAAATTTAGCTGTTTTCTATTTTCTATTTTCTTGAATTTGATATAAGCAACTTATTCTTAACAACTGACAGTGACAATATTACTTTGATTGTATTTGAGTTACGTACCAAAATTACCCCGCCTCATATTAACCACCAGTGACATATATATTTAATAAAGACGGATGGTACAATAGTTATTCGTACAAAACATTTCGAATACCAAGAAGCAATAACTTACACGATGAAGCCCTGCACCAGTTAGATGTCAACTTTACATTTCAAATTTATGCGCATTGATTGACATAATATTTGCATTTAATCCAAACATGCTTTGGTACTGAAAGCAGTTCTGCAAAAAGTAAGTGTCATTAAACTCTAATTTATTAGTTAAATAATTTTTAGTTTTTATTTAAAGCGAAAATAGCCTAATGGCCGGGCGCGGACCGCGAACTCAAAAAGATCGTGGGTTCTAATCAGCCATTCAAATACTGGCGTGAATTACTCGTAACACAAGCAATTTAAGCTTACCACGAGTGGGTAAGGGGAATATTAGTAATGTTTATAGCATTGTTAATATTCTTTAGAAAAATAGCTTAGGAGTACCCCTAACCGACGGGCATATATTCGTAGATATGTAGGTGGGATTGTAGTGAAATAGCTGTATCAAGATCCTGCCAAATGGAACTCCGTCATGGTATCTGCAGGGTAAGAAGCGTAAGAGTTAATGTACGTATCATTATCAATAACATTACAGCCCTTCACATATCCACTGCTAAACATAGGCCTCCATAAGGAATGCCACAAAGCACAGTCCTGAGACACCTCTTTCTCCTCATAAGCAACTTCCTCCTTATCCTAGCAGGTCATTACTCCATTTAGTTGATTCGAGAACCTTTCTTTTTAAACCTTTTATGTATTTATGTTTTAGAATAAATACAATATAATTCAAAAATCACATTTTCTGTCTGTATTTTTGAGTGCTACCATAACGTTGCGTAACGTCTTGGTTAAGTTCAGAATATTTTCAAAGGTTTTGTCTGTATTGGACAGACAAAACCCTCGATTTTGCCGTAGAAGTCACCAAAGCGTAGCCAGTGGAGGGAGATAACCGTGTCTACAAAAAGCTCATCAAGAGCATTGTAGAACCTCCCGTGAAGGTCTTTCTCCTTCCATACGATCAGGAGATCGTATGGAAGGAGAAAGACCAGGAGGTCGGAAATGCACTGTACGCTGGGTCTTGGCATTGCTCGTTGGCTAACTGTAGAGGAGGTAGCCGTTTATTACACGAAATAACGTACCTGTAATATGGATCATCCGATCTCGCCAGGAAATAATTACGGAGCTGCACACTTCGCGATTATGCATGGTGAGAGCACTTAAAAGCCACGCCCATCATGTTTTTGCGGCAAAGACAGCCTATTATTATTTAACGAAGCAATTCCTACCTGTAACAATTCCCAATAGAGTTACACAGTCAAACTATAGATCAGTCGCATGTAGAACTGATAAAAAACGATCTTACGAAAAACGATAAATTGACTGAGTTTATGATGACCATTGAAAAGCTACACTGCAGTGCAATGTAACTGCAACACAAATTAGTCGCCCGGGAAGGGATCAAGTTTGCAATAATACCATCATGAAATAGCAATACAATGGTGCTGTATTTCGAAGATACATATAGGTGTATGGACCAAGGCATCTACTTACCAGGTAGACTGTGT
Source organism: Parnassius apollo (assembly GCA_907164705.1). Classification (NCBI taxonomy): domain Eukaryota; kingdom Metazoa; phylum Arthropoda; class Insecta; order Lepidoptera; family Papilionidae; genus Parnassius; species Parnassius apollo. The sequence continues at coordinate 32,757 of CAJQZP010001546.1, read as the reverse complement.
GCTTCTAATTTCGTGATTTTTTAAAATAAATGAAAATTGAGTTTACAATCGCCTGATTGTTAGTAATTCCTGGACACGTGCTGCTGACATGTTTTAAATTGTTAAGTTTCTGACATTTACACGAGCTTCTGTAATCTGTAGTGTAACACACAGTTACGATCGGACCAGAAATTCTCTTTGATCCAATTAAAAAAGCTTTCTGGTTTATTACTATTCCTACTTGTTTTAATCAAAATATCCCTAAGAAAATGATTTAAGTAAAAGAAGAAACAAAACATTGCAATCAAGTTACAAATGCGGATTAAGTCTCCTAGTATATTACCTACGGCTCGGTTGCGCAGTATAAAGAAATTTTATAACATAATTTTATATGTATGTATTAAATTTGTATTTATGTATATTTATATCTATATATACGTGTATGTATGTATATTTATATATGTTTATTATATTATTATATTTATTAGCATTGGTGGAAAAAATCCAACGTAAGTTTGCCAGATATTTGTATAAACGCCAGTATGGGTAATACCCGTTTCTATATCCGTCAACATTTGTATCGGTCATGGTTGGTCTGGATACCCTACAGTGTAGGTGGGAACTTATGCATATAATACATTATTATCTTTTATTAACTAACAATGTTATATAGCTTTTATATCGACCCGCAGGTCGTGAGACCATACATCTTTATGCACCGGATCATTATGTGCGAGGTGCTGTTAGACGAAAGCGTAGACTCCTCTCCCGTCCGCGTACGTGGCGCTCCCACACGCAAATAACAGTCCCACTTCCAGAGCTGTTTGACTAATAAACTGTTTTCTCAGGGCCAATCCAGACGCAGATATATTTTTTGACAAACCCAGCGCAATGTATAAAAATGCGTTAATATTCTTAAATAACTTCGTAAGATATAAGAATAGTATAAGTTTAGGTAATTAAGTTTAATTTATGATAGAGCAAAAAGATCTCATTATACTTTTGTGGCTGTAATTTATATTGTATATGGTAATATTTAATAATTGGTGATTTCTTTTCTTGTGTATTTTATCTTATTTTGTAAGTTTAGATATAAGCGATTTGGTTGCATATACTGTAAGCTTATATTTTATCAAAATATGAATATGAATGAAATGTACGTATATATATATATATACATATATATATATATATATATATATATAAACTTACAATGTTTCATAATCAGTTTTGTTACATATAATGTGTATTAATTTTAGTTTATCTTTTTAGGGTTCCGTAGTCAACAAGGAACCCTTATAGTTTCGCCATGTCTGTCAGTCCGTCTGTCCGTCCTCGCTTAATCTCTGCGACCGTTAGCACTATAAAACTGAAATTTGGTACCAATATGTGTATCAATCACGCCGACAAAGTGGTAAAATAAAAATTGGAAAAAAAATGTTTTATTAGGGTAGCCCCCCTATATGTAAAGTGGGAAGTGATTTTTTTTTTAATTTCAACCCTAACGTGTGATATATTGTTGGAAAGGTATTTAAAAATGAATAGGGGTTTACTCAAAAAACTTTTTTTGATAATGTCAATAATTTCGGAAATAATCTCTCCATAAGTGAAAAAACAATGTGTCCCCCCCCTCTAACTTTTGAACCATAAGTTTAGAAAATATGAAAAAAATCTGAAAAGTAGAACTTTATAAGGACTTTCTAGGAAAATCATTTTGAGCTTGGATGGAAACAACAGTTTTTAGTTATCACCGTCCTTTGTGGGCCCGTTTTTAGGGTTCCTTAATTATTAGGTTCCGTAAGAAGTTGGATTACCACTATGTTCGCGCTCCAGCAACGCTCCGCGCTCCAGCAGCGCTCCGCGCTCCTGCAACTGCTCCAATGGATACATCGCGCGCACTTCTACATGCGCTCCCCTTTGACACACTGCGCTCCCCTTTGTGTTCGCGCTAAAAACCATCACGAGTCGGAGCGCCTGCCGTGGAGCGTGCAATGTTGCACGCTCCATGTTCGCGCACGTACCCACTACCGGGAGCAGTTGCAGGAGCGCGAAGCGCTGCTGGAGCGCGTACATAATTAAAACCTTTAAACTCATAAGTGGGAACACTTATTGTGACGGACGGGAAACTACGTAACCCTACACTGAACGTGGCCCGACACGCTCTTGGCCGGTTTTTTTTAATTTCTTTTAATCGCTACACCTACGACAAACTCTCACCACTCCATAGGTTGGCTGGTAGAGAATGCCTTTAGGCAATAAGTCTGTCCTTTGTATCCCTTATTTTTAAGAGAACGCAATAAAGATTTTAAAATAGAAAAATAAAAACTTTTTTTATTTTTTATTTTAAAAAGTTTTTGACGTGGACGGCTATTCATACAACTTATATATATAAAGCGCCACCACCTACTCGCGCCTCCATTGCTACTTATAAGTATCTTCCATAGACCAATAAACGCAGTCATGAGCACCTGTTCGTATCAAATAAGTCCCTACTTGTATCATCAGATCGTCACTCAATATCGTAGAGGGTCGCCAACCACTGCGTTGCCACTTGAAAGTCTTTCTTCTCCATCAACTGTTTCTTTGAGCTACACGGCCGGCTCATTGTCACTCCAGCATACAGATTTGCTGGGCTTTGGTAATTGCCCTTGCCCTTCTGTCAATATACTTGTTTCAGATACACACAGACAAACTCCAAGCACAGCTCTCTCCATAACTTACTAAGTTGCTAATAGGAGCAAAAACCTAGTGGTAGTTAGAACTTATTAATATTAGAAATAACTCCTCTATATTGCGTAGTTCGTTCAAACCATAGACTAAGTATATACTTACGTTAGATTGGCAATGTAAAAGAGAAATTGCATAGCATAATTTACGTTAGAACGAAACAAAATGGCTAGGCCATACACATACACGCTATAAACTTCTATCGGGCCGACGCGATCGTTAACGAAACAAATTCCGCTAATTTTCGCGGTATCTTTGATTTCGAAGTATGAAAAAGTTTTTAAAAGGTGAGATTAGGTAAATATGGTGACATGTGCAGTACCTGAATGCAGTTCATCGAGAAAAGAAAATCCACAAAATTATACATTTCACACGTAAGTACAATTAAAATGTTTAGCACCCTAAATGCAATACTTTAGAACTGGTACAAATGTTACACACACAATTGTATAGGGAAAAATATCGCGTTTTTTTACGATAATACTCTAAATGCGTAAGAACTGTAATGAAAGTTTTAACAAATTTGTGAATTCGCGCTATTTCTGGTTTAATTTTTAAAGAGATTGCAATTATCGATGTCATCTTATCGATAATATTTTTATAACAGGCAAAGGCATATCTTTGGATGCAGCCTCTTTTAACTTCGTTTTTTTTTAATTTTCAATACTTCGCACATCTGGTTCTTTAAAGTCATAAATGTCATTTTCTTAATTTTACAGTAGATCACATTAAAGTTTTTTTGTTTGTTATAACTGTGTTTATTACTAGGTTTGGTGTGATATATGATTGCAAACGTTTTTTTTTTTTAACTTTGTTCGTATAATGTATGGTTTAAATTAAAAAAAAAACTGACATAATATTTATAAAGAGATTTAAATAAATGCAAAAAACTGCAACAAGACCCACATTTGTGGCGTTCTTGCACTAAATGATGTCACTTAAATAACTTGTGACAATTATGATTATAGTATTTTTGTAAATAAAACACGATAATAGTGAAATTTACTATTTATTTGACCATATTTGTGTTACTTAACAACTTGTTAACTAATTAAAGTAAATTTTAGGTTTTTCACTAACCGTACTAGCTAAGTTTACCTTACTTATCATAATCATGGCACAGTAATTACACAAAACTTTCCTTAGACATTAAATAAAAAATTATAACTTATTATTAACACATTATAATGCTATTTTTAAGCATTACAAATTCGGAGGGTAAGTGATTCAAATAATTAAGTACTTTAACTTAACTCAAAGAACACTTATCCTACCTTTGGAGATAAGTTTCATCAACATTATAAAATTTTAGGCTAACAACTAACAAAAGTATTCTTCTTTTTAAATACAATTATTAATTATTAGGTTTCCTATTTTTTAACAGATGGTGCAGCAAATTTAAAGAATAGAATTATTTTATTTTTATTTTATTTTATTCAAAGTGGAACAGCTAACAACTACATTATATATAATTACATATAGATAGTACAGTAACATAGTATACGCAATAATGCAGCCCACAGTGCTGTTCACAGATTACCTCTTGGGATAGATAATTAAGACGCTAGGAGACCTGCAGCTGTACAGAACGTATTATACAAATGTCAAAGTATGGTCAACAGTGATATTATAATGTGACTAAGATAACAAATTATTATGTGAAAAGTGTCTTGTATAAAAGACCACGAAACTTTTCCTTTGAGCATCTAAAAATGTCTATATGCTCGAAGGTCTCATTATATGTGGCAACCATACGTCGAATTGGTGAACGAATACCGGTATTGGATCGACAGGTACTTACGGCAAGGAGTTTACCCGCACGCACCCGTCGTCTATGGACAGTTCTGGGAACTACATAACATAACAGATTGTTTAACTCAATACAGTCAAATTTACATCTTACTATATGAAACAATGTCATAGACTCCAATTGCTTACGTCTAGAGTGGAGGGTTAGAAGTTTGTATCTACTGAGTAACTGGTCATACGGTAAATGAGATTTATGACATCTATAATGCATTGCACGTAGAAACCGGCGTTGAACATTTTCAATTTTGTGTATATATTTATTATAATAAGGATTCCAAATGGGCACAGCATATTCAAGTTGAGAGCGAACTAGGGTTTTATATAAACAAAGATATGAAGAGGTCCGTTTGAAGTCGCGAGTTGATCTCATAATAAATCCATATAGTTTGTATGCTTTGTTAACAATTTGTTCAATATGTAAGTCTAAGCATAGTTTTGAATCAAACAGTATACCGAGATCTCGCATAGAATCCACTTTAGCTAAGGGAACGTTACACAGTGAGTACGAAAATGTAATAATATTCTTGTTTTTAGTAAAACGGAGATATTTACACTTCGGAATGCTTAACTGAAGCTTACTTTTGTAACAATAGTCTGTAAGTCTATCTAGGTCCTCTTGGAGAAGAATGCAGTCTTGTATAGTATGGATAGATTTATAAACTTTAAGATCATCTGCATATAATAAAAATTTTGAGTTGAGAAAACAGTTACTTATATCATTAATAAACATTATAAATAACAAAGGTCCGAGAATAGATCCCTGAGGTACACCGGAGGTAACCATCGTAACGTTAGAGTGGTATCCATTAATTACAACCCTTTGACAACGGTTAGTGATATAAGAAACAAACCATCGTAACAAATTACCCCGAATGCCATTGTAAGCTATTCGATTTAGTAACATTTCGTGGTCCACTTTATCGAAGGCCTTTCGAAAGTCTGTATATACTGCATCGACCTGTACGCGATCATCAACATTTTCAAATAAATAGCTGGAAAATAATAATAGATTGGTGGTTGTTGATCGACGTTTAACGAAACCATGCTGTTGCTGTATAATTATATTGTGCAGTATGGGATATATTTCGTTATGCACAAGTCTCTCGAAAAGCTTCGACAAAGTGGACAAAATTGATATCGGGCGATATTGATCTACACTACGTTTAGATCCGCTCTTGTGCACAGGTGTGATGTTAGCCTGTTTCCATACTGTGGGCATAACACCTTCAGTAATGCATTTATTATAGATGATAGTTAGGGGTTTACATATAACTGTGGCAGTGTTTCTTAGAAAATAAGCAGATAAGCCATCAGGGCCTGGCCCCTTAGATGGATCCAAGGATTTCAGCTCTCTTAATACCTTTTCTACTTCAAAATGAAGATTAGTAATAGTAGTGTCATGGGATGCTGAATCGGCAGGTGGTCTCCACTGCGATAGTGTAGGTGAGGGCGGTTCGTAAACGGAAGAGAAGAATTCAGAAAACATGTTGCATATTGTTTGTGGATCACTTGAAACATCATCATTATATTCAACCTTAGCTGGTATTCCAGGTTTGTCACGACGATTAGAGATGTATATCCAGAAATCCTTAATATTTTTGCGTATGCTATCCTCGACCGATCCAATATATTTAGAAAAACATTTATTGCACACATCCTTAAATAGCTTTCTATACTGGGAAAATATCTCATAGTCTGATATGTTGTTATATTTCTTCCATTTCACCCAAGCTTTACGTTTTTTTCTAAATGTGCTAATTAGAGATTTCGAAAACCAGACAGGAAAAGCAGAGGTTCTGGAGCCAACAAATGGCGTGTGTTGTTTGATAATTTCGTCAATGATTCCGTAAAATGCGCTAAGTGATTCTTCAGATCCCAGTGGAGTAAGTATTTTATCCCAGTCAGTGGACTCTATTTTGCGGTTGATGTGCGTGTAGTCGGACTTATAAAAATTGTACCTTTGAAGCGTCCGCTTTTTCATTGGAACAATATCAGCATTGAGAGCTATATCACAAACAAAGGGTGGATGATATGCGTCAACAGGAAGTAGGGGACTTAAAGCGGCCGATATCTTACACGAGCGGTTTGATATGCATAAATCAAGTATTTTATTTTTGGTATTCACTACGTAGTTGTATTGTGCGGCATCTAGAAATGAGATTAAATTACATAATAGGTTAAAGGTAACGGATGAGCCTACTCCACTACCATGTAAGGCGTCTGTGGTTCCTCGTGTCCAAGTTACATCTGGGAGATTATAGTCGCCCAAAATATAGAAACCATCCAAATTAGGATCACACAGTACCTCTTGTAAAGTTTCAAAGTGAAGTTCATATACGGTAGAGGGTGTTTTGGGGGGTATGTAAGCAGCACTGAAGACATGGCGCTTTGAGGATTGCTTACTAGGGACGTCGATGATGACATGTTCGATTAGGTTATGCAATGAAACATTTACACTAGTCAAAGACAGATTTAACTCAGATGATCTGAGTGTACGCAATACCGCAATTAGAACACCACCGCCATCTAGTTTATTTGTACTGATACGATTACGGTCGCACCTGTACACAATATAACGTTGATCGATAAACTCATTGTTGCTAATTTCCGATATCAGCCAAGTCTCGGTGAGTACGATGATATCATAGTTACTGTTTAGAATGTTCATATACAGTGTGTGTAATTTTGTTCGGAAACCTCTGCAATTTTGATAGTATAAGGAATATTGCTTGCTACCAATTACAAATAATTGAGAATGACATGTACATATTAACAGTAATATTAAAACTTTCGCTTACGATGTTCAAGACTTTAAAATAATAATAAGAATATTTTACCTTATTATGATATAATAAACCAGTCACGGAGCAAAGACAAACCTCCAATTCCCCACGAAGAAACGATTCAAAATATATCTTCATAAAAATAATAAGAATTACAAAAACATGCACACAAAATGAAAAAATTAATAAAAATTTATAATTATTACTCCACACCTTTTCAGCCCACTGGTTAAAATATTTTGTTGATACATATACAACCAAACAACCATACTTACACATGTTATATTCAAGGGCTGACATACTTATGACATACTCATAAATTTTTAAAAAGATTATAATATTACAACAGACAAGTAACACATAATCGTAGTAATTAAAAGGATTGAAAAGTTTGTAACTTATCAAAGTGTAACAACATATGGCAAAATAGAGGCCAAGACGATTGCATAATAATAAACCTAGAATCAACATACAATTTATTAATACAAGTATGTTTATAAACTTATAATTAAACTGAGCATTATTTTTAATTTTGACGTAAGGCACACTTATTTTATGTTTAAAAAAGTTTAGTTTATATACAGTTATCATGCCAAATGATTTCATAATAGCACTATTTATAGTAATATATACTCCATAAAATAAATATAAATATTTCAAAAAAGTGTAACATAATGCAATAGTACAATATAACCTTACTAACATAACATAGCGTAAGGAAAATTTAATTTCAAAAGTATTAATTATATAATTTGACTTGTTTGCATTTTTGGATGAGAGAACGATAAAAATCATTAATAAAAACGTGTAATACAGAATGACACCTAATGAAGAAATTAAGCGAGATGTATGGTGGGGAGAATAATGATAATAATGAAAAGTATTGTTATTACTGAGTATGTTGAGTAGAACCACCACAAGCGCTTTTATTACCACCTTTAGTACGGCTTTTAATCTTACGAAGATCATCATCTGTGCGGATAGCAAAAGCAGTATCACCATCTTGCTCGCGCACCAAAATAGTGGCATTCCGAACCCAGATATACTTGTATTGGTGCATAGCGGCGAGATCTCTGGTTTTACGAAATAATTGTTTTTTCTTCAGTGTTAGATGCTCGTTCATATATACGGTCATTGTCGATCCGGTGAGACCTAGCTGGTCGGTCTTGAGAGTTTTCACCTTACGAAAAGCCGCTAGTACGTTGTCACGAAGGATGCGCGATGAAAGTTTCACAATAACATTCTTGGGCTTATTTGTTTGACGGTGAGCATGGGGAACTCTATGGATTGACAGGATATCTTTCTGAGAAATTGGAAAGTTAATAGCCATACTAATCGATCCCATTATGTTTAACAAGTTTTCACTGCGAGTTTCAGGAATGTTACAGATTTCGATGTTACATTGTCTGGCTTGTTGCTCTAAGTAATCGACTTTAGTTTCCAAGTTGCTAATGGTTAGGCTGGATTGTTCGGTGGATTGACGTATTGTGCCGTCCACTTTTTTTTTGAAATCGTCTTGTTCCCCGGAAAGGAACAGCATGGATGCTTTTAATTCTGAGACATCACGGGATATATCAGCAGTTTGATGCTTTAGACGCTCATGTTCAGCACGAAGGGTGCATATCTCCTCCCTGAATCCATTCAAAGCAAATTTTAAATCATCATTAAGTTTAGTTATACTTGCCTCCATCTCATCTCGCCAGTCATGTAGTGAGCTCTTGATATTCTCCTTGAATACAGTTAGTGTATTGTTCATATCACTTCGCCATTCCTCAAAGGTCTTATGTAGTTCCTGTGTGAATGTATGGAAAGTAGCACCCGTCTCCAGGGCAACACAGTCATGGACTGAAGCAGCTGGTGTAGTCGGAGTACAAGGATTGTACGATGAGATGGGTGCTTGACCCTCGATTTCATATGACATATTCATGTTATCATCCAAAGGTATTTGCGTGGATCGCACGGGCTTAAGCAAGTTGGATCGTCCACGACGGGTAACATTATTGCATGAGGGACATTTCCAGGCTGCCTTAAATTCTTCTGACAGTGAAGAATATTGTTGCTGCTTAATATTAAGGCATTCAATGTGATAGATTCCTTCGCAGGAATGACAATTCAGCAGCCGCTATTATAATTTTAATAACAGAAATACACGGAGCTGATCTTAACCGTGGCAACTAGCGCCCTCAGTTGAATTATAAAATAGCTATATTGCTTTGGAATAATGTTGTCGCGAATCAATTGTGACAAATTTCTTTTCTTCCGCTCTGAAATGGCTTTTGAGAATTGTATGCACGTTTCATAACCACCTTTTGAACATCGTCATTATATATATTATATATTTTTTCGTCCCTTTCCAGATCTGATTTTAATTGAAACTTTCGTCCAAATTTCTTCCTCATACGAAGTTTTGAATTCATATTCATCTCGGTTCTTAAAAAAACGGATCATTCTGATTTCTGTAAGTTTAACAGCATTCCCGTCAATTCCTTTTAAAGTATTCATCCCTATTTCCTCACACAATGCTTTCAGATCTATGAAGTCATCGTATATCGTATTTAGTTCTTGAACTATGAAGGCCATTCGGAATTTTTTGGCATTCCATATAAGTTGAACATAATGGCTTGGCAAATAGATAGGGCCAGATTTTTAGTACTTTAAATAGCTTTTTCGATTAGAGAATGGGAATTATCACCCTCGTTCTGTGTGTGCCCACGCACAAGAAACTTGTGAGTCACCGAGTTAATATTTAGTGTCGAAACAGCATAATGATACATTGCAAGTATGAATCTGTAAAATAAATAAATAAAGCCTCTTTTTCTTCAATCTAAAGCATTTTTATACGATTCACACGGTTGCATTGATCCTTTATAGGTGTGAAAAAAGAAATGTTAAACTCCGTATTAAATATATGTGCGTAAAACTCATATTTTGCAGCAATACTTTGGGTGGATTCTCTTTATAGTGCCTATACATTTCAGCAATAGTAAGATCACCATCAATGAATTTACGTCTAGTATAAGCCCTAATATAGTGGCTTTCGACTCGCGGAATTGCTTTTATATGCTCACGTACAGATTGGGCGACGTCTGGGTCCAAATTGATCTTTGAATGCTTTCCACGACGATCAATTGCAACTACACCAGTACCACTGCATTTTGATTGAATAACCGTCCGTAACATGCTTTCACCTATTCCGAACATGTTTAACAAGAAGGTTTTGCACACTTTTATAGGTTTACCTTCTACTAAAAATGTAAAACAACAATTTGGTCGTCTTTCTTTTGTAGCATTATTTTCAAGCGACTCAAAGAAATATTTAGAGCTACTACACACGTTGGCAAATAATCTCGTGGCCTCTAAAATGAACGAAGTCCCCAGAAATTGTTGAACAATTTTTGCCTCATCTCTGTCGTTAATTTCATTGAGCAAGTTAATCGGCATTTATTTGAGCAGGGAGGTTTCATTTCTTTAGGTTTTACTAGTTTCCCAGTTTGAGAAACATAATCTTTTCCAGAATTTTTATGGGATTCAATTAACTTTTCTTCCATTTGACAACATTTCGTACTCTTTTTTGCCTTTTTTGGTAGGTTCTTACAAAGAAGAGTTTGTAGAACTAGAAGATGAACTACACGACGAGCTGGATGAAGAGCTAGACGAAGAAATTGATGTTGAGGAATTGGACAAAAAATGCCCACGTTTAATCTTTTTTGGGGTGCAAACTCATCTTCACTGTCAGTTCCAGCAAATGGGTCGTTTTCTTGAGAAATATCTTCGGCTTCAAAGGCGTCTTTCTCATCAGAGCATTCTTGCATTTTACCATTAGTATTATATTTGGTAATATTAGCCAATACTTCCGAACACAGTGTCGTTAGTCTTTAACGAATATTTTCTTAGTGCAAGTTGGAACTGGGGACAAACACAACTCTTCATGACGATTAATATCTGAAATTAATTAAAAATTAGATGCCTTTCTTTTTATAATATGGTAGTAAAATATAAACATAAAAACATTTAATAAATATTAGCACACTTACTCGTACTGTCATAACTTTTAACGGCAATAATAAAATTTGGTTCTGTGTTCTTTCTGTAGCTTTGCTTTTTTTGGACTCTTCTTCTAGTTTTTTCATAATAAATAAATTTATTAGTAGAGAAATTTTTAAACATGCTGTAACAATTAAATTAAAATAGGTAAATAAATCTGTAATGAGTTCAGTAATCAATAAATCTGTAATAGCGATAGTTAGCAATCCAATGTACTTCCATTACTTACAGGTAGGAATAACAGATGCCCAAGGGCTGCTGTCAGCTTCAGTCAGATTATCTTGTTCTTTAACATTATCACATTCAGCTTTGTTGTTATCACCAAGTATATTGGCTGTAAAATAATTATTTGGTGTTCCATTAGGTTCTAAGGTAGTTGATACCGGGCCTAATAACAAAATAATCAGTAAAATTAATTTGATTTTATTATACCAATTAATTCATACTTACGTAATTGATTATCAACCGAAGACAGAGAATTACCAACCAGATTTTCTTGCTTAAACGCAGCTACAGAGTTTCAAGTTCAATACTATCAACCTGTGCAATATCTTCTTCGCACTTTTTATTGCTGTCGAGAGTTAATGAAGGTAGATGTGAATAATTATTTTCCTCTGTGTAGCTTTTCTTTGTCTCGATATGTAAAAATTGTTGCATTGCGAAAGGAGCAGTGACTTGCCTTTTAATGGCCTTTTCAACTAATTTTTTTATTGCGATTACTTGCCACTCTACTTTAGTTTATATTTGCATTCGTCATAGAATTATCTAAAATAGAGATAACGATAAGTAAGTACTTATCAAAATTAAATAGGAAGTTAATTAAAAAATATGATAATAGTCAAGCGTACTTAGAAGGTTATTAATAATTATTATGGTTTTACAAGTACGTGGATGACGTGGATCTACTCTTTTTAGGACAATATGTACTTGCAGTTTTGTGCTAAAGTGAAGAGCGTGCCAGGCATGATTGTAAGTTAGTTAAAAAGTCAAGTAGATAAAAATATTTATTGTATTTAGAAAGCAGAAATGACATAATTACTTTAAATATTTCTATACCTAGTGCAATAATGACTCAACATAAAATCCAGTCTTCCTTATTTTTACATTTTGAGAATAATCTGGTACTACAATGTCATAAATTACAATTAGGTCGTTATGGTATGAAAATTGGAGACTAATTCTACGTCTAAAAAGATATTAAATACAAAAAGGGCGTTAATGATTTTCAAATTGTCATTTGCTTGTGTGCTATAATACCGTAAATGTACATAAACGTCTTTTATGCTTTAGAAATATGAAATCTTTAAGTCATAATTACCTGAACGACGATGTAGCCTCTGGACACAACCACTTACCTCAGGGGTCCCGCACAACTGACGAATAGGACGTCGTTGCACTCAAGGCGCGTAATTTTTTGTACTAATGCTATAATGACAGTGGTGCCGTGTACCGCACAGTTGTTGAATTAAAAAAACGATCTTTAAGCACTCAATAGATTCGTATAAAAGGAAAGTTGTGGCATAGTTAACTCATTTTTACATTTTTTGACATTTATGACTTTAAAGAACTAGATGTGCGACTTATTTTATTTTTGGCATTATAGTAAATACTTTAGTGAGATAAATTAAACTTTATTAATGTTTCAGATTTCCAAAAAAATGTTAAGGTTAAACAAAAATAGTTAAAAATAATAAATGGAGAAGACTGGGTTACCAAAAAAATATACAACTATATGTAGAAAGCACATTAAACAAAACTGCTTTTCTCATACAAGTACACAAAGAGTAAATCTGCGTTCTGGTTCAATACCAACATTATTTATGCCGGTGCATAGTTTCTTAACTAAATATTTGATTGTAAATATGTTAGTTTCGTTTGTGCATGTTTAAATGTGTATAATTTGTTGTCATCATGTTTGTGATCTATATTTTTAACGAAAGTAACAAAGGAAGTTACATGATCACTTGATGACAACGGCTGCTGCGGAACATGGTCACCTACCGTCTGCATCAAAGAAGGAAAGCTACAAAGGGGTTTTGACTCCTGAAGACTAAGATAATACACATATACAAGCTCTCTATACTCAACAGGCCGGAATGCACCGGTAAAAGCACTGCTGCTTAGCGGCAGAAATGGATAAAAGGGTGGTTAAAACCACATTTTATTATTTTTTGTCATAGATAAGTTCGAACATATACATAATATGTATATACATAATATATACAGGAATTATATTTGTTTGTAGGTTGTATTGAAGCCGAAACGCAAATCATCGTCATATGTCTACAGAGATATAACCCCAATACCCAGTAACTCTACTGCAAACGTTTCTGCTATAGACAATTCCCTGAAAAAGAAAAAAACGAAGAAAACTATTGATATTCTTCGGAGACGCCTAACTATGAAGCAAAAAAAAAACTAATAATATAAGAGTACAAGAAAACAGGCTAGTGAAAAAGTGGAAAAGTTGTCTCAAGTGATAAAAAGTATAGAAAGACTTCCCTCACTTCAAAATAACATTACTACTGTAATGGTGTCTAGTTTAAACGATTTATTGCAGCATCTCATCGAAAGAGTAATCAAGAAAAAACAAAATAAAAAATTAAACACGAGTATGACACGCAACCAAAGACTTTGCCTTACTTTACACTTTTATAGTCCTAGAGCTTACAATTACATGAGAACAAAATTTGACCTGTGCCTACCACATCCTCGAACACTCAGAGTCTGGTACAAAAATGTAGGCTGTAAAGCCCGCATCACTAAGGCAGTCGTAGAAACCATAAAGGTTATAAGCAAAGAAAAAACATTTGGTCATCGCCCTTACGTTCGACGAAATTTCTATACATATACGACATAGAATTTGATGGTGATTATCATCAAGGCTATGTTGATGTTGGTAATATTTATGGAGATCAAGTAGATAAGGCTAAATAGGTATTAGTAATCATGGCAGTGGCAACTACTTCTTGTTGGAAAATCCCAATTGCTTAATTTGTTGGAAGAGGATTTACTGCTTCACAGAAAGCAAACCTTCTAAAACAGTGTATTGCTTCATTATCAGATTTTGTAAAAGTTGCTTTTGTCACTTTTGATGGCATAGCATCTAATACAAATATGGCACAAATACTAAGAGCTAATTTGAGCACTGCTCCATTTGGACCGTACTTTCGATAAAGAGGACAAAAATATTATCTTATATTAGATGCGTGTTATAAAGTTGGTTAGAAATACCTACTTTGGAATTTGAATGCAAAATTTTTTATCATCACAAATGTAATATTAAATACGAATTTCTGGAAAATCTCTGCCAAATTCATCATGATGGAGGTTTGCATTTGGCAAAAAAGCTAACTAAAAACATGTAAATTTTGTAAATCACAAAATGAATGTACGGTTATCAGCGCAATTGTTACGTAATTCTGTTGCAACCAGCGTAGAGTTCTGCAAAGAACGTATTGAAATTACCTATGATTGAAAATTGACAAGCGACAGCAGGTTTTATAAAGCATATAAACAGCATATTTGACATTTCCAACTTCAGACCTTTCTACCGACCTAAAGATATTTATTGTTTAATTTGGCCAAAAATAGCAGTTAATTAGAAAGTTTTGCGCATTTTCGCTAAAAATAAAAAAAAACTTATTTTAAAAAATGGTTAGACTTCACCTAAGATAAGCATGGCTTAAATAGTTCTAAATAGTCTATTCACCCGGTATATTCTTTGACGCACTTTGTTGTCGCGCGCAAAAAAATTATAGCATTTTTCTTCAGGCGATTACGGAATTTCAGAGGCCAGTTTTAAGACAATGTTAGGCCAAGAACAGGTGAATGTGGCACGTGCCTCGAGCCAGGTGAAACATGGTCGCTTTTTATCACATATCCGTATTACTTAGTCAGGTTATAATTTCTTTCAAAAACTTTTTATAAAATTAATGATACAATTTTTGATAATTATTCTTTATTAAAGAGATTTGCCTCCAAATGTTGCCATATCTCATTATCCAGTGCGCTTAAATCTCGACTAGAAGAGGGCCAGTCTTCATGTCCGATAAAGTGAATTCCATGGGCGGTCAACCAGTCTTACGTGCTTCGTGCCCTATGACCTGGTGCAGAGTCCGCTTGGAATATCCAATGTCTGTTTTTGAACATTTTTTGAGAAAGAGGTTCTAATGTGTTTGTAAGGACGGTATCTTCGTACACCTCGGCATTGGTTTTTACACCTTTTTTCACAGAAAATCACGAGACGACGACGGCGATGAGAGACGAGTTACGAAGGATAATGAGCTCGTTGAGCCCTCAGAATACGCTTGCTGGCTTCTTCACTTCTGTGGGCATACACCTTATCATTTTGTTTATATTATAACTTTCTTCGATGTTAAAAATTTTTTTCATCCGAAAACAAAATTTCGCGGTATTTTTTTCCCGCGTACCGACGTAACAAAGCGCGGGATTTATCCAGCCTAATTTTTCGAACGCTCGTTCAACAAATGTCCGGACTTCTTACAATAAGCTCGTAATTCCAGGTCTTCATTGATCACTCTTTTGACCTTGGTTCTGCTTAGGCCTATCTGAAGAACTAAGATTTTTTGTTTACAAACAGGGTTTCCTTGGATTCGTGCCTTCATTGCTTTGACGACCGCGGGTCGGCCCGTCCTCTTGCGATCTTCGAAGCTTGAATCTTCAGTGAATCGTTTGACAGTGCGATAAACAAATCGTAGGGTTTTTCAATTTTTGTAGAATATTGAAATCTCTTTTGCCGTAACCCAGCGGTGCAACACGATACTTTATTGTTTTCCTTCGACCACTCCATATTTAAAAATGAATGAAAATTAATGTCTTTTTTATTTTCAAATTTTGCAAGCACAAACAATATGTTTTTAAAATTGTTGAAATTCATCTAGCCAGTATTTAAAAATATTAAATAATTAATTTTAAATGACGTAGTTAATACAATAGATAATTGGTTTCTGTATTTCTATTTATTATTAAATTGGCAGTAAACTTGAGACATTTTAAAATTGAAACATTTAAAATAAATAAAATCATTTCCCTGTCAACTATTCTGTATTGGGAAGAACTTCAATAAATAGTAGGATTTTTTTATACAACATATAAGTATGACTACATTAAATATGAAAACATTTAGAAACAGCATGTTTGCATCACCACAATCCATCATGTCCTTTTTTGAAGTTTAATAATCCTTAATAATTAATTTTTTCTCAGTAAAATTTTTAATAGGTTCTGCATTTTTCCTGGGAATTTGTTGTAAAAGGGTACACATTGATTTATGAAAGACTTTCTGACTCTGAAGTTGAGTAACTGGTATAACTATATGGTATAACTAGTTGTAATTTCCTTTAGTATTTGCAGAATATGCATCACTCTTATAATAAAACTATTTTTTACTGACGTAAACTATTGATTGAAACTACTTTTGCAGATGTCATCGCGTTAATTTACTTTTAATTATTTTTAATTTTAATTATTCCGGCCGGGTTCACATCTGTTCACTATGCCACAGTGAACAGATGAACCCAGCCACCGTCAGCGTGTACCTGTTAACTGTACTGCCACATTTCGGAGGAGGCACTGACAAGATTCGGCTACATCTTATGAAGTGCCGCTTCCATTAAAACGTACTTCAAGTCGCCGAAGAAGATTGATGCGTTCCGAGTTTTTACCATCAAAGTGTATTGTCTCTCTGCAATATGAAGGAGTGTACAAGCTTAATTGTGATTGTGGTCTCTCCTACATAAAACAAACTAAAAGTTTAATTAAGACCCACGGTAAAGAACACTTAGCTGATGTGAAGAATTGACGTTACGGGAATTCTGCTGTCTGTGAACACGTACAGGATCGCCCCCATCACTACATTGGATTTGATAAACCACAAATCCTCGCTAAGGAACGCAGATTTCTTCCAAGGATGATTAGCGAGGCTATTGAAATCAAAAAACATCCTAATTTCAATTAAGAAGATGGCTGCGCTACTATCTGTTTGGGATCCTACAAATAATAAAATTCAATCCCAACCCAAGCAGATAACTGCAAGACTTCAAGATACTATAAGTTCATACTATGTAGATAGAACAAAAATTAATAATTTTAGTCTGTGGTTAGCCGTTGTTAACTATGACATCGTGATGTCGAACACCTCACTCCTCGCCGTGATCATGGGTGCTGTAAAGTGTCGAAACGTCGGGAATATAAAAAGTTAATATACGCGATAAAATCTGTAAAAACTAGTTTTATTTAAATGTGTAATGTTAGCGTTACACATTTAAATAAAATTATATTAAAAAAACTAGTTTAATTAAAATATAAGAAATCATTATGGTTCAAATACATGTATCATTTCAAGTAAATAGAATATTTAAATGAAAGCTTGGAAACTTTTATATCTTATTTTAAATTTTTGGTCAGAATAAATATATAAATAATCGATAGTGTAAATACAATCTACTTTTTGAATTATTTCTTAATTTAATGATTTTCCGAATTCAAGATTGTAAAATGAACTAGTTTTTTGTATTTTACTCCAGAAAAATATAGCCAATTTTTTAAAGTACAAACCAAATAATTGCCCAAAAATCCCATTATCCTTTTCCAGATTATCAGATGGAAGTCGAAAATTGCCACCCACTTAGATATAATGTGATATTCACTCACATGTCCTTACTAACTTGTAGTAGTAGCAAGAAATTTATTGTTATAACAGTATCAGCATATTAATATTTGGAAAACCACGATAATACTCCCAAAGTAGCATACTAAAATGTTAAATTATTTTATGCGAAGATGTTTTTTTAAAGAATGAGAATTTTTATGGAATGACGGAATACTATAATACATACATAATAGAACGGGGGAGTGGGCTGAGCCCGTGTAGCCGCTTAAATGTCACTAACACGTTAATTCACATGTATAAATGTCAACACGAGATGTGTTGAGTCGAGAAAATGCCAAATTGCACGATATTTACAAATAAATATGTTTTAAAATCCTTCTGTCAACATAGCGAATCGGGTTTGTTGTAGTGATTAACTGATAAAACGACGTAATTGCTTGTATGTGTGCTCCCGGCGACGCCTATCGTCGTACAAAATAAAGTTGACAGCCATTCTATTGTGTGTTATAGTATTCTATGGTAGATGCTGTGCGCTATAAAACTTGCTGAACTCTGAGTACAACCCCCTATAGTTCGCTCAGCGACCTTTAGCTTCCGCATACGGCCAGCAATGAAGGACCACGTCTCAGATCCATAAGTCATCACTGGCAACACGCATTGTTTGTACAACCTTGTTTTCAGGTTTTAAGATGATTTTAAGGAATAAGAGACGGGAATATGTGTCGTAATTTTTTTTGTGTATACAATTAAATTGGGGATATACTGAAAATGGACCTAATTAGGAGTACACTTAACTGACGAGCATGTATGCGTATGTCTATGAATGTGGAGGAGACGAGAGAGGTGTGTCAGGATCGTGCCAAATGGAAGTCTTTAGTCTATGCCTACCCCTCTGGGTGACAGGCGTGAGTGTTTATGTATATGTATTATGTATATTTAAATCTGAGTCAAAAAGCACAAATAAAAAAGCTTAAAGCTTCTGAGCTCCACTAACAACGTAAGAACAGCTTTCCTTCTTTGAATAGAGAATAGATAACAAACGGAGCGTTCAGCGCACCCGTATCTAACACTAGTCTCCTTACGAGCAAGCTGGCACGGGGTGGAGTGTAAGCGATAATTGATAGAGAGCATTTTCTACTTGAATTAGAATATTAATATGTGTTGTTGCCAATGTAGCTATATTAGCTTGCTTTGTTGTAGTAATAAGAATATCCATCGCATCATTTCATTTCGCGGATATCCGATAGATGGCAGTATAATCATTTGCCAGACGTAAATTTCCACATAATCTTGAATGACTGTGTGTATTTCATAGCAGCCAACCATTTTTTATGATTGTATGTTCACAGTCACGAGTCCGTTGGCATATTTATACAGGAAATATTCAAAAGATATTAACGCAGTTGCATTAAAAATTAATCACATGTAGTGTTCTTATTATTAGGATAAAACAGGACCACACTCAATCGCTCTCTTTTTTATACGAGTATCAGAGCAAATATTAGAATCTTTAAACATAAAACAAAAATAACATACCGCCAAACAAACATAACATGGACGATAAAATTTTAATGTTTCACACAAACCCAATAAGTAGTTTATAATGTTTATGCTCAACGTTATTACTCACCTTTACAAAAGTGACATTAGTCATATGTCAGGCAATTTCGCAACACTGTGCCATTTGAAATACGCGCGTGTCCATACAGAAATTAAACACTGAGCGAATGGCATTAAGATACGATTTTTTTATCAGGATATTTTGTTGAAAGTTCAGTCTTAGTAGATTTGCAGAATTATAACATCTCTAATCACTCATCTCGCCTTAAATCGTTAAATTAATCGTCCGCAAGAAACGCAATGTCAGTCCGCAAAAGCATTACTGAATTTATTGAACGCAATATCCAGAGTTGATATGCAACGTACAAGGCAGTTAAAGAAGATATCGTGAGGAAATTTTAGATTTAGAAGCAAGTCTTTCCATATCCTGACGAGCGTGATCTTAAGATGTACCCTGAGCAGTCTTCGAGTTCAATTGCAGATTGACTTAAATTTTCACTACAATCTTATATTAAATTATTGACTTGCCAAAAGAGCATTTAATTACCAATACTAACTCATTCATAGTTTTACATTTTAATCGTGTACCTTGCTGGGCTTACCATAAACATAAAAGTAACATTTTCAACACTTTAGCTGGGATCTGTATTTAAACATGTCAACAATAAAATGGGGGTTCATTTTTTTTGTCCGTAGCACTCACCATATCGTAAGCGTATCTCGTGGCTCCAGTACAAATACCAACTGCTCAATATTTCACATTTATTGACATCTTATCATAGCAGCGCTGCGTCGCTTCGAGAAAATGACATAGTCAGTTCGTCTTTACAAATGTCACTTGTATCCACAAGGGTAAAAAAAGCTTGTATCTAACATAAAACATTTATTACCAAGGAGTAGATTGTATGCTTTAAATCATTATCTCATGTAAAATTTAATGGATCGCAGCACAAGGTTACCTAAAATCAAAATGATACATTCAATCTGAGTCCGCTTTGTTGACTTAAATTTGTAAGATCAAAAGCACTGCAATTGTAGTACAAAAGCAGTGCTATTCGTCGAGCACGTAGGAGTATGAAAGTACTTGTTAAAATTAAAGATACTATTAAAGATAGTTTAGATACCTCTTTCATCCTTGAACCATAACCTGTTATCTTATTATGTACCTAACTTTGTAAATGTTACTCCAAGCATGTGTAAGTTGTAACGAATGAGATAAGGTGACAGTGCAAGCACCTCTGATTTTATATCTAATTGTTAAATATGTATTATAGCAAAAGCGCGATATTACGTGCATGCTAAATCGTTTACGAAACGGGTTACGAAAATTTACACATAATTTATATACGGGTCTGCGTGTGTTTTCAGTGCTATATCCAAGGTTATTTACGATTTTGTTACACCGTGTAAGGTGCGGGTGATCACTAGTGTGTATAAATAGTACTTTTTGTACAGGTTGTTCGTAGAAAACATTTCAGGTCTTAGAGTTTATTTCTAGTGGATTCGCTTTTGAGTGAAATAGAATAACGCTAAACTGCAGCGAGTAATTTAATGCACTTGAAATCAGAATAAGACACTCGTTTACACAGTTCCTTTGTTTTCTTATTTGATATTAAATGTCGATTGGTAAATGAAAAATAAAAGTTATCCGTACACCGCATAGTAGGTAAATGAAACTACCTCGTCATATTACGTACAACAAACTATGTAATATGTTGCATTTGTTTTAATACACTTACATTCATAAATATTCTTCTTAAGCTTTTTTGACGTGATAGAACCACGCCGCAGCTATATTATAGTTGTAGCATGACTGGGTCGGCTAAACCGGGTCAGGACCACGCTCTCAATGAATACCGGCGTAAAATAGCAGCGTAGTGCCTTTTTTACTGGAATCGAGGCATTTCATCTTAGTACTCAGAGGTTACAAAGCATTTGTATTTTATTCTTAATTGATGATAAATGTGAATGTCTATAGGCCATAGCATCCACTTACCATCAGGTGGACTGTGTGCTCGTTTGTCACTCAATGCTTTAAGTAAAAAAATCACGTAGTAAGTAAAGTCCACTACTAGATATGGGCCGCTCCCGTTGTTGGTAGGATTTGTATTAATTGCAATGCTTGGCAGATAGATTGACGATTGTAGTACAGACCATATCGCAGACCAGAGCAAGCGTGAGCTGCTATCGTCGAGTGGTCTGCGTCCAGTGTAAACGATATGGTACACCACCATCTACCTCATACATATAAATCATACATATTGCTTGTTTTCTAAATAATTTAAAATAATTAAATTTACAATGATGATTATGTTATCAGAAATAATGAGCTACAGCAAAGGGTGGTGAATATTAGCGGATAGTTACACACTCATTATCTCTAACAGATGCACTGGTTCTAGCTGGGACCCAATGGATTCATAAAATGGTAATAAAAAAATATTGGATATATTTATGAAATGTGATTGTAACGCACGCTTTTTTATGGCAGTTCTCACTTATTGAGTGACAACTTGGTAAGAAATGCAGGAAGTCGATGGATGTAAGTGTCTATATTCGACAATATACTTGTGATGGACTGTAATAATGATGGTGATGTCATGTTTTTCCTTGCAAATACCCGGTGGTGTCGGATTACAGTCCCGCTGGGCCTATGGGGTAATATAGAGTGCATCTTTGTTTGCGCATAAACTTGGCTGTATAATCATGTCCTATGCAGATGGCTAGTCTCCTTTAAGACCGGCTGCTGTGACCGAAATTCGGTCTGGAGGACAATATCTTATCATTAAATTTCCTTCTGTGGTTTACACAAAATATTGTGAAAATATGACAACCAAGATTTCGGAACGCCCAATACATAAACATTGAAGCAATGCTAGAAGTTATGGTCGGTTAATGTTACTGTTGTAAAGCCTCATACTACAAAGCTTTCATCTTTGTTTCGGTAGCATTGTCGTAGTTACGATTTAGTTACGTGATTGTTATCTGAAAGTATTTTATAACAATATACCCTTTAATTACGACACATCTTCTCGTCAGGTATACCTCAATCTCTGAAAACTAAAGTGTATAACCAGTGCGTGTTGCCAGTGATGACTTACGGATCTGAGACGTGGTCCTTTACTGCTGGCCGTATGAGGACGCTCAAGGTCGGTCAGCGAGCTATGGAGAGGGCTATGCTCGGAGTTTCACTGCGTGATAGACTCAGAAATGAGGGTATCCGCAGTAAAACCAGAGTGACTGACATAGCCCAACGGATTGGTAAGCTGAAGTGGCAATGGGCCGGCCATATAGCTCGAAGAACCGATAACCGATGGGGAAGAAAGGTTTCTGAGTTGGCAGCCTCGTACCGGTAGGCGTAGTGTAGGGCGACCCCCACTAGATGGAGTGATTACCTGGTAAAACATGCAGGAAGTCGATGGATGCAGGTGGCTCAGGACCGTGCTATGTGGCATTACTTGGGGGAGGTCTATGTTCAGCAGTGGACTTGTGAAGGGCTGTAATGATGATGATGATGATGATACCTTTTAATTATCCTTTTTATAATTTATCAGTTTTTAAATAAAAATTTTGAAAATGCTTTTGAAATTAATACAAACCACAGCAGTACCTATTCTTAGTATAAAACGAAATGATAATTCTTTATATTATAAAGAATCTCTTACGTCTCGATTTTAAAGGATCATCAAGCGATTCGAACCACATAATTTTATCTCATAAGATGGCTTCATGTTATTACATCCATATATTTCCCTTCCAATATTGCAACTTGACAAGATTAGTTATTAAACTTTAATTTTACGAAATTCAAAAGTTTATAAATCAAATAATGTTTTGTTCCATTCTGAAATGTTAGAGAGATGTCGTGTTTTTAGTTTAAATATATAAATAACTACGGTTAAATAAAAAATACCTTAAACTATTGTGATTCAACAAAAGCAAGACCTTTTACTTTACTAGCGTCAGGCAAGATTTGTCTAAATTAAAGTTTGGGTCCCTTTGTCACTAATTCGCGTCAGTTATTCTGTCTGTGTACCGCGATTAGATTTGACTGTTGAGATAAGGTAATGCAATTATTATTTAGTTGCGTCGCCCGACTTTCGCTTTTAATCGGCTTAAGCGCTGGGGTCGACTGGTGCGGCACTCTCTAAAGCGAATAACGGAGACGGACTCAGACTGTGCTTATAATCGATCTATATATTTAATTCTTGTTTTATTTATTGATTCATTACAGCCTTTCAAAAGTCCACGCTAACGGTAAAGCGCTGAGCATAGGTCTTACCCGTAGATTACCTACTAGAGACATATTTCCAATAGTTTCTTGGAAGGCGAGTTGGCAACCTTGTTTTCACATTATTTTGAGTTGTTACTAGTATTAGAAAGATGCTGTTACCCATCTCATATTTTATATCCCTCTGTAGACTCTTGTCACTTGACACCCTCGGAATGACAGTTTTGCTGTCAAATATATATGAACGTTTTCAAAATGTTCAATTCAAGTCAACGGTTGTCTTGCAATTAACATGTTATTTTCTATTTCGTCTGCAAATTTTACGAGTATTTTCAGAGCTGATCAGGCATCAGTTGTCTCTTATGACATCTATGTGATGGAATGGAGCGTCTTTATTTTTCTGATGTCGCTAATACATGGTGATGATAATGCATGTTGGTTATAAGTATGTTTTTATCTTATAATTTTTTTTTATTTGTAAGTATTATTTTTAAATCTATTCCTGCATAATACACTTGTGCGGCCACAGCTTGAACACGCGTAGAGTCTTAGCCACTTTTTACACCCTCATCCCGCTCCAAACACATATGATACTGTCATGCAAAAAAAGGAAAACATTTTATATTTTTATAT
Source organism: Parnassius apollo (assembly GCA_907164705.1). Lineage (NCBI taxonomy): Eukaryota > Metazoa > Arthropoda > Insecta > Lepidoptera > Papilionidae > Parnassius > Parnassius apollo. The sequence continues at coordinate 8,357 of CAJQZP010001546.1, read as the reverse complement.
AATTTTGTTTTACATGTTTTTTTTAGCGATAGTTTTTGTACAAGATATTATTTTTTAAGCTTTCTTTTATTAGACGTTTATGACATGATATTCGCTTTGTTTAAGGTTTGAAATATGGAAATATTATAATTTTGTAAATGAATAAAAACAGTGAATAATAGAAACTTCTTTGAGGTTTTGTTGTTTTTGGGCATGTTTCAGCTGGCAGAAATATAACATCAAACGATTTTTATAGAGATGGTAACTAAATTTGTTTTAACATCAATATAAAAATCGTTATGGAACAAGCTCATCAAAAAAGTTTACATAAATGTTTACATAACGATGATAGTTCCTGTGTTTTATAAGGTGAGTGTTGAGAACCAGTGACTCTTTTTACTGGGAACGAGGTAGGTATTCTAGCTTAGTCCTCAGGTTCGACACATTTATATTTCAATTCTTATTCGAGGATTCATGTAGGATTCGTGTATCCACTTACCAACAGGTGGGTTGTTTGCTCGTTGGTTAGCAACAAAATTTTTAAGCAGTGCTCGTTAACTTGCACATTCTTTACAAAGTCTACGTCAAAATATGGACTTAATAGGGCAGTTAATATTTATGACGATTTTATGTGAATCATTTTTTTTAATATCCATCAGTCGCTTTTAACTTGAGCATTACTTGACATCCTGATGAGTGACTTTCAGGTTCACAATGTGTTCAAGTAAGCAATGGGGCATCCATTACTGTAATTTGATGGTGCAAAGTGGTTTTTTTCCTTCCTTTACATTTTTAAACTTGTTAATATCAGATTTGGTACATTATTAACTTATTATCTTGACAGAACCAGGTTAGGTAATAGGTTGATTTAGATAATATAGCCCGTTCCCCCCCCCCCCCCCAACGTTTTTTAAAAAGAATGAAATCCAATGACTTCTTTACGAACTTGGCCACTGATTTCGTAAATAACAAGTCAAAAGTAAAGTCTCAAGCAGTCCACTTGATGATTAGTGATAACTGAAACCTATGGAAAACTAACCAACTCTATGCAAAGTAGGTCACAGTATAAAGTGCACCACTGATGACTGAGATGAAATGCCACTCTGTCTATAAATATATTTATTACTATTACAATCAGAACACAAAAAAAGTGTGTGTGCTTGGCGGCAGGAAAGATGAACAGGTGGTTCCAACTAGGACCAACTCCTAGGCAGAAAAGTCCTGGCAGAGTGTTACATCGATGGGAATATAGCTTGAATTTAATAGGTACTTTTGGTAATATATACTCTTTATTATAATTGATTTTTGTTTTTTATTGTAATGTACGCCCAACTTATGCCTTTCTGCAGAATAACTCAGATGCAATGCTGAAAAAACCAAATGAATTAAAAATGAAAACCGTGCAGATTTTGTGCGCATATTTTATTTATTCTTGGTATCTTGGCAGCTTGAGTAAAATCACAAGTAAAGGCTAGATTTTAAATAAAATATAGCAAATGGAAATGATATACAACCAAAACGAGGAGAATTGTGTACCGTGCTAAATAACGAATTAATCTTCGCCTCTTTAGGAATGTTGTGTCGTTATTGTCTTTAAATTTTGTTATTTTCATTATCATAGTTATATTTTTAACTATTTAAACCAATTAAGTAAAACTAGTTAAAATAAAATGCGGTAGTAATAGGATATCATTTTCAGCCCCTTTACAAGTCAACTGCTGAGCACATGCCCCTCCATGGAATGCAACAAAACGCGGTCAACTGACAACATGCAACCATCGACTTCTGTCATGCCTTACCACTCCATCTAGTGATGGCTGTTCTAAACTTTACTTACGGGTAAAGGGCTGCCAATCGAGAACTTGTCGTTCCCATGAGTTTGCTGGTTCTTGAAACTGTATAGCCGGCTCATTGCCGCTTCATCTTACTGATTAGTTGTGCTAATTTTGTTACTCTAGATCTGCAGGTATCTTCATTATGAAAATACATTACACAGAGAAACTAAGTTCAGTCGAAAACACACTCTGTACAATTTAGAATGGAACACAGCAGTGCCGGTACTGCTATTTGGTAACACCAATATGTATGTGGTGTTGTAGTGGTGGTGTATACTCAGGCGGTCTGCTGGACAGAAAATTTGTCGTATCACCTTATTACTCTAAAATTAATATTGGATGATTTACATTGGCACCACGTGCAAGCAATTTGGGCATTTGGACAAATAAATAGTTGTTACACTACTTGTTTTGGATTTCTATAATTATATTTTATTTCTCCAACCTGCCGTAAAAGCCACTTAAAAGTCAGCTGGTTAAAACATTTAACGGTTCTTTGAACTATACGGCCAGCCCATTGCCACATCAGCAGATCCAGAAGACTTAACATAGTCCAACGGATCACTTAACTGAAGTGTAAGTAATTACTTTGTCATATTAATAATTCCTGATTTATCATACAGTAATTATGGCTGCGACACTAAAGTTCGATTAAGAAAGTTCTCTTGTCCAATATTTGTTGAGGACGTTGAAAACTCGTTACGTGGATCTTAATGCAGGAATTTATTGGAACAACTTGTTCGAATCAAACTGTAGATAACTGCTAATATAATATAAATGTAAATAAATTGCGGTCCCTAATAATTAATTGATCACGAGCAATCGTGTGTAGTGTTTTATTCCTTTCTACAATTTTTCGAGCTGTATCACCAGCCCAGTACCATATGCAGCTTACTAATCTTTTAGGCTATGGTCAGTTACTATGGTTCTATGGAGAGTATCTTCATTTATAAGAACTTGAAGAAACTCCGATCATAGCGCTCTTGCAACTCGTTGAGTGACTTTGACTTTCTTCACACATTCCACAGTGAAGGACCATATTATATCTCAGATTCATTTGTCATCACAGGCAACACACTAGTTTTATACTCTTGTATTTAAGTTTTGAGATTTAAGTGAAAAGAAAAAAAGTCGATAAATGATAAAAAATGTTCATATTTCGTGGCAGATTGCGCGAAAACTAAAAATGATATCGATTTGTATGTGTAAAAGTTGATAAAAAATTTGTCAAGGATCATGTCGTACCTCGTACTCGTTTCATGTACCGTGTACTCTTTAAGACCTGAAAAAAACCTTGTTTCGAGGGCACTTTCTATGGCACGGGTGTGATGCTCACCCGGGAGGGGGGGGAGAGTGAAAAAAATTTAACTTTGCTGTATATCGTACATATTATGTCGATAGATAAAAGTACTCCATTAACTTTGCCTTTTTTAGCTAAAATGATTGAACTAAATGAGCGAGGTGTCATGTCACGTTCCGCGACTCAGACGCGTGATATACGCGGGTGAAACCGGGGTGCATAGTTAGTGACAATATAAAAAAAACATTATAATTGGAATTTTCAACACTTGTGGCGGGGATCACTGTAAAAAAAAATTTACAACACGATGTATTTTTCGTTCACTGAGTGGGGTGCTGCCATCTACTTAGGATTTTGTAATTAATGAAAAACAAACCCAGAAATATTAACCAAACTAATATTAATTATTAAATACGCCAAATATCTACATAAAAAATTAATAAAATTTAAATTGATATTTAAATATTGCTCAATTGGATTATTCACAATACTCTTTAAAAACTGAGCAAATATAATGTCATCTTCAAAGAACAACGTTCCAAAAATAAAATGCGACAAATGCACAAAACCTTATGTACCAGACGCGAACACCTATCTTGTCCACTATTTAAGCGCAAACTTGACCTGGTATGCGCTAACGTTTCATTTCATCAATTTAATATTATGGATGCAGAGAGAAAAAAGAGCTTGAGATGTGACAAATGCGTAAATAAAACTTCTTCTGCAACAAAAGCGGGGCCATCGTCCGTCTCAAAACAAGCAGTAAATACACCACAAAATAGTAGTAATATAAGCTCCAACTTGTCAGATGAAAACTATTATGTAACAAAGAGAAACCAAAAAAAAAAACTAGACTTCACTTCTCCTCGGAGGAATTGGTACATAACTTAACCGAGGACTATGCGAGTAATACCTCGTCAACGTTACTTGAAGACACGCCGAAAAGTTTACCAAATTTATCAGTTGATGATGACTCAGAACTTATTGAAGAGATCAACCTGCTTAAGACTCAATTAGCTAGCGCCCATGCGGAAATTGAACGATTAAATATACAAGTCACCAACCTTCAAATGATAATAGAAAGCCAACAAAAAAAGAGCAAAATATTTAAACAACTACTTTCCGAACCTAGTCCACGAAAGTTGACGCAATCGAAATTTGTCAAAATCAAGCACAGACCACTCCGAAATATTGCTCTAGCATCCTCCCCAAAAAAAAAACTCCCTGTGACGATGGTATAGCAAACTCTGAGCCGACTACTTTACCTGGGACAAAGGAAATAAGACAGCATGAAATGGCAAACAATTCCAAAGAGACGATACCTACAGTATCTTTCAATGAACAAAGCCAGAGAATTGTTATTATTGGCGATCAAACAGCACGGAACATGGCGGCATCTTTAGCACAAACAAGATCTAATTACAAAAAATCCAAAGAAATGTTTTATCAGTGGAATAGTATATCCAAATGCAAGTATTGAACATGTAATTCAGTTTTCTAAAATTATGATTGAAGAACTACAAGAAGACGACTGGCTTGTTCTATGTCTAGGATCCAATGACTCAAATCCAATTAAAATAGGCGTGGAGCTGTCGTCATTACTTAAGAAACAAAATAAGGCAAAAATATTAGTGATCAGTGTAATTGAAAACCCGTATCTTAATGTAAAAAGACTCCATTCCCATATTCAAACTATTTTAAAATGTTTCAAAAATGTAAAATACCTAGATTTAAGTTACAATTGTATATATCCGTATCGTAGAGTAAATAATGTGATAGATACAATTAACTACAAAAAGTATTTCCTATGTAATTCAAAAAATAACAATGGCATACCAAAAGCTACCTGCAGGTCACTGGAAACCAATTTAACCGCAAAGCCAGGCACCATCCCTTTCTATTTTAAAACTCTTAGAAAACATAAAACGGCTAATGGTGTATGGGTCAATCCCTATTAACAAAAAAGTGGAACCTCCTAAAGGCACGATTCCATACTACTTTAAGAAAGTAAAAAAATACGTTTGTACACAAAAAAACACTGATCAGCTTTTTCGTTAGGAACGACAATAAACACAACTCTTTTCGACTTCTTCATCAAAATATAGCTGGTGTACTAAATAAAATTGACATTATAGACTTGACGCTAACAGAATTATCACAATCTTATAAATCTATTGACATCGTATGTTTAACTGAAACATTTATACAGCGAGGTTGCGAGGCCAATTTGAATTTACACGGATATAGGTTGGCTGCGTCATTCTTTCGGCCGAAACAGAGACGGGGTGGCGTTTGTGTTCTCAGTAAAAAAGGATTGGAATGCAAACCTATTGATATTGCTAACCAACTTGCTTGTCCCTACCACTTCGAATGTTGTGGAATAGAAATCGCGCAATATAACCTTACCATTATTCGCATTTATAGAACACCGGTAGCAATGTTAATCTATTTTTTTACAAATTAAATGAGCTTTTATATCATTTAACAAACGAAAAAACGTGCAAAAAAATATATATTATGTGGCGATTGGAATATAGATATCCTCAAAGAAGGAAAAAATACGTACGAGCTATTTGAAATATTAGAAAGTTACAATATATCTATCCATATTAAAACGCCTACTAAGAAAAATGCATGTATTGATCAAGTAGCCAGCAATATAAGCAAGGTAGATGCCGAGATCTTAAACCTGGCGTTATCAGACCATGAAACAGGACTAGCCATATTATTTCAAATCCAAAGAAATTCTACTGTAACAACCTGGCATGAATTTCGCAGAGACTACAGTAAAGAAAACATTAAAAAGTTTTCCGACTGTCTATCGCATCTCTCCTTTTCGGAAGTGTACGATCAGAACAGTGTTGATGAGGCCTATAGATCATTCCATAACTTGTTAACTCTATTTCATGGACTTTGCTTTTCTATAACTATCTTACGAGAAACAACATGTGTAACAGAGGTAGGTGGAAAACAAAAGGTATAAAAAAAGTTAAGTATTACGAAAAGAAAACTTTACCTAACCTATAAATACTCAAAAACTAATAAAATGTTAAATAAAAATAAATACGAAAAATATAACTATCTTTTGAAAAAGTGCATATATAAAGCTCAACAAAAAACCAACTTAAAATACATACTTAATAGTAAAAATACTTGCAAAGCTGTTTGGAATTCATAAATTCAAGTATAAATGAAACTACCCAAATTAATAAAATTGACGTAATTAAACTTAATGACCAAACAATTAGTAACCCTGGCATGATATGTGAATTACTTAACAATTTTTTATTGACCTAAGTCACATCAATAATACAAATAAGTCTGGTAAAAATTCTGCTCAACCAAATATAGATACAAATCCAAATACAATTTTTTTACAACCAACGGAACCAGCTGAAATTAAGAAAATAATCAAAGAATTAAAAAAACACGAAATTCAGTTGGCTACGACGAACTCAGTACCAAAATACTAAAGTCATGTGCCTGTTATATCTGTACACCACTGAGTTTCCTTATAAACCTATCATTTGTCGAGGGCTCATTCCCGGAACATCTTAATATTTCTATAATAAAACCAGTTCACATAAAAGGAGATCTCAATAACTAATGACCAATAACTTTGATCCCCGTAATATCAAATATATTTGAGAGAACTATGTACGATAGACAAAGTAAATTTATACAAAAATTTGGTATCTTAACTGAAGATCAATTTGGTTTTCGCAAAATCAGATCCACGACTTTAGCATGCTTCAATTTTATTAAAGACATAGCAGAGAGTATCGATAGAAAAACTCCTGTAACTGCTTTCATGCTGGATATGACCAAATCTTTTGATCTTGTTGACCACGAAATTTTATTAAAAAAAAATTGAAAGTTACGGGATAAAAGGTACGGCTTACACATGGCTAAGCAGTTACTTGCAAGGCCGAAAACAATGCACAGAAATCACTTGGCTAACGCAAGCACGAATAAACAGCGTATTTACCAAAGAACTACATCGTTCACAGTTTAGATTCAATGACCGTGGTATCCCTCAGGGTAGTATTTTAGGACTTTTATTATTTTTGCTATATATTAATGACTTGTCTAAAATAACCAATCATAAATGCATCTTGTTCGCGGACGACACAACTTTTATATTTAAATGCACCAAAAAAGACATATATGAAACCGAAATAAATAATTCTATTAATACTATTTGACATGGAATAATTCAAATAATCTTTTAATTAATATTGACAAAACAAAAATAATACAAATTGGGAATTACAAAATGGAACCTATAAATATGAATATAAAATATGAAAATTCAAAGATAGAAAATGTTGAATCAGTTATGTTTTTAGGTATAAAAATTGACAAAAATTTAAACTGGAAGCCTCACATTGGCCAGATTTGTACAAAATTAAACCGGTTTGTATATGCTTTAAAAAGATTGAGAAAAACAATATCACAAAAAGCAGCCCTAGCTGCTTATCACGGTTAAGTGTCGTCAGTATTATTATATGCTCTGCCTTTGTGGAGAAATTCTGTTGATATTGTTAGAGCGTTTAAATTACAAAATAAATGTGTGCGAGCGATATGTGGTGCGTGGTTTCTTGATAGCTGCAAGCCTTTGTTCAAAAAGATACGCATATTGCCGTTACCATGCATGTATATTCGAGAAATATGTATTTTTGTAAAGCGACACCCGAACTACTTCAAAACCCACGCTGAATCTCTCGAAAGGCAAACAAGGCATAAAATTGGATTATTTCATCCCAAATGAAGCTCTAGATTTTATGCAAATAGTGCTCCTATAATGGCTATTAAAATATATAATAAATTGCCCAATAACTTAAAAGAAATGCCTTTGAATAAATTCAAAATTAATAAATTCAAAATAATTAATAAATGGCTTCTTGACAAGTGTTATTATAGTGTTAAGGAATGTTTTAATTAATTGCAATATTATTTGTTATTATAGTGTTAAGGAATATTTTAATTAATTGCAATATTATTTAATGTATTATATAATTTATTTAATCTTTTAAAATATATGTACAATTAAATTTGATTATTTTAAGATATATTTGCACACCGGTACAACTCCTGGTAGAATATTATTGAGACTTACTCTTATACTAAATACCTGTATTACCTAAACATTTTATTCTGCAAATAAAGATTTTGACTTTGACTTTGACTTTGAAAGTTTTGTTCAGTTTTTATTATTTTTTAAATAAAATACCATAATGCTA